>SJXQ01003697.1:0-85650 GCA_006408695.1 Aepyceros melampus | reverse complement strand
ACACACACACACACACACATCCCAAAACAAAGCTCACATACACACACACACACACACACACACACACATCCCACAACAGCAAAGCTCACACACACACACACACATTCCACAACAAAGCTCACACACACACACACGCACACACACATACCCACAACAACAAAGCTCACACACATACACACACACACCCACAACAACAAAGTTCGTGCACACACACACACATTCCACAACACCAAAGCTCACACACACACACAGGCACACACATCCCAAAACAGCAAAGCTCACACACACATACACACACACACACACACACATGTACACACCTCCCTCAACAGCAAAGCTCACACACACATTCCACAACAACAAAGCTCACACTCACACACACACACACATCTCACAACAGAAAAGCTCACACACACACACACACACACACACACATCCCACAACAACAAAGCTCACACACACACACACCCCCACAACAATAAAGTTCGTGCACACACACACACACATTCCACAACAGCAAAGCTCACACACACACACACACACACACACATCCATCTCACAGTAGCAAAGCTCACACACACACACATCCCATAACAACAAAGCTCACACACACACACACACACACACCCCACAACAACAAAGCTCACAGACACACACACACACACACATCCCAAAACAGTGAAGCTCACGTGCTCACACACACGCATCCCACAACAGCAAAGCTCATACACACACACAGACACACACATCCCACAACAACAAAGCTCGCACACACATATACACCCCACAACCTGCAGTGCACATTCACTCCTTCATCAAGCTCAGAGTTTGGAGTGGAAGATTGTCAGGAAGAAAGAGTGAATAAGCAAGCAATTACCATTCCATGGAGAGGTATGAATAAGTAACCACTCAGATACTCAATATTCTCCTCTGTAGAAAGCGATGATGATGTCTGTCCTACCTACAGAGTCAAATGAGATGAACCTGGTGTGAGATGCTTTGTAAAATTTCAATTTTCTTGTATCTGGGAAATTTTTTCATTAATGTTTGAAATCATCATTCTGAATAAGACAATCATTCAGTTTCACTTTCTGGGAAGCCCATACATATATTAGTTGTTAAATACTCACCTTCTTCTGTGAGGGAAATAGCAGCATATTACAGATGAGAACACCAAGTCATCAGGAGGTTAAGGAGATTGCCCATGTCACTCGCCAGGGAAGTGGCAAAGCTAAGAATCAAAAATAGGCTTCTGAGACTCCACAAGTTGGGAGTCATAACCCTCTCTTAGTTCTTAGTTACCTAGCATATGACCAAATACCCAGAAACTTCCTTTAACCACAGACAAGTTGCAACCTCTTGGAGACTCAATTTTCTCATCTGTAAAATGGAGATAATATTAAATGCTTTATGTAGTTGTGGCTAGAAATAACTTAGGGATCAGTCATGAAGACCTTGGAATGTTGCAGGAGCTACATTAGACAGCTGATGGTATTGCTAGAAATGATTTCTTCTCATGGTAATTATTTTTTAATTAGTTAATCTTTAATTGGAGTATGATTGCCTTACAATGTTGTGTTGGTTCCTGCCATCTATCGTCATGAATCAGCCACAGGTATATGTATGTCCCCTCCCTCTTGAACCTCCTTTCCGCCTTCCCGCTTGGTAAGTTAAAAGTCAGTTTTGTCCAAAGAGTGTTTGCTGTGTTTTCACTGCCTCTTTGCATTGTATTTTTCTGTTTATCTTTTCCTGATTTTGAGATTGTGAGTAGTTGCTGTAAATTTGGCAGTTGCTTCACAGGTGGATTTAAAAGGAAAATTGTGGTACCCTTTGTAAGCTTTGGTTTGGGAGGGTGAAGGCAGGGGAGGGGGACGCTGATAGTGGTGGCCACTTTGCCACAAGACGTGGTTTTGTAATGAGTGGCTTTCCCTACAGGTTTCAGAGCAAGTGGTTTGTGGCTTATGGTGTACCTTCCTTTGAGCCTTAAGTAAGTACCTGAAAGTTGAATGTAAATCAAGTCATTGTAAACCAGGTCTGATTGCCCAGCTGTCTTGCTCGTTTATCAGAGTTGGATGAATTGTCATTCTGATCCACATTCTTAATGGTTGCTTCATGTATTTCTTGAAAATGTCTCTAGTAGGTTTTCTGGAAAAGCTCTTCACTCGGTGAATGGAGCTGGGGCTGGGTGGATGGTTCTGCTGAGATGAATGAGCTGTGGTCTTTGTCTAGAAATCATTCAAGAGTATGTATTGAGCACCAAAGTTTGCCAAATGCCATACCCTGGGGAGTTGATGAAATGTGAGGTAGACAGGTCTCTCCTTTTGAGGAGCTTACAGACATGGGATGGTGAGGGCGAAGTCCACCATGGCATCACTTAGGATGCTTGTGGTTGAAAGGAGACCCCCAACCTCTGGATTCCAGATATAGTATAGTCTTGGTATCACGTGGTCCAAAGGTTGTATTCCTATTAGAGTGACTCCAGATTAGTCTAAATCAGCATTTCTCACATGGAACTGGAGTTCAGTGTGATTTAAAAGGCACTTTCTGGGGAAAAAAATAATCCATAGTCAAATAAATAATAATAAAAACAGCGATAAGAGTCCGTTGCCAACTTTGGGCTTCCCACACGGCACAGTGGTAAAGAGTCTCCTGCCAGTCCAGGAGGCACAGGAAACATGAGATTGATCCTTGGGTCTTAAAGACCCCCTGGAGTAGGAAATGGCAAGGGGCTCCAGTGTCCTTGCCTGGAAAATTCCACGGGCAGAGGAGCCTGTCGAGCTACAGTCCATGGGGTTGCAAAGAGTGGGACACGAATGAGCACACAGACAACACTGAAAGCGTATGTGCCCATGTCTAGCGTGGACACACAGTGTATAAGCCATTGCAACAGATTGGTCCTCATAGCAATCCTGTGCTTAGGCATTTACATTTGCATAACTTGTCCAAGAAAAGAGTTTCTTCATGGTAAAGTAGAATGTATCAGAAGCAAGCAGATTCCAGATCCTGTGTGTCTAACCATGCTATGCGGCCTCCCAGATGATATAAATATGTTTGTTTGGAAAACCAAACAAAGTTGTATAGGCTTCCTGACCACAGGGCTTTTCAAGATCTTTCCTAGACTGTTTAACAGAGTTTAACCAAACCTCTTTGGCCCTCCAGCCTCTTTCTCAGACAGATTAAGTTCGAGTGAGCAGGCTTAAAGAGTCACTGATTCTGGCTGGCTTTGGCAGGTGACTGTTGTTGCCCTGGATAGCAGCCTGTGTCACAGCCGTCTTAAATGACACCCCTTCAGTTCACGGAGCTGGCACCCGATGGAGGAAGCCACCCTACCTGTTGGGCTTTTTCTTTGAACACTTTGGTCTACATCTACTTCCTGGTTTATAATTTAAAAAAAAAAAAGAATTAACAGCTTCAGTTTTCCTGTCACAACTAAATCGAACTTTCCCCTCCTCTTTCTCATTTTTTAAATTCCTGCACTGCTATTTCTTGTTCCTACATTTGGCATTCCACCCTGTGGAAGGGATATGAAAACTTCAGCAGAGGCCAGAGCCACAGTTACACAGGACGGTGAAGCCTCGGTTTAATACGCAAAGTGGCTACATGTCCTAATCACCTGCAAAGCTTTTAAAAAATTCCACGCCTGGGTCCCTCTTAAGATGCTTGGATTTATAACTGGTCTAGGAGAGACGTGAGAACCACCAGCCTAGGAGTGATTTGGCATCCTAACGAAGCATTCAGAAATGTCAGCAGGCATTCTTGGTCCTTACCATTGGTTGTGGGGGGTTGCTGCTGGCGTCTGGTGCTTAGAGGCCAGAGCTCAGGGATGCTGCTGTACGCCCTCCAAGGCAGGGACAGCCCTCTGCAGTGAGGAGTTGTCTGGCTCCCAACGCCAGTAACAGAGACGGTGAGAACCTTTGCTGTCGAGCACATATTTTTAGAAAAAAAAAAAAAGGAAAAGTAATGGCAGGAAGGATTTTAGAATGAATGTTTTTAGATTGCAGTCATCATGAATTTAGGTTGGAATGGTTGAAATAGAGGCACCAGGTAAGGGATTTTTTCCGTATTTTTAGATATGACCTCAGATCAGGGTGGCAATTGATGCATTAAAGAAGGTGAATTGATTTTTGCTTCCTGCTGCAGAGAGGCATCATTTAAAGGAGACTTCTACTTCAGAAATAGACAGCCTCCATTCCTCCAGGATTCTGGGGGATTCAGTGAGTTTCTCCTCTGACGATGGTATCCCTTAGGAGGTAGGGTGTTTAAGCACCACTGTCAGGCTCAGATACCCCTGGCCTGAGTCATTAAAAAAAAAAAAAAAACCAAACAAACCAACTTGGAAAAGCGCATTCAGAGATCCCTTTTTTTTAAGAGCACGCCAAGTGGGCTCAAAAGAAGATGAGATTGGGATGGTGTCCCACATGCGTCGTTGTCAATTTCAGCCACTTAGAAGTTGGCCTCACTGGTGAGAATCAATACCCTGTGCCCTTTCCCCCACCTTAACCCTGATGTAATCCAAGTTTTGGTTCAAGCGCTCCCTCAATAGAGAGGGATGAGGTGGGGGATAATCAGCAAACATCTCCTGGGCCGCTTGGTGTCAATTCAGAGATAATCTTCTGTGTTGATTGTTTAAAATTGATCTTCCACTTCTAAGCCCAATAGCTTTATTGCTGCCAAATTGGTACCTTTGCAGTACTTTACCTCCTTGCTCCCATTCCATTACTGAACTAACTTCTGCGAGCTGCTAGGCTTCGTTTGCTGCAATCTCTGCAGAGCAATTGTCCAGCTTCAGTCAGGAGCCATCTCTGAAAATGGATTGGCTTTTACACACGTCCTTACAGAGGGCAGACTGACATGGAGTCTCTAACTGACATAGATATGGAGATTATGATGACTAGTATGAAGGCAAGCCCTTGGGGCTGCAGACTTTATATCCCAGACTCTATGCCCCAAATCTTGGCCAGGCAGAAGGGGACTGGATCTGTGATCTGTAGAACCTGCCACTCATTCATTCATTTGAAAAAATGTTTACCAATCTCCAAATTCCTGCTGACCAGTCCCTACAACAGTTGCCTGGAGATAGAGAAAGACTGAATCCCTGACCTCAGGAACTCAAAACTCTCTTGGGGAGAACTGACTGTTGGGCAGATAACCACAATGCCAAATGCTGAGTTCTGCGACTGATCAGTACGCTTGGAACTGTGTTTGTGGTGGGAGGGGAACGTCCTTGGCATACAGATCATGAATGTGGGAAAGGATGGGGCGGGGAGAGACAAATCTAGGGAGTCATCCTATTGGACTCAGGCTTTGAGGAGGATTAGGGCTTTGTGAGAAGGTGGTGGCGAGAAAGCAGCCCAGGTAGGTGGAGTAGCGCCTGCAAAGGCAAGGAGGCAGAAGAAAGTCTGGAAGTATGCATGTGTGGCGTGTGTGTTTTGAGTAGTATAGTAGCCCGCTCTTAGCCAAGGCTTCAGTTTCTGTGGTTTCAGTTACACTCCACTGTTGTCCAGAAGTAGTAAATGGACAATTCCAGGAATAAACAGTTCGAACGTTTTACATTGCCCTCCCCACTCTGAGTAGCGTGATGAACTCTCACACTGTCCATCTCTGTCCCTCCCAGGACCTGAATCATCCCTTTGTCCAGTGTATCTCCTCCTGCCATTAGGCAGCAGCCACATTGATTTCCAGATCAACTGTCCTGGGGTCTCAGTGGTAGTATTCAAGTAGCCCTTACTTTATTTAATAATGTCCCCAAAGCGCCAGAGCAGTGATGCTGGCAATTCAGATATACCAGAGAGAAATGGAAAGGTGCCTCTTTTAAGCAAAAAGGTGAAAGATCTCCACTTAATAGGGAAAGAAAAAAATTGTATGCTGAGGTTGCTAAGATCTCTGGCAAGAAGGAATCTCTTCTTTCTGTGAAATTGTGAAGAGGGAAAAAGAAATTCAGGCTAGCTTTGCTGCCACATCTCAGACTGCAGAAGTTATGGCCAAAATCACATATAAGAGCTTCATTAAGGTAGAAAAGGCATTACACTTGTATCATAAGGTGTTTGTAGAGAAAGGAAGGTGAGGGGGAGGGATCACATTTGCATAACTTTATCACAGTATATTGTTATAATTGTTCTATTTATTATTAGGTGCTCTTGTTAATTCCTTACTGTGCCTGATGTATGTACCCAGTTGTATCAAAAGTATGTATGTATAGGAAAAACATATACAGTACATATAGTGTTCAGTGCCAAGCATGGTTCAGACATCCACTGGAGGTCTTGGAACGTTTCGTCCATGGATAAGGTGGGTGCTTCTGTAGTGATGATAAGAAATAGTGCTGGGATAGCAGCTTGGAGCCAACAATGAAAGGAACTTAGGATGGCAAATTGATTTCAGGCAACTATCAAACTCTAGTTGTCAGAGGACTAGTACATCTCTTTAGAGCAGTATGTTTTGTTTGTTTCATTTTTACATTCCTTGACCTTACTCCTGCTAAAAAATAAATTTTACATTGACACTCAACAGACGTAGAGATAAAAAGATACATAAGTGAAATGTAAACTCATGGAAAAAGTGCTTCACCTTACTCCGTGTTATACACCCTGATGCACTATTTTCTATTCTGTTCTAGGATAACTCAGTCCTTTCTGCTTCATTTATTTTTAAAAATACTTGTGTCTACATAGCAACTACACTGATTTCAGCCTTCACTAATGGGGTGTACCTTGCAGCTTGAATAGCACTGACTTTGAGTCTATGTTTGGGTTACGTTTTGGTTCAGAGGAAAATTGTACCTAATGTTTGAGAAGCAGACGTTGCTGTGTGTGCAGGTCAGATCCCAGGCCTTGTCTGGGAGGGGTGACAGGACAGCAGTGAACAGTTTGGAATGGGAGACTGGCATACTCTCCTCAACATGCAGAAATATTGCTCAGGCTGCAGTGTGAGGAATGCGGGGCAGGGAGTAAGAGAGAAGGGTTAGAGGGCTGTGGCAGCAAGTGCAAGGGAGAGGTAGGGGGCAGTGGAGCCAAGACAAAGGCAAAAAAGGTGAAATTCATGAACTCTCAGATCCATCAGCAAAGCTGCCTGGGACCTTGCTGTCAGGCAGCGCCCTCCCTGGCTGCATCCAGGCTTTTCCCTGCTCTGGCTCCTTCCTCAGCCCCCTGTGGCAGGGAGCATTCTCTTCTGTAGAGTTCTCCAGTGGCTGGTACATCTGTGGGTTTCTTATGAAAGGAGCAAGAGTGCCCACGCTTCTGCCTCAAGGCTGTTTCTTTATCTCTCAAACCTTCCTTCTAGGCATGAGAAGTCCTGGGTCTCATTAGCAGTGGTTTCCCAAGGTGGCTTGGAGGAAGGCTTTGCCTCCCACCCTTCATATGCACCTGACTTATCTCTGCAAACCTTGATGGAAACTTCTGGCTGCAAGTCAATGTCTAAGCTGACTTGAGCCCTAGCACAGTTGCTAAAGCCTAGTGATGAAGAGCAAGTCTAGTTAGGCTCAAACAGACCTCAGTTCGAATCCTAGCTCTGCCACTTCCCACCTGTGAGATATTGACATGTTACTGAAACTCTACGAGCCTCATTTTCTGCTCTTGTCGGGGGGGGGGGTGCTTTCCAATATTGTTGTTAAGAAAATAATGTGTGATCCAGTTCACCAGAGAACAAGTTGTTGAATATTGGTAACTAAGACAAATTGTTGCTATTGTTCAGTTGCCAGGTGATGTCCAGTGCTTTGTGACCCCATGGGCTGCAGCACTCAATGCTTCCCTGTCCTTCCCTCTCTCCCAGAGCCTGCTCAGACTCATGCCCATCAAGTTGGTGATGCCATCCAACCATGTCATCCTCTGTCACCACCCATTTCTCCTCCTGCCTTCAGTCTTTCCCAGCATCAGGATCTTTTCCAATAAGTTGTCTCTTCGCATCAGGTAGCCAAAGTATTGCAGCTTCAGCTTCAGCATCACTCCTTCCAATGAATATTCAGGACTCATTTCCTTGAGGATTGATTGGTTTGATCTCCCGGCATTTCAAGGGACTCTGAAGAGTCTTCTCCAGCACCATAATTCAAAAGTATCAATTCTTAAATGTTCAGCCTTCTTCATGGTCCAGTTCTCACATCTGGACATGACTACTGGAAAAAACATAGCTTTAACTATACGGACTGCTATTGGCAAAGTGATGTCTCTGCTTTTTAATACACTATCTAGATTGTCATAATTTTGCTTCTAAGAAGCAAGCATCTTTTTAATTTCATGGCTTCAGTCACCATCCACAGTGATTTTGGAGCCCAAGAAAATAAAGTCTGTCACTACTCCATTGTTAACCCCTCTATTTGCCATGTAGTGATGGGACCAGATGCCATAATCTTAGTTTTCTGAATGTTGAGTTTTAAGCCAACTTTTTCACTCTCCTTATTCACCTTCATCAAGAGGCTCTTTAGTTCCTCCTCACTTTCTGCCATTAGGGTAGTGTCATCTGTATATGGGAGGTTATTGATATTTCTCTGGGCAGTCTTGTTTCCAGCTTGTGATTCATCCAGCCTGGCATTTCTCATGATGTATTCTGCCTATAAGCAGGGTGACAATATACAGCCTTGATGTACTCGTTTCCTAGTTTTGAACCGTTGTTTTGTTCCATGTCTTCTTCTAACTGTTGCTTCTTGACTTGCATACAGGTTTCTCAGGAGACAGGTCAGGTGGTCTGGCAAGTTACCCGTTTGAACTTGGGTAACCCCAGGTACACCCACATCTGGACTCAGCATCCTTGAGGACTCTAGGAAAGCTTGCAGGAGACCTCCAACTTTACGAGGGATGCTTGACCTGCATGCACTCCAGCCCAGGTGCCCTAGGAAGGCAGCATACTCCACCCTCATATTAAGAGGGCACTTGTTAGGAGGAAACCACAGGAAAAGGACCAGAGAGAAGAAGATTGTGCTGCCCCCCTGGCACATATGGCAGGAATCCAGAGGCCTGAAAACTGGCAAAGCATCCTTAATCAATCAGCATGCATTGGTTCCTGTAGAAAAGTACACATAACACGATTTACAAGCAACTATTTATTAATCAACCCAGGTGACGGGAGCAGTCTGCAACAACTCATCTCCTCAGTGCCTCCCAGGTTGTCTTTCATGTGTATTACTCAGGAGACACTGGGCCCCAGGGATGGCTTCCCATCTAGGCAGCTTCATAGCAATCAGCAGCGTTTTAGGGTGGAGTGTGCACAGTGGTGATGGTAACTTTGATTATTCTCAAGTTGCAGCCTTGTTATTGACAGAAGGCCAGCAGTCTCCATCCCTGAGCACTTGTCACAGCCTCTCTGTGACTCTGGTATGACACTGGTTTATACTTTGTTGACAGAGGAGTGTAGTTTGTGTGATTAAAAAAAAGGAGATGACTATAAATGATATGGAAGTCTCTGCATTGCTCAGTGGTCTGGGATTGTCTGATTTGGGAAGGAAATGCTCACTTGTGCATGAATTCAGCAAGGATTCATTAAGTCCATGCCCTGTGCAGGGACTGTGTTAGCTTCTGCTAGCACCAAAGCATTATTGATCCATGCCATCGGGAGCACAGAACCTAGCTGGGGAGAGACAGACAATGAGGAACCACATCGCTGCCTCATATGAAGTAAGAAGGGAAAGAAGTATCAAATCAAATATTAGTGCCAAGAAAGGGTGCTGAGGTTGCTCTTGCAAGATTAAAGAAGGCTTTAAAGAGGAAGGTTTTTTTTAAAGGTGAGATCTGAATGGTGGGATTTAGGCAAATATATATATATAGTGATAGGGGTGTGTGTGTGTGTGTGTGTGTGTGTGTCTGTGTTTTGAGGGAGTATCCAGAAAGAGGTAGACTTGTCCTGGAACCTACAGGTAATTCAGTGTGAGTGATAATGTTAGCATGCGAGAGAGCATTTTCTCTCAATAAAATGTGAACATTCAAGCCAAAGCAATCAGAAGAGGGTCAGGTCAGGAAGCCCTGTGGCTGTTAGATAAAGTACTTCGAACTTTATTTACCCTAAGGTGATGGCTCCCACACTTTCTCATTTCAAGATGCTCTCAAAGTCTCAACGATTTTATGTCCCTATCAGAGAAATACTAATAATTCTGTTTATTAAGTAATTAGATCCAAACAGCCTAATGAAGTATTTATGTCCCCATAAGTCTAGTGGCCATTTGAAAAATAATACATGTGAACCCAAGGAAAGAGCGATATTTTTATTTTATCCCTAAATAACCATGGTTACTACTGTTCAACCGTTGTAGTTCGATAAAGCCATCTTCCTTTCCTGGTCATCCTTAACTTTTCTGCAGTTTTAGGATTGCCCCTTAACAAAGACGTGCCATTACTGAAGGGAATGTAATGTGTGTTCATGTTGAAACTGTGAACTCCCTCAGGGTAGTAGTTTTTGTAGGATCTTGCCAAGTCCTCCAAATCTTGAGTCTTCCCTCTCTTTCAACTTTCACATTCAAATACTGAAATTTCTGCCTCCTTGAAGTATCTCAAGTTGTCAAGTATCCAATATCAAGTATCCAATATCAAGTATCCCTCATTTCCCTTGAACACAAAAAAGACCCTGCTATGCCCCTATGACTTGCCGTGGAACTCCACAGCGTTTGGGCACACAATTCGGGAAGTGAGTTTTCAGGACGATACGGAGCTCTTTAGAGGATTTTGCCCAGAGGCAAAGCATGTTCAGGTCGTCATCTTAGATCACTCTTGCTGAGATGGTGAGACAGTGTTGATAGGGAAAGTGGGGAAAGGGGCAGAAAAGCACAGCAGGGAGATGGAGCGCCAGGCTGTGACCCACGGGGGAGAGGCGAGCATCTTAAAATAGGGCTGATGGGGATTCAGATTATGCTTTTGAACGTTTTTAAATGTTAAAATATCGACTGGCAAGAAGTTTCAGAGACAGTTTAGAGAGATCCCATGTGCGCTCCCCCCAGTGATTACATCGTATGGAACTAAAGTGCATACCCAAACCCCGGCACTGACGCTGGTACGCTGCGTGTGGGGTCTGTGCGTTCCATCGTATGCGTGGACTCGGGTAACTGCACCACGATCAAGGCGCCGAGCACGTCCCTCACCCTCGAAGCTCCCTTGTGCTGTCTCCGTAGAGCCTCAGGTCTCTTTCTTCCCCCGTCCTCCCTAAACCCCGGCAGCCGCTATTTCGTTTCCCATCTGTGTCATTACATCATTTCAAGACTGTCATAGGATGAACGCATAACTTGAGATACTTCAAGGAGGCAGGAATTTCAGTATTTGAACGTGAAAGTTGAAAGAGAGGGAAGACTCAAGATCCGGAGGACTTGGCAAGATCCTACTCCAAGTGGCCAATCAGTGGCTCTAAGTTAAGTAGGAAAAAGAGTAGGGGGGCATTTTTAATTGGTCAGCTAGTGGGAGGTGGTACTTTTCATCGAGATGGGCAGCTGTGGAAGGCCAGGAGAGCTCTGGGGGTGGTTTATGCCTGAAGATGATGTGGCAGCTTTGGAAATGATGAATTTAAATTACCTGGAATATCCAATTACAGACTCCACAGACAGTCGTTTTATAAATGGTTGTGACCCTCCAAAGAGAGTGCTTCAATGAAAAATATATAGATGCAGAATTCAGAGTCATCAGGTTACCACTGATCACTGAAAACATCCCTTGGGAGTCTTCACTTATGGAAAAGCCCATTTAACGTGCAGGGAAAAGGGTTGAGAATTGGAGGAAGGGCCAGTGAAAAGAGGAAAACTGGGGACAGCTGGTACCATGGAAGCTGAAAGAAATAAAGGTTTAAGAAGGAAGATAATCAGGGGCCATGGTTTCTGACACATTACATGAGGTAAGAACTGAAAGTAGTCTTTTATACATAAAATCTTGACCTTGACTAGAACTATTTAAATAGGATTTGGGGGGCAGAAGCCAGATCACAGTGGGTTAAAAATAAGGGAGAAGCCAGAGAGTAGACATGTATTTTTCAAGACATACAGTTACAAAAGGCAGGAGGGATGTGAAATAAAGAGGGTTTTGTTGTTTTTCTTTGGTTTCCAAGAGGGAAGTGACTTTTAAGAGAGGGAGAGACTGATGCTGAGGGGCAGAGTGGGGTTATTTTTGATGAGGTGATTTCCTGAGGAGGCAGGGAGGGAAAGGGTAAGAGCTTAGATGGAGGAAAAAGGAAAGATCCCTTTAAATGGAAATAGAAAGAACGAGGGGAAAGAGAGGTGTGGGTGGAGATCAGTTGGTTTTACTCATGTTGATTTGAAGGGACTTCTGATGGCTTCTGTTCTCTCCATGAAGTAGGATGTGAGACCAGTTGCTAAGAAAAGGGTTACTGGGAAGGACAAACAAAATGTAATGCTGTAAAGTATTTAACCTGAAGAATGGAAGAAAGCTTTCATTAAGGAAACACGAAACGACCACTAGAAGCGCTAGGGCTCCGACTGTGTTTGTGATCGCGTGTTATGCCAGGCGTCATCTGTGCAACCGGGACATTATTCTCCAAAAGAACTGGAAGTGTCCGGTAAGATCACGGAGAGTGACTGTGGGGCTCGCCAAGGGGACGAGATGGAAGGACAGCCGGGTCAAGGAGTTACAGGTGTGGGTCAGAAGTAAACAAGGGGTTGGATCAAGGGTCTCAGTCAATCCAGAAGGAAGGCAAGGGAGTCGATAGTGGGTGCAGGGAAAGAAGATGGTCACGGGTCACGCAGTCCTGAAGAGGCAGGGAGCAGGTGTCGTGAGAGACGAGCTTGGACCGGAAGGCTTTAGTCTCGTGTGTCAGTTAGAGGGACTCAGGGAGATGACGTAATATAGGAGTCACCATGGGAGGGAATAGGAGGCTGGAAGAGGGAAAGGGTGGAGGTCACTGAGATGAAATAGGTCATCAGGCTGAGGGGCTGAGAGCACTAGATGTTAAGTATAAAGACAGGGCTTGGGGTGAAGACATTGTCTGAAAATTAGATGCTGACATGTTCAGTTAACATGAGAGGGTACCTTGGAATGTGGTTATTGAACGCAACAAAGAAATGAATGGAGAGGATGGGACGGAGGAGGAAACCTGTAACGGAAGGTTTGCGTTCTTTATCCCTTCTCCGGTAGACCTCTGACTAGTGATCTCGGCTGTCAGAGCCTCAATATCTCCCTCTTAAAGAGGAACTTAGAATCCTTGCCTCCCTGACAGAGATGGCGAGCATGATGCTCACAAGAGGAAGAGGGAATAAATGTGCTTGGTAAACCCTGCATGCATGCTGCACGCGTGCTAAGCCACTTTAGTCATGTCTGACTCTTTGCGACCCTGTGGGCAGTCCTCTGTCAATGGGATTCTCCAGACAGAAATACTGGAGTGGGTTACCATGCCCTCCTCCAAGGGATCTTCCTGCCCCAGAGATTGAACCCTTGTCTCTTGCAGCTCCTTCATTGCCGGCAGATTTTTCTACTGCTGAGCCACGGGGAAACCCAAAGCCTGCACCTTTGTGTAAATATGGGCCCTATTGTTCCTGTTACTGGCACCAGGGACTGGCTTGGATCCTTCCACTGCTCTGATGGAAGATAGTGGTTTGGTACCTAATCACTGCATATGAATAGCCTGATTTCAAAATATCATTTTAGGATAACAAAGTGAACGGACTGTTAGATGTCCTGTCTTTTAGATGTCCAGAATAAATGCGTGAGAACAGTTGACCCAGACAAATTGACCGATGAAAGGATAACTTGTGCTTCAATATAATGAGTTCAATATTCTTTTGATTTACAAAAAAAAAAAAGCACTGGGGCATTCAAGCCTGGGACGCTTGTCAGCAAAAGGGAAATGTAGACTGTATTACATTTCCCTTTTGTTGTTCCCTGTTCTCACTAACAGTTTCAGCTCAACCTGCTTTTATTTGGTTTTAATTTTGACCACACCGCATGGCTCGCAGATTCTTAGTTCCCCAACCAGGGATCAGACCTCTGCCCCCTGCCGTGGATGTGCCGAATCTGAACCACTGGGCTGCCAGGGAAGTCCTCCAACCTGCTTTTAAATATAGTAGTTGTAGCAGCAGCAGCAATAGGTAGCAGTAGCAGTAGGAATAAGGGCAAGGGAAAGAGGCTACTAGGGAGCAGGGGCTTCCAAAGACAGCATGTTTTAAAGGGGCGCCTCCTTACCACGCAACTCTCCCACCCTTGATGTTTCAAGCTAAGGCAAAGTGAATAAGATGATAGGAATTCTGAAACAGAACTCTCCAGCTGGAGTTCATTCCAGAAAAGAGAATAACGTTGAACAGCAAAGCACACACAGAATGGAACTAATAAACTAGTGTGACCTCATCCAGAGTGAATTAATAGCTGAATAATCTAATAGACCCTCACAACAACCCTGTGTGACAAATACTACCTTTAATCCCATTTTACAGATGAGGAAATAGAGGCTCATGTAAGTATTTTTGCCCAAGGTCACGCAGTTAGGAAGTCACATAGCAGTGATTCAGACACGGCAGTCTGGTTAGACTCTGTGCTTGTGTCCACTGGCTCTCCAGACTGCTGCTGGAGGGGGGCTGGGTGGCTGGGAGGGGGCTGGGGAGGGGCCAGCAGCCTCGGGACTCAGGGGCCTTTGTCCTGCTCTGCTGTTGATGTTGAATCACCTTGTGCCCAGAGCAAATTTTCCTTTTCTAATGCTCTACCATTTCATTTCCCTTCCTTCTTCATGTTGTTTTTCTTGGCCTTTTCCCTTCATCTTTTTCCTGCTGTTCTTCTTCCTGTTGAAATATCCCTTCCCTATGTAATGCTTTAAGGTTCACAAGATACTTCCCATATCAAGTAGGTAGAAATGTCCCATTTTGAAGAGGAGGTAGCCAGCACTCTGAGAGGCTAACCGGTTTGTCTGGTGAGTGATGGGACACTGGCTTGCATCTGAGCCTTCCAACAGAGACACATACATATATATTTTCACCTGCACCGGGTCTTCATTTAGCGCAAGGGCTCTAAGCGCACAGCCTCTGTAGTTGTCCAGAGGCATGTGGGATCTTGGTTTCCTGACCAGGGATCGAGCCCCTGCATTGGAAGGCAGATTCTTAACCACCGGACCACCAGGGAAGTCCCCCGACACATCTTTCTGTGCTCATTTTAACTGCCCCACAGCTGCCTTTCTGGTTGATGAGCCTCTTCTTTTCACTGGGACTCGATTTGGGAGCATTGTCCCTGCTGCTAGCGACAGCTCTTAAAGAGAGAGTGGAGATTATTGCAGACATGCAGTGCTCCCGCTTGTATACGTGTAAGGACCCCAGAGGTGACGCTTGGAAGGAGGAATGGAGCATATGCAGTTCTCACACGGTGTGGTTCCATGGGTCCCTTGGCTTCTCAAAAGTTTCAGAAAATTAACTTTCACTGAGTGCCATCTAGGAACAAAGTACATTTTTAAAAATTGTTTTCTTAAAATTAGCAGGTTGATGCTGTTATCATTAAAAACAACCAATGCACCACACTTGGGAGAAGGCAATGGCACCCCACTCCAGTGCCTTGCCTGGAAAATCCCATGGACGGAGGAGCCTGGTGGGCTGCAGTCCATGGGGTCACGAAGAGTCGGACACGACTGAGTGATTTCCCTTTCACTTCTCACTTTCCTGCATTGGAGAAGGAAATGGCAACCCACTCCAGCGTTCTTGCCTGGAGAATCCCAGGGACGGGGGATCCTGGTGGGCTGCCGTCTATGGGGTCACACAGAGTCGGACACGACTGGAGAGACTTAGCAGCAGCAGCAGCATGCTTGAGTGTAGAGATTCTTTTGTCTCTTGCTGATGGAGGATGGCGGAGAGAAGACACATAGCTGTACCTATTATGCTGTTCTATTTCAGTCTACTCTGTAATTCACTTCCTTTTTTTGGATCTTATTCTTTTGCTAAGTACCACCCACCTACTTCTGGGAGACAAGGCCAGGTGAAAGACATCTTCAGATGTCTCAACTTGCTCATCTGCTTGTCACTCACTGGGTACTAATTTGGAAGCCTGTCTCTCAACGAAAACTAGAGAAAGTGGTCCCTGACCCTGGAAAAATACCTGTTATATATGGGAAGCTTGTAAACTTATGCATAGAGAGGCTACCCTGGTGATCAAAAGTTGGTTGGCCCTGGAGGCAGAATTATTAGTGGTTACTAGAGGACAGTCTTCCAGTTGAAAAGATTTTAATGGTCAGGGTTGCTTGAAGATGGGAAGGAGGACCTTGGTAAAACTGAGGAGGCAACCACTCTCCATCGCCAAAGGGAGTCTACTTATCTGGCTGAAAGAGAATGTGAGCAGGCGAGACAGTGGCTTCCATGACTGTTGATACCCTTGGCAACTCAAGGTTGAATAATCACCCTTACGAGGCCTGCTTTCCTGACGTTTTTCTGTCTGGAGAGAGCACCTTTCTCTTGATTTCTTGCTGAGTCTGTTGTATGAGTGGAGGGGCTGAGAGTCTGCTCTGCAATCTGTGGGACACTCCTGCTGTGTCCAGGAGGTTTCCTCTAAGTCTCCTCTGTGCCTCTCCTCTTCCAGATGTCCACAAACCCTACTTTTCCTCCCCCTCCTGCTGGGTTATCACACTGACTCCCCTGTCTTCCCTTATCTTCCATTCCAGCAAGTCCCGAATATCTGGTTTCAGATTTCGTCTCTCCTCCAAAATCAAAAATTCCTTTATGCAACTGCCAAATGGACATCTCCATTGGAATTTTCTATCTCAGAATCCTCACTTTGCCTCTTCTTTACCCATCTGTTTCTCTTCCTGTGTTCTCTGTCTCAGATAATGTCACTGGCATCCGTCAGAGGCCCAAGTGAGGAGGAAGGTTGGGCAGTATTCTTGAGTCATTCTTCTTCCTTACTCAGTATAATAATAGTAAAAATAAGGAAACAGTAGTAGTTTCATAGTAAAGTAAGTAAGTAAAGTCGCTCAGTCGTGTCCGACTCTTTGCGACCCCGTGGACTGTAATGTACTCTGTCCATGGGATTCTCCAGGCAAGAGTACTGGAGTGGATTGCCATTTCCTTCTCCAAGTTTCATAGTAACTGCTATTATTTGAACACTTGCCATATTTCAGACACCACATTACGTGGATAACACCACACAATCCTTCTGTTACCCTATGACTTTTGCCTCATATCACGAGTGGAGGAAATTAGTAGCTTGCCCAAGATAGTCACTAAGTGGAGGGGCTAGGATTCAGGACTCCAGAATCTGTGTTCCTAATCTCCTTGATATCCTACTTTCATGTCGAATCACTCACCATTCTCCTTCTCTCTCAACTTGTGTAAGTCTTCCAGTTCATGTATGTTTCCCTATTTTAGCTTTCTTTTCTTCTATCTTATTTCCTGTGTTCATTTACATGTTATAAACACATAGTATACCTGTGTTTTCGACATATTATCAACAAGAACTAATATGCAATATTTTCTATGACACAAGCACAAACACAGACATTTTAAAAGGTATGTCCACCTAAACCTGTCACAGTGCTGTTAATCAGCTATATTCCAATATGAAATAAAAAGTTCAATTTAAAAAATTATAAAAGAGATATGAAGGGATAAAAAGAACAGTTAATTTTTTATAAATTATTTTGGTTTATTACTTACTAGTATATAATAATTAGCAGTTGTGGGAAGATGAAAGCTCTAATGTCAAATATTCTTTTTAATTATTTTACATTTGGGGAAGAAAATTGGCAGATGTGGTTGCTTCATGATGATTTTTTACTTTGTCCTATGATTGCTGGTGTACTTTCTCCAAGAATAGGAAAAATTCTTTTGTTTGTGTTATTTGTCTTATCTTCAACTGGTAATTTCTTTGCAGGAATCTTTCAAAGCAAACTGGTCATTTTCGGAGGGTTGGCGTAGTTAATGCTAGATACATAATTCGCAAATCCCACTTGACCGTGATAGATATGTTGCAATAGATTGCAATGAGCAGAAAACAGAGGCATTGCTGATGGCCCTTTCAGCCAGGCAAGAAGAGCTGCTGGGATCTGTCTTTTTCAATATCAGATTCTTACTTGTAGACCTGTGGTACCTGGAATGTATATTTCAAATTGAATTTTGTGTATGGTATGAAGTAGGGGGTCAATGTGTATTTTTATTCAACATAAATATGTTTTTTTTCCATTTCTATTTGTTGAAAATTCATTTCTTTTCCCATTAAATTTCACTGATATCTTCCTTTAAACTTGATTGATAATTTATGTGTGGGGAAAAAAGTGAAAAAGTGTTAATCAGTCATGCCTAACTCTTTGCCACCAGTGGACTGTAGCCCACCAGACTCCTCTGTCCATGGGATTCTCCAGGCAAGAATACTGGAGTGGGTTGCCATTCCATTCTCCAGGGGATCTTCCCGATCCAGGGATCGAACCTGGGTCTCCTGCATTGCAGGCAGATTCTTCACCAGCTGAGCCACCATGAGCACTATTGTTACCCTCTTTTGATTACTGGTTGAAATTCTGATTAGGATTTTATTGAATCTATATATAAATTTGGAAAGAACTGGCATCTTAACAGCATCAGGTCTTCTGATTTATGAATGTGGTTTATTGCCCCATTTATTTAGATACTTAATTTTATTCAGTAATAAATTGCAGTTACCCGTGTGTAAGTATTTCACATACTTCATTAAATATGTCTCTTAGCATTTTGTGTTTTTAAAAGATATTACCACTTAAACCCTAAGTTTTATTTTACTTTTAAATTTTTTGTGCTATGTTAGAAATACAAATGGACTTTGCATACTGTATTCTACTTGCTGCCTTCACTGATTACCTATAGCAGCTACTTGTAGACTCCTCAGGTTTTCCCACATATGCTATCATGACATCTGTGAAAAGTTTTAAGTTTCCTTTTCCAGTGTGTGTGCCCTTTATTTCTTTGTCTTGCCTTATTGCAGTGGCAAGAGCCTCTGGTAAAATGTTGAGTAGAAGTATTGAAACTGTAAATCCTTGCCTTGTTGCTAATTGAAAGAAGGGAAAATATTTATTACATGATGTGAGTGGTGGGGTTTTGCTGTTGTTGTTGAGGCCTTTGTTTTTATCCTGCTTGAGCTTTGTCTGATTCATGCAAGTTAATGTTTTCAACCAAATTTGGGGGGGTTTGGAGCTTCTGAGGTGGTGCTAGTGATAAGAATCCAAATGCCAATGCAGGGGACTTAAGAGATCCATGTTTGATCCCTGGGTCAGGAAGATCCCCTGGAGCAGGGCATGGCAGCGCATTCCAGTATCCTGGCCTGGAGAACCCCAGGGACAGAGGAGCCTGGCGGGCTACAGTCACAGAGTCGGACGTGACTCAAGTGACAGCATGCACGCAAGGGGAGTTTTCAGTGATTATTAGACATTTTCCCTCCCTACCCTTTTATTTTCTTTGGGGACTTTTGTTATATATGTGTTGGTCTACTTGTTGTTAGACATGTGTCTAAGGTGCAATTCATTTTCTTTAATCTCTTTTCCTATTTATTTGATTGTATAATTTCTTCAAATTCCCTGGGTTTTTTGTCATCTCAATTATGCTGTTGAACTTTAAAATGAACTTTAAAATGTGCTATGTTGGCACCTCCAGAATTTCACATTTTTATATGTAGTTTCCACTCATCTGATGTGTTCCTTGTTTATTCATTGTTTTCTTATTTCATTTAAGCAGATGTGTGTATATTTATTTAATATTTGAACATATTTATAATACTGTAGCTGTTTTGAAGTTTTGTCTGGTAAATCCAGCATCAGAGTTTATTTGAGGTCAGCTTCTTTTGTCTGTCTTTTTTTTTTTTCCCCCTTTTATGGATTTCCTTTTCTCTTTGCATTGAGCTTCCCTCATAGCTAGCTGGTAAAGAATCTGCCTGCAAGGCAGGAGAGCCCAGTTCGATTCCTGGGCCAGGAAGATCCACTGGAGAAGGGAAAGGCTACCCAACTCCAGTATTCTGGCCTGGAGAATCCCATGGACTCTACAGTCAGACATGATGGAGTGACCTTCACTTCACTTCATATTAACTTTGGTTTGAAAACTGGACATTGTAACTGATACGACACAGTATCTTTGGATAAATACACGTGTATTTTTCAGTATTTGTTGTTGCTGTTGTCCTAAGATGCAGTTAACTTGCCTGGACTTACTGCTGCTAAGTTTGTCTCAGCCGTGGGATACAGGCACTACCATTTCTTTGTTTGCGTGGCTTCCAGCTGCTGTTTTTCTCAGCTTGGCTCGCGCAGGTCTTCTCTGTGCCTGTGCAGTCTTGTGGTCAGCCAAACATTTGGGGAGAGAATATAATCCAAATTGGAGCATCTCTCCCTTTGGTTTTCTTATTTCTAAGGGTTCCTCCTACCCCAACCTTCCTAAGTTGAGTTTGTCTTCCAAAACTTCAAGCCCATAAGGATCAGCCTTTGCCACCCACACTATGCACGTTTAGGGTATCCACTCAGGATATTCACTTTTTGTTGTTGGTGGTGGTGGTTTCTGTTTCATTTTGATTTGCTTTTGTTTTGGCCATACAGCTTGCTGGATCTTAGTTCCCTGCCCTGGGGTTGAACCCGGACCCTTGGCAGTAAAAGCACAGAATCCTAACTACTGCACCACCAAGGAATTCCTTGCACTCAGTTTTTTCAGAGTAGCAAACATACAGACCTTTTTCCTGTGCCATGCTGTGGCTGATGGATAGATTCTTTTCTGTCCTCTGCCTTTTCTTTTCGCCAGATACCCTGTAGTTCCTCCTACCCATATGTAGTTAAGCCACCAGCAAGTAATTTGGGCAGAATTTTAAATTCAAACTTTAGTTTTTACTCTTTTCTCAGTTCTGCTGCTGCTAAGACTCTCCTTTAGAATTTTCTTCTGTCCTTCCATTCCTGACGTCCAGGCCTGGGAGGCTGTACATTTACACCACCGTTTATTGCCCTGGAGCAGGTAGGGAAGCACAGTCAGGCCAGCAGTTCTTACATTTTTCAATTGTAATTTTTCATGGATAAACTCTCAGTTTTATCTGCGTGGAGGTGCTTTCCATTATCTTTAAATAGTTGTTGTTTTTAAGACTTACCTGGATTTTATAATTGTTACCTGTAGGAGGTTTTGTTTGACCTGACGCCTATTCCAGAAGTTCCTGTTTCCCTTGTTAAAGGATCACTGTAGGATTGACCAGTAGGGGACACTAGAATGCAAAGCTTGGACCGATAAAGAGGCTGTCAGAATTCCCTAGGCAAGGACAGTAATGGCTTGTTATGGAGTTTGTGAGAAATCATCCAGTTCAGGAGGTTAAAGAAGAGTGGATTGTGCCAAGCCACATGGTCAGTCAAAGATAGAAAAAAACATAGTCTTCTGACTGACGTCAGTGAGTTGTTGTCCAGTGCATGGGTTTCCATGTTGATGAGAATGCTGGGCTCCTCAGTGTTGATGAGAACGCTGGGCTCCTCAGTGTTGATGAGAACGCTGGGCTCCTTGGCTCTCTTAGACATTATCTACGGTGGTTGGGGTTCCCTAAAGGGAATTCTCTTATGGCTCAGATGGTAAAGCATCTGCCTGCAATGCAGGAAACCCAGGTTCAATCCCTGGATTGGGAAGATCCCTTGGGGAAGGGGATGGCTACCCACTCCGTATTCGTGCCTGGAGAATTTCATGGACAGAGGAGCCTGGCTGGCTACAGTCCACTGGGTTTTGCAAAGAGCTGGACACAACTGAGTGACTGACACCCATGAGGTGAAATCCTTAGGGGGTATCTTAGACGTGTCTCTTCTCACTTTCCACATGCCAAGTGGGTCATCAGATGCTACTGTTTCTGATTTATCCTTTCTGTGCTCTTGTTTTCATTCCCTAGTACATGCCATCAGCATCTCTCAACCCCATGATTGCAGTTATCTTCTGATTAGATGTCCCCCTTACAGAGAACAGCCAGACCTAACTGATTTCTCAAAATACAGATCACACCTTACTTTTTCTTCTTCTCTGTCATCTTCACTGGCTTCTGGTAACTGGAGATTTAAATTCCCCATACTCTAGCTTCTTTTTCCAGTTTTTTTCCTTACTATGTATTTCTTTACATGGGCGATTACTGTGTATTTCTTTACATGCCCAATCATTTTTCACTCCCTGAATTTCATTCACACTGCCCTGCCTCTGTGCCTTTCCCATCCTGTTCTTTTTGCTCTTTTTCTTTCCTTTCCATCCTCTGCCTTTTGAAACTATATTCACACTTCAAGAACTGGGCTAAGTGACACCTCCTCTGTGGGGCATTCACCTCTTTTCACTGATTCAAATATATATATATATATATTTTGAGCATTTACTAGATGCCAGGCACTGTCCTATATCCAAGGCTATGAGATCGCGTAAGAAACCTTTTCCCACCTCTTAACTAAAGATATCGCAAGCAAATGGTGTGCTCCTAGTTAAGACTTAGAAATTTCCTCTCCCAAAGCCTATTACTCCCAGGTCTTGTTTTATCTCTGACACTCTCTTTGGATCTTGCTTAATTAAATGACTGCTGAAAGACCTCCATTTGCTTTCCATATTGTATTTTTGCCACTCTTTCCCACTTCTCATCACAAGGAGTCTCTTGGTTGATGAAGTCAAGACCCATGTTCTAGTCATTCACGCTTTTCTCCAGAGCATTCCGCATTCTATTTTGCATCCATTGGGTTACCAGTGTATGTCTGAGGTACAGCAAAGTTATGTCAAAAAAAGGGAAAAAAGTACTGAGAGGCGACTGTTGCTTCTTATATATCTGGCTACCAAGAGTCAAATACTGACAGCGTCATTCACAGTGAATTATTTGAAGAAAGTGACTATGAGGTGGAAGTTACTTGTCCTCCTGAAATGAATCTCTTCAAGTGAGATGATAAGAAAAACGATGGTAGGAAGAAGTCCTTGCATGTAAATAGACCAGACATTTAGCAACCACCCCCTGCCACCTGTTCTGGTCTAGATATGTGATATATAAATCTTGGTCCAAAGACAAGACATGTATCATATATGTAAGGTTGAGTCCCTTTGCTATCCACCTGAAACTATTACAGCATTGTTAATAGGCTGTGGTCCAATATAGAATAAAAAGTTTAAGAAAAACAAAGACAAGACATGTTTTAAGTTGGTAGGTAGTGAGTTTTACAAGGAAGAGTAGGCCTCTGTCCTAAAAAGTAAAGTAGCAAACAAATAAAGTAGATACGTGAGAAAACCCAAAATATCTGTTTGTTCTTGAGAAATGGATAAGTCTGGTAAATTTTTATGATCATTTTAGTAGATCAGGCTTCCCTGGTGACTCAGAAAGTAAAGAATCTGCCTTCTATGCAGGATCATTTAGTTCAGTCGCTCAGTCGTGTCCGACACTTTGCGACCCCATGAATCATAGCACGCCAGGCCTCCCTGTCCATCACCAACTCCTGGAGTTCACCCAAACTCATCTCCCATCAAGTCGGTGATACCATCCAGCCATCTCATCCTCTGTCGTCCCCTACTCCTCCTGCCCCCAATCCCTCCCAACATCAGGGTCTTCTCCAATGAGTCAACTTTTCGCATGAGGTGGCCAAAGTACTGGAATTTCAGCTTTAGCCTCAGTCCTTCCAATGAACACCCAGGACTGATCTCCTTTAGAATGGACTGGTTGGATCTCCTTGCAGTCCAAGGGACTCTCAAGAGTCTTCTCCCACACCGCAGTTCAAAAGCATCAATTCTTCGGCGCTCAGTCCAAGTCCTTCTTCACAGTCCAACTCTCACACCCATACATGACCACTGGAAAAACCAGACACCTGGGTTCAATCCCTAGGTCAGTAAGATCCCTTGGAGAAAGGGGTAGCAACCTACTCCAGTATTCTTGCCTGGGAAATTCCATGGACAGAGGAGTCTGGTGGGCTACAGTCCACGGGGTCACAAAAGAGATACGATGTGTGTAATTCCTGACCTGTTGGTAGCCTGTCTCGTTTCTACACTGAGGGCCCCAGAGGCTGGGTTACTTGGCTTGGCACTCAAGGTCTCTCCATCATCCATCCACAAATTGCAACTTCCCCCATCGCCTCCCTCTCCTGTGCCATGCAGTCCAAGGGACTCTCAAGAGTCTTCTCCCACACCGCAGTTCAAAAGCATCAATTCTTCGGCACTCAGTCCAAGTCCTTCTTCACAGTCCAACTCTCACACCCATACATGACCACTGGAAAAACCAGACACCTGGGTTCAATCCCTAGGTCAGTAAGATCCCTTGGAGAAAGGGGTAGCAACCTACTCCAGTATTCTTGCCTGGGAAATTCCATGGACAGAGGAGTCTGGTGGGCTACAGTCCACGGGGTCACAAAAGAGATACGATGTGTGTAATTCCTGACCTGTTGGTAGCCTGTCTCGTTTCTACACTGAGGGCCCCAGAGGCTGGGTTACTTGGCTTGGCACTCAAGGTCTCTCCATCATCCATCCACAAATTGCAACTTCCCCCATCGCCTCCCTCTCCTGTGCCGTTGTGCTAGTGGTTCTGAGTGGGTCCCGGTTCCCTAGTTGCTCAGTCTTGTCCGAGTAACATGCATGGACGTGTCGATCAACAGTGGGCTGTCACTGTGTCACAGAACTGTCAGCTATGGATGTTGCTCACACATCACCCCTAAGACATTACTTCCACAACCGCAGAAGCCATTAAGATTTGATGCTTTTTGTCATTTATATTGCTTTATTGATAGGTCTGTTTCTCTGATCTTCAGGGAGAAGCTTCAGTGTAGAAGGCTCAGTGTTCTGATATATGTCACCAGTCAAATGATCATAACTACTCCACCATAGAGATGCGACTCTCGCGTTTCTACCATGAGATGTATGTGGTTCAGGGAAGTTAATGAACTTGCCCCAGGTAACACAGACAGTGATGAGAAGAGCTAGGATTCAAATCGAGAGCCGTCTACTCCCAGAAGAATATGTGAAATAAAGTAAGAAATGCGAATCATCTCTGAGTAGGGATAATGAGGAACCTTCATCCCACGATGATGTATTAAAGATGCTATTCAAAAACCGTTCCTTGGAACCAGGTTTCTCTTATGATGGAATACTTTCAAAAGGGAGAGCTTAAAGCACCATGTGAATTATTTAAAACTAAAGTGCTCCATACCCTGTAAACGAGCATTTAGAATAATCCAAGATGGATCCTCAGAGAGGAGAGATAAATCAGATGAGATTTGCAAGGTAGGTTTTTTTCCCCCCATCTCAATTTTCTCACTGCCTTTTATTTGCTAAAGGTGAAATCAACCAGACTGTTTGGCTATTTGGAAAGAAAATATGGGCAACCACATGATAACGCAATTCAACTGTTCAGGGACTATATAGGCCTAGAAAATTGTTTTTAAAAGTCTACGTAGCATTCACTTCTCATTTTCTATTGCATAAACTGACATAATGAATAGTAGACTTTGTCAAAATTATGCATATGTTAATGATGGACAGAAGGCTAGAATTCCCTGCCCAGTGGGTTTCCCTTGTCCTCTTGTGTGTGGCCTCTTGTAGCATGTCTGACTGTCTCTGATCCTTCAGATTACTAAATGGCATTCTTTTGGCATTTAATATTAGAGCTTTGTATTGTCAGTTATCTTGTCTACTCAGCAACATCAAAAATCTGTATATGAAAAGGCTGTACCCTTTATGCTTTGTATTTCCAGTACCTAGTAGGCTTGCATTAAATTTATTGCTCTTTGTTAAAAAATGACGATACTGAGGACACTCTTGGTGCCTTCAACTCTGCAGAAGGCATATTATTTATAGTTTAAAAAAATGCTGTTGATAATAGTGATGTTGGCAATGACAAAGATCGATGATGACAACTTGGTAGTGACAAATTGATTCCAACCAATGACAGTTGGTTCCAATGCTGATGCTTTAACGATGACAGCAATATAGGGATGATGGTTTTGAAGGTGCTGCTAATTGGAGGAGGAGGAGGAGAAGGAGAAGTGTTACTCTGTTTCCAGGTTGTTCAGCTCTTTGGTGAAAGTCGACAGATAGTCGGGGAGGAGGAAAAGTGAAGAGAGGATGGATAAATAGAAAGAAGCTAGGAGCGGCAAGGTTTAAAGAGCCTTGGAGCCAAAGCCTGAACTTGAAGTTCCCGGGTGGTATTAATGCCCGTGTGCGAAACTTTGTCAGTCAGATGAGTCATTAGATTAAGGTTTATGGGATGGCCTTTGAAGTCAGAGAGCTCTAAATTGGAATTGTGCCTCTGCCACCGAGCTGTGTGGCCGGGGGTAAATGAGTAAGCTCCTCTGAGCCCCAGTGCTCCCCTGTCTATAGATCGGGGACATTCTGCTTTACCTTTTCCTGTTCGTGTTGAATGCATGTAAGTGCTTGCAGGCAGGTCCCTCAGTTCCTGACACACGCCTGCACCCCCCTCATTGGCCGGGTTCCCTTTGTGGTCCCTGATCTGTTCTGAGCATGCAGAGCCATTCAGCTCCCAGAGCGCCAAGACGACCTTTCTCACCGGTTTTTGTTCCATGTCCTGATTTCAGTGATTCTCTAGAACTTTTTTTCCCTCCATGCCGGCAAGAACTTGATTAGTATGCGAAGGAGTGGCTGGTCCACTCCACACTGCAGCAGGAGCCCAGCGCAGAGCCGAGGCCTTGGGAACTGGGCAGTGTGTTTCTCAACAGCAGACAAAATGAACCCGGAACAAGCTAAGCTTTGCTTGTTTCAAAAACTCTGTCATAAATTAACATAAAGATGCTCTTTTTCCTCACCAGCCAGAGGACGGGCGCGTTTCAGTAGGCAATTAATCTTGGCTGATCTATATTAAATATTTATCTGCTGAAATGAGCCCAGTATTGTAGTGGTATTTTTCATTATAGGACTTTATCATTTCCAAAGAGATTTCCATGCGCCGGCTCCCTTGTACATATTAAACCCAAATTTCCTGTGGAATGACACATCTTTCTTGGCGGCGACCTTTTCTCTCTGTAACAAGCTACTGATATGTTGGAATTTACAGGGCGATAAACACTTTTATTGAGAAGGAGGGGGAGGAGCAATCCAGTATTTGCTTTCCTAATAAAAACCCAGGGACACGGGATGTGGAAATTGGTGCCTGTTTTTCAGCAGCATCTGCTGAGGGGGCAAGAGTTTGAGATCTGCTTTTGGGAAAGCTCTGGGGAGAGGAGGAGGGAAAATGGGGCCTTGGTAATCGTCATTACAGTCTTTTGTGTTTAATTGGGTCTTTTACATTCATCTCGATGATCTCATTTGATCCTCACACACAACCCAAGAAAAAGACATGAGTATCTCCATTTTAGAAATGAGGCTCCAAAGGTTAAATGTATTTTTATCAAGCGCAGAGTTGGTGTAACAGAAGTGGGACTGGAACTCTGACCTGCTGATGGCTGAGTTCAAGACACTGCCTCCCACAGGGGGAGGAGAAAAGTGCAGCTTCGTTAGCTGTTGGCTCTCAGTATGGAATTTGATCCTGCAAGTGTCTGGCTAGGTAGAGGACAGTTTGTTAAACCTGATGGTCAACCCAGGTCTAAGCTGTGGCTCTAGAAAGCCTGGGCATGTCCAAGGGTAATTAAAAGAAGAATATCTATGCAAAATGAGCGAGTGGAAGAATCAAGAAAGAGGGGAGAAGGAGAGAAAGAAGAGATCTGGTGGCAGACTTTGAAAATGTAAAGTGCATTCAGATCAGATCAGCGTCCTGTTTAAAACACGGGTCTGGATTCAGGAAATCTGGAGGGGAACAGCCGGCTGTGAATTTCTAGCAAGTTCCCAGGTGACACTGATGCTGCTGGTCCAAGGACCACCATTTTAAAGCCAGCACAGGGGTAAGGAGCAGCCTGAGGGGGCGTAGGAGGGGTGAGAGCGTCACCTGTCAGTGTGGCCCTTCCCCTGGAGGATCTGAGACGAAGAGTTTTTTTAATTTCACCCCGCCCGCCTCTTTTTTTTTTTTTTTTTTTTTTTTTTAATCCTTATGGCTAAGCTGTGTCCGGTGAAAGTAGCAGGTACCTTTGTGGGTTTTTCTGATTCAGTGGGAGCCCTGGATCATAGTCACCTGGTGGGTTTACTAAGCTCACTGGATCCCACTCACAGAGTTTCTGAATCAGTAGGTCTGAGGTAGAGTCAAGAAGTTTGCATTTTCAACAGATTTCCAGGTGATGCTGCTGTTGATCCATTTGGGGACTTTGAAGACCATTGTTTTGTTTCAACTCCTTCATTTTAGAAAATGTCACTGCTGCTACTCTGCTAAGTTGCTTCAGTCGTGTCCGACTCTGTGCGACCCCATAGATGGCAGCCCACCAGGCTCCCCCGTCCCTGGGATTCTCCAGGCAAGAACACTGGAGTGGGTTGCCATTTCCTTCTCCAACGCATGAAGGTGAAAAGGGAAAGTGAAGTCGCCCAGTTGTGTCCGACTCTTCGCGACCCCATGGACGGCAGCCCACCAGGCTCCTCCATCCATGGGATTCTCCAGGCAAGAGCACTGGAGTGGGTGCTGTGGCCGCCTCTGGGTTAGCTCCTAGCGCAGTTCATTTTCCCACTCCAGTGCTCTTGCATGGGAAATCCCATGGATGGAGGAGCCTGGTAGGCTTCAGTCCATGGGGTCGCTAAGTCAGACCTGACTGAGCGACTTCACTTTCACCTTTCGCTTTCATGCATTGGAGAAGGAAATGGCAACCCACTCCAGTGTTCTTGCCTGGAGAATCCCAGGGACGGGGGAGCCTGGTGGGCTGCCGTCTATGGGGTCGCACAGAGTTGGACACGACTGAAGTGACTCAGCAATAGCAGTTCATTTTATCCTTCTCCGCAGCTCTGCATCACAGGTCAGGTCCGAGCATCAGTTTAAGAGGAATCTAAGCAGCGGTGGTGAGTGAGGATGGTGTGCCAGGCAGTCGTGATTAATTAACACAACATGGACAGAGGGGCCTGGCGGGCTGCAGTCCAGGGGGTCACAGAAGAGCAGGACGTGACTTAGCAGCGACTAAACAACAACAAAGAGAAAAGGCCCCATTTTCTTCCCAGGGGCAGAGAGGTTTCTTTTGTATCGGCCACACACACGAAAACAATTCTGCCCCTCGCTTTCTCCCCCGTGAGCAGCTATTATTCTCCACTTGGTTTCACTCCACGTGAAAAAAAAAAATTCTGGGCAAAACGAAATTTAGAGGTTTTGAAAATAAAAGAACAACATTCTTGTTCCTCACTTTCCTTTTGTAATCCCTTCCTCTTTCTTCCTGGCACTGCTGGCTATTGAATTTTTTAAGGCTTTTTGTAACAGTGAGTGGAGATGAGTGTCTTCTTTGCTTCCTTTATCTGGTTTCTCTCTTTCTCTTTTCTTCCCCATTTTTCTTCTTCCTCTTCATTACTTCTCTGTTCTCCTCTCCCTCCCTGTATCCTGCCTTCCCTCCATTTCTGCTTTCCTGGAATCGCTGATATCAAAAGAGATCCTCAGTCATCACGGCCAATTTGCTTGTCTCCCAGGTTGAAAGCCAAGGTCCAGCGTCCTCAGCCCTGCATTACTGGGTCTCATCGGAGGGGCCGCGGCCAGCATGTGGGCACTGCTAACTGCAGGGCCAAGCTGGACCCAAGTGTCTGTTGCCTCCTCCCCGAGGTGAATTGCAGCCACTTTCCATTTCAGCCCCTTCATCCAATTTAGCGCACTCCTCAGCAGCCATATCTCCTCTGCAGGTAATAGTTCTCAAAGGGAAAGGGGTCGGAGTGAGGCCAGGGAGGGAAAGGCTTTGACCAAACTGTTCAGACCCTCAGAGGATGTGGAGAAGCCAGCACGTCCAGACCTGGCTGATGGGAGTTTCTGAGATTTCAGCATGGCTGTGCCCAGTGGCTCTGTAATTCTGCTTGAGCAATCCATTTCAAGAAATACACTGTACACAGGTGCGTTCACAGCGGCGTTTTCTGCAGCACTGCTTGCATTGCACTGTTTGTACTGGCCAAAACAGAACACAGCAATGGAAACAACCTTGATATCTATCGATAAGGATTGGTCAAATAAATCAGGGGACATCCCTGTAATACCACAAAGCCACTGAAAGGAATGGAGGCAATCTCTGTGTACTGATCTGGGGGAAAAAAATGATATATTGTCATGTGAAAAATAAAGCAAGTTGCACATACTCACTTGACCCAATTTTTGCTTAAAGAAAGAAGTGTTATGTGTCTGTAGGCAGATTCTAGATTTATATATGCAAAAGCAAAAGAAATAAACAAAGATCTAAGCTAGTAGAACAATGAGTGATTTTAATGTTTTTCAAAAAGGAACACCCCTCCCCCAGTCCCATATTCCCTGTTAATGGCGATTTATTCCCACAGGTCCATAGGAAATCCCTTTCATCCTTAATCTCTTTCTCTCTCTCCCTGCCTCTTCCTCTCTTCCTTTTCTCTTCATACACGTTGCATAAGTGAATTTTGAAGGCTTACATCAACACTAAAAGACCTGCGGAGGAAGACTCCTTTCCTGGTAGTTCTTCTGCAAAGGCAGGCTGATGGATTGCCGATTGCAACCAGCTCCAACTTCCTGTCCCAAGTGACAAATGAAGAGCTCTTAAAAACAGAATAAAACATCCCATATGAGGAGAAGTATCTCTGCCAGGCCAGGCATGAAAGGCAGTGAGCAATGAGAACTGTGTGTAATTCCTGACCTATTGGTAGCCTGTCTCATTTCTACACTCAGGGAAATCAGTGTAAGCGGAGTTGGCTGGGCTCCTTGGCTTGGCACTCAAGGTCCCTCCATCATCCATCCCCAAACTGCAACTGTCCCCACCACTTCCTTCTCCTGTACCTTCGTGTTGGTGCTTCTGAGTGTGTCCCATTCCCTAGTTGCTCTTGTTGCTAAGTTGTGTCCAACTCTTTGTGACCCCATGGACAGTAGCCCATCAGGCTACTGTCCATGGGATTTCCCAGGCAAGAATACACGAATGGGTTGCCATTTCCTTCTCCAAGGACCTTCCCAACCCAGGAATCAAACCCATGTCTCCAGCACTGGCAGGCAGGTTCTTTATCAATGAGCCACCAGGGAAGCCCTCATTTCCTCAAAACACATTTTATGGTTTTACTTACGTTTCTGCCGTCAGTTAAGCTCCTCAGCAGTCTTCAAGACCTAGTTGAATGCTTTCCCTTCTAAAACATCTTCTTTAACATACCTCTGCTCTTTCAGAATTAACCAGTCGTCTCTTGCTCTGTTATTAGAAGAGTTATTAGATGTTATATTGTACTACCCTAGCTGGGGCCAGTACTTCACAGCAGATTATCCTTGAGGACAGGAATCCTATCTCATTCTTGGTCTCCTAAGTTCCTCCTACACAGAGTAGATATTCAATGAATGAAATAAAGGATGACTGGGGCTGGAAGATGATTAGGCAATAAATTGAGTAGTGAGATTCCTATTTAGTTAGGCTTCCTAAATAATTACTGTTAAACCTCAATTGGGCTTAATTCAGCTGTATCGCAAAGACAAGATATTTTACTCTTGTTCTAATGATGTAAAACCCTGCATCCTCCTCTTTCTTTCCGTTTTCCTATAAATCCATAACTCTAACATTAATTTTCTGAACACTTGCCTTCATCCCAGGAAGTCTCTCTTGAGATCACCTACCATTTTCCTTATGTTGGACATTTTATTTTATTGCCATCTTTTCAAAATTATATCCAAGGCTGTTAGGATCCTCTTTGTGCACATAACACTTTTCTTTTGAATTATTTCCTTAGGATAGATTCCCGGGAGAGGGATTATTAGGTCAAAGCATATGAACATTCTTATAAGCCTCATTAATTTTGACCCCAGTAATTCAGAATTTGTGCTGATTTGGGCAGGTAGTGAGCTTCCCTTTATTCACTCTTTTGAAAGGAAAATTGCTAAATAATAAATTGGCACGAACACCGTTTCCAGAGTGCTGTTGACAGTCTTTCATGCAAACATTTTAAGCATTTTTAGAGGCTTCGTTCTCTTGTATACAGAATTGATATGTTAATTATTATGTATTTTCATCAGTTCATTAGTGCAGGTTTCAATGATCAACACTTGTTTAACTAATTTCCACCCTCTTCTGCACGACTGATGTGAATGCAGTATTGGCTACCTATGAAGAGTCGCCCCCTGGATTTCATCTGAGCCACATGTGTTAATCCCCTATTGCTTACTAGATACCATTTTAGGCATTGAAGACAGTGTGTAAGGCCCAAGCCCCTTCTCTCTGCTCAGGTCTCATGTGGCACGGTGGGGCAGGCGGACGGTGGATATATGGACAGGAGACTGTGACAGCCCCACGGTGGGGCACTGGCCCAGCCTGGGGCCAGGGCAGAGTGCAGTCGCTTAATCACAGGCTGAGTTCGGTTTTAAAGGAGTGGGCATTTACCAACTTGAGTCTTTAAATAAGGACAGGTATTTTAGTTACTATATGCACTGAATGGTATTGGGTTGTTTTCGAGTATTAAATTGTTCAGTCTTTTCATTAAGTCAGACTGAACTTTTCCCAAATGGCCTGAATTTGTTGCTTTATTTCTCTTCTCTACAAAAAACGTTGACGAGTACCTAGGAAGATCAGTGCTAAGCTTGGTTCTGTTGTTGATTCGCTTTGAGCCCTAGCACATCATTGTATATAAGAGTTGGACTGTAAAGAAAACTGAGCGCTGAAAAATTGATGCTTTTGAATTGTGGTATTGGAGAAGACTCTTGAGAGTCCCTAGGACTGCAAGGAGATCCAACCAGTCTCAAGGAACCACCATTCTGCTCTCTGCTTCTATGAAAGATCTTTAGGCAGAGACTGGTGACCCCTTCTGCTATTTGCAGAATATTCAACAAGGGGGTTGGAGAGTAAGGGAAAATAGGAGATGAGGTGAGCTGTCCTCACAATGACCTTCAAGGCTGTTGTCACAGATGCCCTACTTCCTGCCCCAAGATATTTCCAGGAGGCTTACATTTCTCAAACATTTCTCTTTTTCTGTAAAGTTATAACCTTTTTGTCCTGACTCAAGATGAAAGTCACCTCATTCTGACCGTCGGATATCCATCATTCATCTGTATTAATCTGTACCTCTCATTTGGGGTCTTTTAAGTAGCTTTGGGCTTTTTCTCTAGTTCTGTCATGGAGGGCTTTTCTCTTGGGATCAATGATACTTTGGTAGATGTTAACGACTGTTCCTGGTATTGAACAACCATTATCCCTCACTACAGACGCTCTGGTGATTAGTATTTGTCAGTTTCCATGGTGGAAGTATTCTCCCCATTAAGCTACCAGCTTGAAGCCACTAAGCATGGTTTTAGGAGGAGGGCCAGAGAATCAGCTTCCATGTGCCAGTAGGAGCTGACTTTTGCAAACCAGTGCCTGGAATTTCATTCTCAGTTCCTTTACAGAGGTTTCAGTGCCTCTAGTTTGTTGCAGAAGTTAATGTTTGGGGAAAAGGAAGAAGGAAGGAAAAGAGGAAATGATATGAAAAGAAGAAAAATGTAAAGAAGGGGAACATATCAGAAGCCCTACAACAGATGAATGGATAAACGAACTGTGAGGCATCCACAGATAATTGCAAATGAAATTAAGAAGGAAAAATATATGTGTGTAGCTGCTTTGGAAAGCAGTTGGGCAGAATCTGTATCATTTTAAATGTGCAAATCCTATGATCCAGGAATGCCCTCTGTTAGCATCTTTCCTAGAAAAAACATCCTCCCTGTTCTGGGAAGTATGGATCAAGGTGTTTATTGCCAAGTGATTTGTAAACTAATAGTGAAAATATTAGAAGTAGCCTGGATATCCACTAGGAGGTTAATACATAAATACATTGCACTTTATAGTATAGAAAGCTCTGAAGCAATTAAAAAGAATAGAGCTCAACTATTTTAATTGACATTACTCGTGGCTGATTCATGTCGATGTGTAGCAAAACGAATACAGTATTGTAAAGCAAAACAAACTAAAAAAATAAAAATTAATTAAAAAAGAAAAAAAAAAGTTCTATAGGGGATTTGCTGGGACAAAAATGCAAGTTACAGAAAAATCCACAGGCTAGTGTTCTGGACATATATTAAGTACACACACACAGGGCGATGGTTATCTAAGAGTGTATTTATACACATGTGAATGAAAAAAAAAATCAGGAAAGTTTCGCCCTGATAATTGTGATTATCTTTAATTACAATCTTTTTTGAAAAAAAAGACACTGTGTTCATGCATTGCTTGGATAATTAAACATAAATGCACTGTCATTAGGAAATATTATGATGGAAGCTTATGGACCTTGTTTTGGATATGTTTAGGAAAGTACCCAATTAAGATTACTGCACCAGATATTTCAGGAAAATGAGTCCTCAAGTAAAGATGTTTTGTCTGGCTGCCACAAGGGGGGAAAAAAAAGGAGAGAATGGAAGAAAAGTAACTGATAAGGAAATAAAGGAGATCAGTGATAAAGAAAAAGTGAAAAGAAGCAGAAACTGTGGGCAGGGGAGTAGGGGGTGGGGTGCGGGGCTGGTGACAAGGAAAACAGGAAAGGGCGGAAGTCTGGGAGAGGACGGGGAACGCAGCCCTCGCAGGTAGCAGGCTTGGTTTTGATATAACCTTGGTGCCTGTACCCTGTAGAATGTGGGCCATTGGTGGGGTATGCCCCATCAAGGTAACGGGTGCCCAGAGATTCACAACTCTTGCCTTGGAATTAGTATCCAGCAAAAATCAGTGAAAAAGCACTGCAGGTATGACTGGTACTTGCTCCTTACGAGGATGTAGAAGATCTCATGGTCTGGGGTGGACCTGGTCACAGGCATCCGCTATGCCACATTGGACCTGCCCAACAATGGAGTTCATTCTGGGGTTAGTCTTGGAGGATCAGTCAAATTAAGACTGCTTGAAACCTCCCCACCTCTTCTTAGAACCTTCAGTTCAGTTCAGTTCAGTCGCTCAGTCGTGTCCAACTCTGTGACCCCATGAATCGCAGCATGCCAGGCCTCCCTGTCCATCACCAACTCCCAGAGTTCACTCAAACTCATGTACATCGAGTTGGTGATGCCATCCAGCCATCTCATTCTCTGTCATCCCCTTCTCCTCCTGCCCCCAATCCCTCCCAGCATCAGAGTCTTTTCCAGTGAGTCAACTCTTTGCATCAGGTGGCCAAAGTATTGGAGTTTCAGCTTCAGCATCAGTCCTTCCAATGAACACCCACGACTGATCTCCTTTAGAATGGACTGGTTGAATCTCCTTGCAGTCCAAGGGACTCTCAAGAGTCTTCTCCAACACCACAGTTCAAAAGCCTCAGTTCTTTGGTGCTTGGCTTCCTTCACAGTCCAACTCTTATAGCCATTTATAGTCGTCAGTCAGGACAGTGTGCTTGGGGGTCCTGCTGGACTCAGCACGTGGTTCATGAGCCAATACTATGTGCGGGCACCATGCTGAACAGAGAAAGAGGGGCAGAGATGAACAGAATGCAGTGAGAATCCTGAAGGGTGAGCTCACAGCCTGGGGGGGAGTCACCAACATGTACACAAAGGTAGGCAAAGTAGCATGAAAGAAAGAGACGGTTTGAGGTTAAACTGTAATACTTCCTCACAGATTGGAAGGTGCCCCATTGATTGGAAGTGAGACTTTTATAAGCCTAAAGTACTTATTAAAATAAAATTTAGGTGATGTGTTATGAACTGCAGTCACCCATTATCAGGAATTCAGTAATGAAAGAGTTGAGATACACAGGTGAACAAAATCCGAAGTTCAAACCCAGGTCTGGGTTTACTTATGAGTGACCTTGGGCAACTAACGTTCCTATTTAAGCCTCCATTTTCTTGTATACAAATGGAGATACGATTTAACTCACAGGGTTATTAGGAGCATTAAATAATGTAATTACATCACATAGATAGCACAGTGTGTTGTGTATACGTATATACTGCATGTATATTCTCTGTATACATGCATGTTTACATACATGTTGCATGTACAGTATATGTGCATATGGGTGGTATATGCACAGAGAATTTAATTATTAATAGAAGATCTTCCAAGATAAGTGCTGAATTTATTCTTTGTGATTTGCAGTCACCCTTTGATGCTTTACAATTCCAGCAAATTTACCTCTCTGAGGTCCCATTTCCTAACCTGTAGAATGGGTACACAGTTGATTCTGTGCATACTTTCTCATTTGGGCTCTGGGGCTGACTCATGAGGTTGGCAGGGCTGGAACTACCCCTCCCATTTTGCAGAAAAGGACCCTGGTTCATAGCATGTTGGAGGGACTTTCTCAGGGTTGCCCAGAAAAAGAATGTGTGTTCCTCCAGGTCTGTGCTTAGTCAAAGGGAGTAAGGTCCGAGCCAGTAAAACGAGTCCAGTCCCGTCCCGCTCCATCCATTGGCAGAAGCTCATGTGCTCTCACAGGTTCTCTGTAATCTCCACCAAATCCATCTCTTTGTTGCCACAGCTGAGCCACTTAACTGTGTTACCCTTCATTTTCTTTTTCCTACTGGAGCTTGCAATTCCCTCCTGTTCCCTCACGCCCTTGTGTCCTGCTTTGGAAACCTGGATTACTCAAGGCCAGAAGGGGAAGCTGGCTTCTCCCTTCGTCCTCATTTCCTGCAATGTGCTCTCTGCTCCTCTGAGCTGGGGAACACCTGCCATTTAGAGAGCACAGCCAGTGGGTGGGAGGAGAGAGGAGGGCAGAGGTTTCCTTGGCTGGGCAATCTGGGGGATGACTCAGGATAAACACAATGTGATTGACTCAGTAGGGTAAGGTTGCCAATGGTATTCACGCTCTGCTTTTTGCTTCCTGGCCTGCTACAGTCTGTATCTAGGCCCAGACATTTGAGCTTGCATTTCGATAGTCAGCTTCAGTTCTGTGTCAGGACCTGAGAGTACAGAGAGAGAGGTGATTTGTCCTTGGAAACTCTTCATCCAGGAGGAGTACAGGCAATGGACAAATAGAATAAAATAGGGTGAAGAGATTTGGTCTAGCTGGGTGCTTTTGGGCAAGTAACTTGACCTCTCTAAGCCTGATTTTTTGCATCTTCATCTTGGCCTTTGGCTGAAACAGTTGAGTAAGATAGTATCTGAAACACATAGCTCAGAGTAGGTGGCCAATAACTGGTACTAAGGAGCACTAAGGAGATCATTTTAAAGAACCAACCAATTCAGGCTGGAGAGGAGGCAGGGCAAATATTGGAGATCTGGAAGTTTCCTGGAGGAAGTGGTGTTGGCTGTACTGGACCTTGCAGGGTGAGCTGGACTCAGTGAGCCAATGCTTGCATGCGGTCCCCCACCTCCCAACCTGTTCTCAATCTAGTCTTCCTCCCGTGCTCACAGGGCTCCCTGCAGTTCTTTTATCCCTTTTATTTCCTCACTTGAATCCTCACTACCCTTTAAACCCGGCAAAGTCCTGTCCTTCCATTTGCCCAACATCTTTGGCCTCATTTTGGATTCAGATTAAGAATCAGCAAGGGCTCAATGGAAAACAGTATGGAGATTCTTAAAAAACCAGAAGTAGACTTGCCATATGATCCAGAAATCCCACTCCTGGGCATATATCTGGAGAAAACTCTAATTCAAAAAAAAAACAAACAACACATGTATCTCAGTGGTCACAGCAGTACTATTTACAATAGCCAAGAAATGGAAGCAGTCTAAATGCCCATTGACAGATGAATGGATGAAGAAGATATGATATATATATACACAGTGGAATGCATTTAACCACTCAAAAAACAAATGAATTAATGCCATTTGCAGCAATTTGGATGGACCTAGAGAGTATCATACTAAGTGAAGTAAAGCAGACAAAGACAGATATATGATATCACTTACATGTGGAATATAAAAAAAGATGCAAATTAACTGATTTATAAAAACAAAACAAAGCAGAAAAAGAAGTAGACATAGAAAATAGAAAACAAAGTTACCAAGGGGGAAAGAGAAGGAGAGAGAAATTAGGAGTTCGGAATGAACAGATACACAGTAGTATATATAATAAAATAGATAACCAACAGGGTCCTACTGTATAGCGCAGTATCTATTCAGTATCTGTAATAAACTGTAATAGTAAAGGATCTGAAAAAGAATATGCATAAATAATTCAGTCACTTTGCTGTACAGAAAAACCTAATACAACATTGTAAAGCACTTTAAACACATCAGTTAAAAAAAAAAATAGCCAGAGTTTACATTCCTTCGCCCTTTAACTGTTACAAAGAATCACAGGATGTATTGACAGGGACCTCAGGGAAATAGTATTCAAACCTTCTATCTGTAGATGGGGAGACTGAGGCCGGAGAGGAGAGATCACTATCCAAGCTCGCAGAGCTCTTGGACGATGGAGCAGAAGCAGGGTCCTGCACTCACTCTGTTTTGCAGAGCGCTCTGAGTTTCGTCTCCTGGGCAGGTTACCAGCCTGCAGAGTGGCTGTTCCTTCCCACTCGCCAGGCAGCCTTGCTGACAGGAAGCCCTCGCCCTGCGCCCCTGCTTCCTGCCGTTCCAGCCCCTGCACGTTCGAGGGACTCGGGGTTTTGTACGCATTTTCCTGGCTCCGCATTCTCTAACCTGAAAACCGCCTCCAGGGACGGAGCCCACACTACCAGGCTGAGCCCAGACTGCTCTCTGTCTCACTCTCAAGCATGAGTAAGTAAATGCGCACGACCCGGGACTCCGCCAAGGAGCAAGGGCGCTGGTGCCGCGAGAAGCGGGGCTGCCGCAGCCTGGCTGTCCGTGGCTGCCGAGGCCCATTGGGCCACGCTGGAGCTGCAAGCCGGTCTTGGATGTTTGTCGCTGGAGCAGGGAACGGTGTGGGAAGAAAATGCCTGGAAGCAGCCAGTTCAGCACACACAGGGCCTGCGTCTCCTCTGGGTGCCCTCTGCAACCCAGGTTGTGCCGAGGTAGCTGGCTCTCCTGCTCCGTGGAGCTGGCTTGTCGGGACTTGCAGGTGGGGGTCCTTGAGGCGTGTTCCGCAGTATTCCGGGAGAGAATGGTTTCATCCGCTCCTAAGAATTCAGCATTGACACACTCAGTTCAACACGGATGCCCCGGACCAGCGCCCCCAACACAATGCCTCTTTGAAGTACTCTCCCTGTCTACCAATCTATTATCTAATATCTAATCGATTATCTAATATCTATCTATACACACACTCACATATACACACTCACATATACACACACTCACATATACACACTCACATATACACACACTCACATATACACACACTCACATATACACACATATACACACACTCACATATACACACACATATACACACACACTCACATATACACACACTCACATATACACACACACTCACATATACACACACTCACATATACACACACACTCACGTATACACACACTCACATATACACACACACTCACATACACACACACACATATACACACACTCACATATACACACACATATACACACACTCACATATACACACACACTCACGTATACACATACACTCACATACACACACACTCACATATACACACACACTCATATACACACACACTCATATATATTTAACTGGAGCAAAGTGCAATACTGGCTTCCCTGGTGACTCAGTGGTAAAGAACTGCCTGCATTTGCCGGAGACATGACTTCGATCCCTGGGTGGGGAAGATCCCCTGGAAAAGAAAGTAGCAACCCACTCCACTATTCCTGCCTGGGAAATCCCATGGACAGAGGAGCCTGGCAGGCCACAGTCTATGGGGTCTCAAAGAGTCAGGCACAGCTGAACAGCTAACACACACACAAAGTGCAATACTATATATGATTACCTCCTAAAACTAACTTCCCCTAATTTTTAATTTTAAAATAATGTTTTTGAAATATTTCAAAAAAATGAATTTTGAAAAATTGTAAAAGTGAAAACCAACAACTTTATACTCTTTTAAAATTTATTTTATTTTTTTAACACCCAAAACATTTTGTACTGGGTTATAGTCAGTTAACAATGTTGTGGTAATTTCATGGGAACAGTGAAGGGACTCAGCCATACATATACATGTAACTATTCTCCCCCAACCCCCCACCAAATTATTTATTTTTAAATATTTTATTGGACTATAATTGATTTACAATGTGGTGTTAGTGTCAGCTGTACACCAGAGTGATTCAGTTTATAAATATATATGTATACACACATATATCCATGTACATATATATATTCTTTTTCAGACTCTTTTCCTTTATTGGTTATTAAAAAAATATTTACTGTAGTTCCCTGTGCTATACAATAAATCTTTGGTGTTTACTTACTTTATATGTATAGTGGTGTTTATCTGTTAAGCCCATACTCCTAATTTATTCCTCTCCCTTTCCTCCTCTGGTGACCATAAGTTTGTTTTCCATGTGTGTGGATCTGATTCTGTTTGTATGTACTCTTTACCTAGATTTGAAAATCGCTCACGCTTTGCTGAATCTGCTTTCTCTTCCCTGTCTCTCTGCCTCCTTCTCAGAAATTACAGGAATGCAGATATGACACCCCTACCCTTCCTGGGATATTTCTGCATGCTTCTTCTAGGAATAAGAGTGTGCATAAATAATAGTTTATTCATATAATTAGTACATCTCCCTATAAATAATAAATAAATACATTTCACAGTAAATAAATATACTATTAAAACCCCTTAGCAAATTAACAATAGTCCCATAATACAACCTAATAAATAGTATATATTTATTCAAATAGCCTCAATATTCTTCAAGATTCTCTTCATGGCTGTTCTTCATTTCCAGGATCCCATCAAAATTCATAGATTGCTTCATTGCCTCTTTCTTTAGTCTCTCCAATCTCTTGTGATATAAAACTGTCCACCCCAGCCTTTATTTATTATTTTTTAATAACCCTGATTTTGTGAAGTTGTTGTTCAGTCGGTAAATCATGTCTGATGTTGCTAACCCATGAACTGCAGCACACCAGGCTTCCCTGTCCTTCACTATTTCCAGGAGTTTGCTCAAACCCATGTTCATTGAGTTGGTGATGCCATCCAACCATCTCATCCTCTGTTATCCCCTTCTCCTCCCACCCTCAATCTTTCCCAGCTTCAGGGTCTTTTCCAGTGAGTTTGCTCTTCACATCAGGTGGTCAAAGAATTGGAGCTTCAGCACCAGTCTTCCCAGTGAATATTCAGGGTTGAAGAATCCAGAGCACTATTTGTAGGGTCTTCCTTTGTGGTGTTGATTATCCTGCCCCTCTGGCCCCTGTAATTCCTGTAAACTGGAGGTTCGGTCTGGACTCTTGCTTAGGTAGAGGGTATGTCTGTTTGGCCAGAATACATCACAGGTGATGCTTTGAGTGTCAGAGCTCGTGGTCCGAGCTCTTGCATTTCATCTCATGACGTCAGCTCTCCTACTGTGTGTGGACATCTGGACACAAATGCCTCAGGCATTCAGGCATCCCTCTGGCAGCTCCCAGAGTGAACTGAATGATTTCTATCCCAGAGCATAAAGCACTTGGGTTCCCAGATTGAAAATAATTTTTGGCCTCTCTGTGACCCCAACCACCCATCCATCCCTTTGCTCCGCCACTGATGTGCCACATCCTTGTCTACTGAAAGCACCGTCTCATTGCCAGCGCTTCCAGCAGGACGTGTCTGCACCATCATATGAATTCCCACTCACCTTTCTCCCCAGTGTAATGTTCCATTTTCCATAAATATTTATACTGAGGGTCTGACAGGCTAAGCTCTTGGGACGATGCAATGAATCAAGAACCCCAGATGGTCCCTGATGTAACGGAGCTTCGAGTTTAGTTTTCTTTGCCAGATTGGATTCCTTCAGAGGAAGAGTGTGTCTGTTAGGTCCCTAGCACCCAGCAAAGAACTTGCTGGGCGTGTCATGTTGGGCACCAGCTGGACCAGCCTGAGAAGTTCCCACCTGTCCCATTCCTTTCCCAGGATGGGTCAGAGTCATGGACTTTGATTAGATGGTGTGTTCCAGGGTGGGGCCTTGGAAGGAAGGTATTGATCAGCCTGTTTGGGAAATGGACTGCTGTGCTTCCTTCTGCTTTACCCTTATAATGGAGTGGAAAGCTCAAGATTGGGTTCAGCATGGAGTAGGCATGGGGAAAGGTGGCCCTCAGATCAGCTTTGGTTCAAGGCTGTTGTTTGATCTGGCTCCAACAACTTTAACACAGGAGACTTCCTGAAATCAATTGTATTGAGAGGAGAAGCGCTACTGATGACAAAGACTGTGTCTCTGGGAGGAGTTCCTGATCTAAGGCAGGGTTTGTAGTGCCACGTGTCCCTTGCAAATGCTTTTTGAATATTACCTGCTTCCTGTCACCTTCAGCAGCTCTTGTCCACAGGTTGAATGAATGGATGAAAAGTCCGTGAATCTCACCTAGTGATTTCTCCCAGGATCTCGCTCAGTGGTGAGCAGCCCTCCTCTCTCCCTGGCTGGTGCTCGGTGACATGGTCCATACCAAGGTGGACCCAACATCCCTCTGTTCTTGCCAGGCCTGTGGCTTCTCATGATATTGGTACTCTCAGGCCCCACTGCCTCTGCTTTGCCTGCTCACATTCTACCAAAACCCAAGAGGAGGTCAGGCTAAGGTCTGGCCTCAGTTAGTGTGTAGAGAGGCTGGGCCGAGATTCCCACAGTAACTCCACACCCTGGCCGTCCTGAGGGGTCTCTTGTTCTTCATCCCTCCCTCCCTCCCTTCCTTAAGGTAAATGGAGTCTTGAGTAGCTATAGGAGAGGTTCTACCACCAACTGTGATAAACAAAATCCTTTTGATAGCATCTCACAGACCTTTCCTCTGATGGGGAGTCTATGAAAGTGCTTTCTAAACTGTCTAAATTTGCCCTCTTATTATGGGATTCTCTTCTTCATTATCCTCTAGATGAATCCTTTCATGATCTGCCGGCATCCATGTTTCTAGCATCTTCTTTCATCATGTCCACCAGGCCCTCCACACCGCACCCACCTGATCCCCTCCAAACTTTTCTTACTCTTTCATATACATCACACCCTCAACTCACCTCTGCACTGTTACCTCTGCCTGAAATACTCCTCATTGTCCTGTGCTTCTGGCTAAATATTTCTGCCGGTGTCATCTTATATATCCCTTTCTTCAGGAAACTTTCAGGAAAACCCCTAGATTAGGTCAGTGCCACCACTATGTAATCCCCTTACACTGGACTTCCCCTGCCAAGGACCTTATCATATTCTAAGTAATTACCATAATTATTTATTTATTATGCTGACTCTTCCTGATTGACTGTAAACACTGCGAGGCAGGAAATTTGTCCATTTTCTCATATGAACACCAATCTAGCACGTTTACTAGTTAAATAGTATGCACTTATTGATTGATTGAAAAAGTCTTCACTCAGATGATTTCTGAAAGTGAGTGAGACATATCAATAATATTTCTGCCCAAACATCACTCTCAAATCCGTATTTGTATTCCCAGCTGCACACTGAACATCTCACTTGGATGTTAGGTAGACATCTCAATATGTTAGGTTCAAACCTGTACCTCTGACTGCCTCTCCCTATCACCAGCCAAAGCTTTCTTACCCATAGCTTTCCCAATCTCAGTTCATGAAAGAGCCATGTTTCCAGTTACCCAAGCCAAGTGCTGTTTGCTCTTCCCTGATTCCTCTTTTTGCTCATATCTCTCATCTCGTCTGATAGGAAACTCCATGTTTCTACCTTGAAAATACAAACCCAGAACCTGACCATTGCTTGTGCCCTTTCCTGTTCCTCCCTGGTTCAAGCTACTGTCCTCTCTCTCCTGGATGATGGCAGAAGCCTCCTCCTTTTCTCCTTGCTCCACCACATTCTCATCAACATTGAGTGGGATGTAAGTTAGGTCATGCCAGTCATTTAGCTCAGTGACCTGCAATAGCTCCCTGCTTATTTCAGCATAAGAATCAACATCATCACATCGCAGTGGTCACCAACCCCTTACACGGTCAGACCTCTCTCTCTGACCACACCTGCTAGAACTCCCTGCCTGTCATGCACTCCTCTATGGTCACCAGCTCTCCTGGGGTCTCCTCTGCGTGGAAACCTGCATAGCTCACTCCCCATCTCCTGCAGGTCTTTTCTCAGTAACATTGACCCTGACCATCCTATTTGGTACTGTGCTCCCTTCTGCAAGCACTCCCCATCTCCCTTACCATGTTCCACCTTCTCTTTTTTTCCATAGTGTGTAGCATGTTTTATTTTACTTGCTTAAACCATTAAAAAATTTTTTTTGTCGTCCTCTTCCTACTAGAAAAGAAATTTAGAAAGGAAAGATCTGTGAGTGTTTTGTCCTTTGATGGATCTCAAATGCTTAGAACAGTGTCTGGGGCTTGATATTTGCTGAGTGAGTGTATTGCACGCATGAATGCATGAAAAATGGAATGGATGAGTGGATAATATGGCAAGTGGAGAGAGCAGAGTGTTCAAAATCACATACCTATGGAGCCAGAGGTTTAGCATTTAAAAAACGGAACAGATAAAAATCTCAACACATAGGACGACCTTGAGGATTAAACTCAGATATTTGAAAGGTGCTCTGCAAACTGGAAGGCACTGTATAAATGTTAGCTTAAAGGGAGGGCAGGGGGAGGAAGAATAAAAAATGGAAGGGAGCCATGAAGTAAGAGTGTCCAGCAGGGGATTATATGGGCAAACTCCACAGTCCCAATGCAAGTACTGGACAGGATAAGACACTGGTAAATATGAAGTGGAAGAAACTCAGGCTAAACATCCTGCATGCCCCTGAGGAAGGGGAGGGGTGCGTCACTCCACAAGCGCCGACAAGGAATCCAGAAAATGGCAAGTCCCTGCACCCAGACAGAGAGGGACTGGCATTGATAGTCACAGTGTTTGATGCAAAAGAATCGTAGTCCAGGGTCATGAGAGTTTCAGGTAATGCAGGGGAGGACGGGGCGGCAGTTATGAGATACTTCTCACCGCTTATGAACTCTATATGGCCAGCCCTTTATGTCCATTATATCTAACAAGAAACTTGGGCAAAAAGGGCCTCTCTCATCTCCGTTGTGCAGAAGACAAGCCCAGAGAGTCCACATGAGGAGTGCAAGGCCCCCCAGCTGGTGAGAGGCAGACGTGGGGCGAGGCCGCCCAGCTGGTGAGGGGCGGACGTGGGGCGAGGCCGCCCAGCTGGTGAGGGGCGGACGTGGGACTTGAGCCCAGTTCTGACCTGATGCACAGACCTGCCCTCTTTCTACCACATGAGGAGTGCAAGGCCACCCAGCTGATGAGAAGCAGACGTGGGACTTGAGCCCGCTTCTGACCTGATGCTCTGTCTCACATTTGCTCTGAAGCAGAGGTGTTAAGGAAGTTTCCAGAAATGAGGGAAGATTTCATTTTGGTCTTAATGGATGGCATTTGGACAGGTGAATTCTTTGTGTTTAACACGTATTTATTGAGCACCTAATAAGTTCTGGGCAGGGTCAGTAGCTCATGCGGTGAACCATCCAATGGATAGGACAGTATCCTTTTCCTCCTGGAACTGAGGTTGTTAGTGGGGGAAGGGCGGGGCCTGAAGAATATATAGAGTTTGATAATAAAGTATAAACAAATGGATGAAATAACTGCAGACAGTGACGCAACTGTCCTAAATAAATGAAAATCGAGTAACGAAATGGGGGCTAGTTTGGCTTTGGTGGTGTCTCTCTAAGCTGGTGGCCAGGGCTCACCCTGCAGATTTGAGGGGAGTGTGGCCCTTTCCAGCTGCAAAGGTACTGGGAGCGAAAGCATCCAGGCCCATCTGAGGACAGAGAAAGGCCACTGAGGTCAGCGATGCAGTTAATGGGAGAAGATGAAGTTGGGGGGTGAGTAGAGGCCAGTTCCTAAGAACGATGGTAAAGAACTTCAGTTGTATGTTAACTAAACGACTGTGTTTACTCACCTTCTCTCCCGTGGATCCTCCTTGCTCTCTTCGATCACCTTCCTAGTGTCTTTGCTGGATCCTTTTTCCAGCCTCCAGATATGGGAACACGCGCATCTCAGTCCCCGGACCTCTTTTCCGATGCCCATGTTTTGATGATCTCATCTGCCCTTACCTATTCTCATGGTGTCACAGACTCCATCCTGATGATACGCGTGTATATTCCCAGCCTAGACCTCTCCCTGAACTCAGACTCATACACCCAACCATTTAGTAGCCTTCTTAAATGTGTCACATCAAAGTCAGAATTCTTGGTTTCTCTTTTCAACTGTGTTCCTCAACCAAGGTTTCCATTTTTGTCTAATGACATTACTATCGACCCGGTTACTTCTACTCCAAACCCAAAGCATCCATGGTTCTCCTGTTCTTTTCATACCTCCATATCTGCAAATCCTATAGATTTTACTTACAAAATACATCTCTGGTATTACTGTTATCTTGACTACTGCTTGAAAGAAAGGCACTCTGGTACAGGGTAATACATATTAACAATTGGAGAAGTGCCAAATGCTCTCTCTTTGTGAGTAAGAAGGAACAAGTAAAGTAGAAGAATCTTTTTTTTTTTTTCCAGCAGAAAATAGTACATGAAGGTAAGGAAGCCTGGAGGTAAGAGGGAGTTTGTACACTTTTAAAAAATGTATTTCCCCGTTTTTGGCTGTGTCGGGCCTTAGTTGTGGTACGCAGGGTTTTCAGTACAGCGTGTTGCACTTTTCCCTAGCTGTGGTGCGGGCTCAGCTGCCTGGAGCATGTGGGATCTCAGTTTCCCAACAGGGATCCAATGCACACACCTTGCATTGGAAAGCGGGTTCTTAACTACTGGACCACCAGGGAAGCCCCTAGGCTTGCACACTTGAGGGATATTAATAAAAAATTAAGCTGCATATCAGCCAGGGCCAGGGCAGACTAGAGATCAAGAAGAAGGAGGTGAAGTGAGTAGTCGCATAGAAGGCATTCCCCTCAAGAGTTAGGCAATCCGAAGTGTGTTTTAGGTGATGGCTGACCTCTGGAATTTTCATAAAATTGCAATGAAGGGAGAGGGATAAATTAAGAATATGGGATTAACAGATATATGCTGCTGCTGCTGCTGCTGCTGCTGCTAAGTTGCTTCAGTCGTGTCCGACTCTGTGCAACCCCAGAGATGGTAGCCCACCAGACTCCCCCGTCCCTGGGATTCTCCAGGGAAGAACACTGGAGTGGGTTGCAATTTCCTTCTCCAATGCATAAAAGTGAGAAGTGAAAGTGAAGTCACTTAGTTGTGTCCGGCTGCAGCCCACCAGGCTCCTCTGTCCATGGGATTTTCCAGGCAAGAGTTCTGGAGTGGGGTGCCATTGCCTTCTCCGAGATATATGCTACTGTATATAAAATAAATAAGGCTCTACTAGACAGACGGGGAACTGTACTCAATATTTATTAATAGCTTATAATGGAAGAGAATCTGAAAGAGAGTGTGTGTGTGTATATATGTATGACTGAATCTCCTGGCTGTGCACCTCAATCATTGTAAATCAACTGTACTCCAGTTAAAAAAAAATTAAAAGAAAAGAAACATGTAAGGAAATGGATATGAGTTATGAATGGATCCACAGAGCAGTTCAATTTGACTGGAGTATGGATAGGGTAATAGAGGAAGGAGCTAAGAATTTCAGGTTTAACTCTGGTCATGAGAAGTCTCAGAATCCAGATAGTTTCCTATTTGTTTTGTAGACAGTGAGGGCTTATTGTTGGCTTCCCAACAAGGTGGAGGCAGCAGCAAGAGCCAGCCCACACTTTGAGAAGATAACTCTGGCTGGATATTGAGCAGGAATTGTAGACTTGTCAAGGTGGAAGCAGAGGAGTCAGGTGGGCGACGCTTGCACCTCCATGTGTCTTGGCCAAGAACCTCACTGTCTCTAATCCCATAAGAATCCTTTCCTGCCTCTCTCTGGGCTTATTAGATGTGCTACTGATTGGAAAAGGGAAAAATGAAAGCACTAAGGTGTTGAGGATTAATTCCAAAACTCCTCACTTCTGAGGTTTAAATTGCCACCTCCACCTACGCCTGGCACAGGGTGTGGTAATAAATAGAAACAGGAAGTCACAGAAGACTTAGGCAATTTGGAAACAGAGTCCTGAGGTAATTTGCCAGACTCCAGGGGCTAAGCATTGGAAGTGAAATAAACTGATTGCAGAGGTGCCTAAAAAAATGAGTTTCTTAATGCTGGAAAGTAGAGAAAAAAATATTCATAGACTTGTACTGCCTTGATTTATTTAAGGATTATTTATCAGGCACTTTTGAGCTCCAGGATTGTAATAAAGCAAAATAAATATAGTCTCAGCCCTGCAGAGGATACTAGTGGAGGAATGGCAGTGAACTGTTGTGTGTCCATTCATGTTCCACAATCCGAGGGCCAGAGCCGGCTGGAGAAGATGGGGGAGTTTCCTGGAGAAGTGATGTTCAGCTGAGATCCAGGAGGTCGGGAAAGACTTTACTAGGAGGGAACGATGGGAAGAGTGTCCAAAGGAGGAGAAATGCCAGAGCCCTTCAATCCTCAGGTTCTCAGTGTTGCTCTGTAGAGGGGCCCCCTGGGAGCTTGTTAGAAAGGCAGAGGCTGAGACTCTGCTAAGTTCGAGTGAGTTCTCGTTTCTGTATTTTAACATGGATTCCCAGCGAATTTGGGTGCAGGTGGCTTATGGATCCCATTTAACAAAGCACAGATGGAGCCTGCGATTGAGTTTTCAAATTGGGCTCCTTAGCCCAAAGAGGTACGGTGGTGAAGGAAGAGACAGGATCCTGTGACCATCCCCATTCCCAGAGAAGCTCTTTATATCAAATTACTTACTTTACAGAATATTTATTCAAAATTACCCTATTTTCCCTGGAAAATCCAAGTTCTGTATTGTTCGTTCTGGAGCCCTAGCAACTAAAGTAGAGACAGAATCATGGCAGATGCTCTAAAACAAACAAGAACTTACTTGAAAGAATGACTTAATGAATCAAAAGTTTCAATTCAGTTCAGTCGCTCAGTCGTGTCCCACTCTTTTGCGACCCATGGATCGCAGCACGCCAGGCTTTGCTGTCCAACACCAACTGCCAGAGCCTGCTCAAACTCATGTCCATCGAGACGGTGATGCCATCCAACCATCTCATCCTCTGTCATCCCCTTCTCCTCCCACCCTTAATCTTTCTCAGCATCAGGGTCTTTTCCAATGAGTCAGTTCTTCACATCAGGTGGCCAAAATATTGGCATTTCAGCTTCAGCATCAGTCCTTCCAATGAATATTCAGGACTGATTTCCTTTAGGATTGGTTGGATCCTGCAAGGTTGGATCTCCTTGCAGTCCAAAGGACCCTCAAGAGTCTTCTCCAGTACCACACAGTTCAAAAGCATCAATTTTTCTGTGCTCAGCTTTTTTTATAGTCTAACTCTCACACCTATACATGACTACTGGAAAAACCATGGTTTTGTCTAGAGGTACTTTTGTTGGGAAAGTAATGTTTCTTCCTTCTCATATGCTGTTTTGGTTGGTCATAGCTTTTTTCCCAAGGAGCAAGCATCTTTTAATTTCATGGCTGAAGTCACCATCTGCAGTAATTTTGGAGCCCAAGAAAATAAAATCTCTCACTGCTTCCATTGTTTCCCTATTTGCCATGAAATGATGAGACTGGATGCCATGATCTTAGTTTTTTGAATGTTGACTTTTAAGCCAGCTTTTTCCAGTCTCCTCTTTCACTTTCATCAAGAGGCTCTTTAGATCTTCTTCACTTTCTGCCATAAGCGTAGTTTCGTCTGCATATCTGAGGTCATTGATATTTCTCCCAGCCATCTTGATTCCAGCTTGTGCTTCGTTTAGTCTACATTTCACAAGCCTAGTTGGTAAAGAATCCACTTGCAATGCAGGAGACCCCAGTTCAATCCCTGGATCAGGAAGATCCCTCAGAGAAGGGATCAGCTACCCACTCCAGTATTCTTGGTATTCCCTTGTGATTCAGCTGGGAAAGAATCCACCTGCAATGTGGGAGACCTAGGTTCGATCCTTGGGTTGGGACGATCCCCTGGAGAAGGGAAAGGCTACCCAGTCCAGTATTCTGACCTGGAGAATTCCGTGGACTGTATAGTCAATAGGTCCAGACCATTTCTGTCCTTTATCGAGCCCATCTTTGCATGAAATCTTCCCTTGGTATCTCTAATTTTCTTGAAGAGATCTCTAGTCTTTCCTCTTCTGTTCTTTTCCTCTATTTCTTTGCATTGATCGCTGAAGAAGGTGTTCTTATCTCTTCTTGCTATTCTTTGGAACTCTGCATCCAAATGCTACTATCTTTCCTTTTCTCCTTTCCTTTTTGCCCCTCTTCTTTTCACAGCTATTTGTAAGGGCTTCCCAGACAGCCATTTTGCTTTTTTGCATTTCTTTGCCATGGGGATGGTCTTGATCCCTGTCTCCTGTACAATGTCACGAACCTCATTCCATAGTTCATCAGGCACTCTATCTATCAGATCTAGACCCTTAAATCTATTTCTCACTTCCACTGTATAATCATAAGGGATTTGATTTAGGTCATACCTGAATGGTCTAGTGGTGTTGCCCACTTTCTTCAATTTAAGTCTGAATTTGGCAATAAGGAGTTCATGATCTGAGCCACAGTCAGCTCCCGGTCTTATCTTTGTTGACTGTATAGAGCTTCTCCATCTTTGGCTGCAAAGAACATAAGCAATCTGATTTTCGTGTTGACTATCTGGTGATGTCCATGTGTAGAGTCTTCTCTTGTGTTGTTGGAAGAGGGTGTAGAAGATATTAAGAAGAGGTGGTGGCAAGAATACACGGAAGAACTATACAAAAAAGATCTTCATGACCCAGATAATCAAGGTGTACCTTAGCTACCAAAATCCCTAAAAAGATTAATGAATATTTATTATACACTGAATATTTATTATACACTAATTTATAAAATAATTAGGAAGTTATTTTTTAATAGAAATAATACTGTTTATTTTCTTTTCCATGTCAGAAAACTTAGAATGAGATTGACGAAGAAGGCTTAATGAAACAAGTATCTTCAGAAAAGTCAGATGAAAAGCAAGTTAAGTCACAGTTTTCCACAGTGAAATCCATGCTAGACTGCCATCTAATGGCAATGGTTTTGTAACTTCATGAGTTATGTCAATAAGCTTGAAGATTTTAGAGACTATCTCTGACATACCACGAAATGCTCAAGAATATCCAGACCTTCTACTGCAAAATTCAACGAGCTATTCAGTCTGGGTACCATCTGCAAGACAAGCATCACCAATGGAAGAAAGGAGATTGTGCTAACACTCTACGTGCCAGGCCCTACGCTGGGCTTTTTCCCTTAACAAGTCCTCAGAACAGCTCTGTAAAATGAAAATGTTTACCTCCTTTTCAGAGATGAGAAATCTGAAGTTAAGAGAGACATCAGCTATTAAGTAGTGGAACTAGAATTTGAATCTACTCTGTCTGGTTCTAAATCCATGATCTGATCGCCAATGAATGGATTAAACATAAGCAGTTATAAGGGATGTCCCCAGTGGCTCAGTGGTAAAGAATCCGCCTACAATACAGGAGACGCAGGTTCAATCTCTGGGTCAGGAAGATCCTCTGGAGAAGGAAATGGCACCCCACTTCAGTACTCTTGCCTGGAAAATTCCATGGGCAGAGGAGTCAGGTGGGCTACAGTCCATAGCATCGCAAAGAGTCAGACACAACTGAAGTGACTGAGCGCACACACAGTACAGGGGAAGAGGAAAGCAGCTTTTAGCTCCTCACCAAAATCCACATTTGCTATGGGCTGAATTGTATCCACGACACGACTGAGAGACTTCACTTTTACTTCTCACTTTCATGCACTGGAGAAGGAAATGGCAACCCACTCCCGTGTTCTTGCCAACTGAGCGCACACACAGTACAGGGGAAGAGGAAAGCAGCTTTTAGCTCCTCACCAAAATCCACATTTGCTATGGGCTGAATTGTATCCACGACACGACTGAGAGACTTCACTTTTACTTCTCACTTTCATGCACTGGAGAAGGAAATGGCAACCCACTCCCGTGTTCTTGCCTGGAGAATCCCAGGGACGGGGGAACCTGGTGGGCTACCGTCTATGGGGTCGCACAGAGTCAGACACGACTGAAGCGACTTAGCAGCAGCAGCAGCAGAATTGTATCCCCAGAAAAATTCATATGTTGAAGCCCTAACCCACAGTAACTCAGAATATGACTATATTTAGAGGCAGAACCTTTAAAGAGATGATTATATTAAATGAGGCCATCAGGGTGGGCTCCAGTCCAATATGACTGGTATCCTTAAAACAAGAGAATGTGAGGACACACACACATACAAAAAAAAGACACCCAGACTATATGAGGACGCAGCAGAAGAGGCTCTCTGCGAGCCCAGGAAAGAAGCCTCAGAAGAAACCAAACCTGCTGACACCTTGATCTTGGACTTCAAGGCTCCAGACAGTAACAAAATAAATTTCTATCATTTAAGCAACACCACCACCTGCACTCCCCAGTCTGTGAGATTTTGTTATGGCAGCCTTAGCAAACTACCAGTGTTCTCTTATTCCTGCGGGCACTGTTAGACTACAATTCCCAGCTTCCATCACAGTTAGGTCTGACCACGTGACTAGGTCTTTAGCAAGAGAAATGTTAGCAGAGGTGGCATGTGCCACTTCTGGGCATCCCATGCACACTCCTCCATGTCCTTTTGCTACTGGAACAGACACAGTATCCTGAGTGACTTTCAGAGCCTCACACCATTATGGTGATACTGTCGTACTTGAACCCCAGAAGACTGCAAGGAGAGCTGCCCTCCGATGTGTCAACCACCCTATTACTGTTAACTGAGCAGGAAATAAATGTCTATAATGTCTGAGCTCTGGGGTGAATTTGTTAGGCAGCTAGACCACCCTAACTAATACAGAGACAGAGGAAAGAAGGAAGAACAGAAATGCACATGATGGAAGGTGCTGGTTGTAGCTGTAACTCCATTGGGTGCTCCTCACCAGAGCAGCATCCGTCTCCCAATTCTTTTCATCTCAAGGACTGCCAGGGAGGGGAACACAATGCTTCCCAATCTTGCAACACACTTTGGGAGAAACAACAGACCAAACCAGAAGATCCCATGCCATAAATCTTCCTAATGGATATCTGTTCAATTCGGCCCAGTCTCTCACTAAATCCACTCAAACATACTCTAAACAGTCAAGACTGACACATGATGGAAAACTTCACAACTTTGGCAACTTCTTCTTGATGACAAGTTGTCCTGCCCTGCTGAAAGTTACAAAGAGGTGTGTAGACAGCCTGTGGTTACCAACCCTTGATGTTGCAACATTTAAGTATTTCTCTCTGTCCTTCAAAATTCTCAAAACAAATGAAACTTCATAGAAGTAATATTTTAAAAATTCCATACAATCATACAATGCATTTATTGGAGAGGAAGCTGGTATATGAGTCAGATTAGTCAATAAAAGAAAGTTAAACCATTCTTCAAAAAAAGTTGGAAATCACTGATCTGTACAGTCCTGTCCTATTGGACCACAATGCTTACAGAATGAAAAGAATAAATCTAAAAAATAAAGCTTTACTTTATTTTTTTAAATTAATTTTTATTTTTTTAGTTTGTTTTTCTAAAGCTTTACTTTAGAGAATAACCTTGAGTAGTTATCAAAACAATAATATCTTTGTGGAATTTCATAAATGAAGATATGTATATTGCTGAATCAATTATTTTCCTGCCTAAAAGAACAAGTTTGAAAATTACTGTGGAAAGTACTCTTTTGTACTATATTTCTACTCTGTATGAAAGATGGATTCCAAGAGACAGATGGAGAACCAGTGTTGATTTTCCAGGAGACTGTGACAGCCCTCAGGTTTGGTCTCATATGTGTGAAGCCCTTGCATATCAAGGGAGAACATCCCCTCCCAATTCCCCAGAGTCATGCAAAACTACCACAAAGGTCCTTTGCAGGCAGATTCTTTACCACTGAGCCCCTGGGGAAGCCCCAAAATAAAAAGTACCATTACCCTAATCTTCATTGTGCCTTAAAAAGGTCCAAGCATATATGGCCTAAGCCATTATAATTTATAATCAACCAATGAATAGCCTCCCACTTGGCTGACAGGATACTTCTAACTCCTGAACAGACCATCCCACTACTTCCTAAGTCTTTCTTCTGAGAGGTCTAGCTAATCACCTCAAATTGCAAATATGGCAAGAGTAATAGTTTCGAAAATTTAAGAAAGCTAGCTTCCTTTCTTAGTTTAAGACTAGCCTCTGCAGTATTCCTATCCAAGAGTACTCTATCTTTCCTTGGATAGCACTGGTAAAATGAAAGGGATTGTACCAACTGAGAATAAAGAAGGAACTCACATTAGCTCAGGAACATCTGCTGAGCTCCTGTTGTACACAAGGCTCCGTGGTCAGCACCGTCCACGGCAGAGATAAGCTAGGCACTCTGGCGGCACAGGTAGACGGGACAACGACAGGGCAGTGAGCTGAGCACTGCTGGCATTCGAGCCACAGGCAAATGCTACAAATGCAGGGGTTAAAAAACATTTGTTTACTCCAGAGTAGGGGACAGCAGAAACTATGGAGTAACTGCTGAGCTCAGTAGGACTTCAAAAGGCAGAGAAAGGCAGGGACAGCATTCTCAAGAGAAGGAACAATATGTTTAAGGCCTGAAAGTCCTTGGCCTCTTGGTGCAGATCACAACAGCCAGCATGACTGAAATCAGGCCCAGGGAGCATGAAATTAGTTTAACATGAGGCCCCAAAGCTAAACTGGGACTAGAAATGAAAGGCAACAAACACTTTACCAAGGGGTGCAAAATTTAGAGCACAGTTAAGGGCGCTCCAGTTCTGATGACTTTGGATGCCTTTACCTAAGAATGATGGGAACATGAGCAGTCCAAGTCACTGTCCTTATTAAACAAAACCCCAGGCTTCCCGGTGTCGTTACAGAGTGAGGACAGGACCTGAGTGGGGGAGGGGAGAACTGGAATGGCAAGTGACCCTACAATGCTCATGCTTTGTAAGCGGGTGGCCATCAGGGAAGGTCCTAAATGGAGAAGGCTCTTTCCATCTGGGTGGATTTACTGTGTGCCCTATGGCACTCCTAAGCGTCTCAGGAATTTAGGCAAAATCTGCTTAAATAGTCAGTGCTAAACCACTTCCTCCTCACCTGGCCCCTGTAAGTCCTAACTTACCAATCAGATTTTCAATCTGATTCAGTCTCTTCCTAATTAAACATTCCAAGTCTATGAAGAGTCTCTCTAGGTACTTTTTAATGATGACCCTAAAGGTCACAAGAAAGTTGGGAGCGCTCCCTGGTGGGTAGCGCTGACACTCTCCACTAGGCCCTCTCTTGAAGTTACCTGCCATTAAGTTAAATGCTAGCCCTCATCCATCACCCAACCCAACTGAGAGGATCTAGAGGATGATATAAGATACCAGACAGCATAAACCAGATGTCCATTGACATAGATAAAGAAGCTGTGGTACATAAATACAATGAAATACTACTTAGCCATAAAAAGGAATGCATTTGAGTCAGTTCTAATGAGGTGGATGAACTTCAAAGTGAAATCAGAAATAGAAAAACAAATATCGTATATTAACACATATATATAGAACCTGGGGGCTTCCCTGGAAGCTCAGCTGATAAAGAATCTGCCTGCAATGCAGGAGACCTAGGTTCAATCCCTGGGTTGGGAAGATCCCCTAGAGGAGGGCATCACAACCCACTCCAGTATTCTTGCCTGGAGAATCCTCATGGACAGAGGAGCCTGGCAGGATACAATCAGTCCATGGGGTCGCATGGAGAAGGCTCTTTCCATCTGGGTGGATTTACTGTGTGCCCTATGGCACTCCTAAGCGTCTCAGGAATTTAGGCAAAATCTGCTTAAATAGTCAGTGCTAAACCACTTCCTCCTCACCTGGCCCCTGTAAGTCCTAACTTACCAATCAGATTTTCAATCTGATTCAGTCTCTTCCTAATTAAACATTCCAAGTCTATGAAGAGTCTCTCTAGGTACTTTTTAATGATGACCCTAAAGGTCACAAGAAAGTTGGGAGCGCTCCCTGGTGGGTAGCGCTGACACTCTCCACTAGGCCCTCTCTTGAAGTTACCTGCCATTAAGTTAAATGCTAGCCCTCATCCATCACCCAACCCAACTGAGAGGATCTAGAGGATGATATAAGATACCAGACAGCATAAACCAGATGTCCATTGACATAGATAAAGAAGCTGTGGTACATAAATACAATGAAATACTACTTAGCCATAAAAAGGAATGCATTGAGTCAGTTCTAATGAGGTGGATGAACTTCAAAGTGAAATCAGAAATAGAAAAACAAATATCGTATATTAACACATATATATAGAACCTGGGGGCTTCCCTGGAAGCTCAGCTGATAAAGAATCTGCCTGCAATGCAGGAGACCTAGGTTCAATCCCTGGGTTGGGAAGATCCCCTAGAGGAGGGCATCACAACCCACTCCAGTATTCTTGCCTGGAGAATCCTCATGGACAGAGGAGCCTGGCAGGATACAATCAGTCCATGGGGTCGCAAAGAGTCGGACACGACTGAGCAACTAAGCACAACACAGCATGGAATCTAGAAAGATGGTACTGACAATCTATTCATAGGGCAGTAGTGGGGATGCAGACACAGAGAAAAGACTATGGACATGGCTGGAGGGGAGGAAGGAGAGAGTGAGATGAATGGAGAAAGTAGTGTGGAAGCATATACACTACCATATGTAAAACAGCCAATGAAAATTTGCAGTATGAATCAGGGAACTCAAACCGAGGCTCTCTAACAACCTAGAGGGGGGGGAAAGAGTCGGGGGTGGGAGGGAGATTCAAGAGGGAGGGGACATATGTGTACCTGTGGCTAATTCATGTTGATGTATGCCCGAAATGAAACCTATATTGTAAAGCAATTATCTTCCAATTAAAAATAAACTAAAAAAAAAAGAAAGCAGGCAGCATAATAAGCAGCTAGCAATAGAAACATCTCATTCTACCTATGATCCTCATAACTACAATGTAATTGTGTGTCCAAGCCCACTAACTAATGTGTGCCTAGGAGGAATGAAAATTTACCCACTCGGCATGATTGCTGCCTGAAGCAAGCTAACTGCCCATGCTCCTCTCTTAATGTTCTTATCCTGGCCAGGTCTTCAGCACAGGCCCGAGGATCTCTGTATAAGGAATTGCTACTTGGGGAACTTCTGACATTTGACTTAATCCCCTTTGGATCCACTCAAGGAAAACTTCAGAACAACTTATGCTCCAGCAGTCTTTCAGGAGCGAGACCACACCGTCAGGTGACCCATGCAGAGGCTTGGGACAAACATCAATAAGGGTATAATGCCAAGGACACTATTTTTCAAAGGGCACGTGGACCTTTATATAACCTCTTCAATCTTTTTTTTTTTTTAATGCTCATACTTTCAAGTTTCAGTCCTCTAGGGATGTGAAAGATCTGTAAAAGACCATCTTCCTTATAATATTTGAATAGCTTTTCTCTTTTGGAGGGCTTACCAAAAAAAGTAACAGAAAAGTCCTTTTCAGATCAGTCTTATGAGTACAAGCTCAGGTCAGTGGCACTGGTCAAGGACATTGTACAGGTTTAAAGTGCTCTGAGCAGGTTGCTTCAGAAAAGACTGGAAACAGGGAAGGCTCAGCAAAACAGACTCATAAAACTTCCTCAACAACTTCTTTTTGTATAGTATAGTGTATATTATATTACACTATCATATAATTTGACCTGTGGCTAAAGTACACTTACTATTAATTACTGATATTTATTTTTGTAAAAAAAAAATGAGAGGTTAAAGTCAAGTCACCTCTTCATATGCCCCTTTCTTAGGTTAAAAAAAAAATACCCTATGTAGGGTAGGCCCGGAAAGTCCAAATGTGCTTTATACAAGAAGTCTTGAGTTCTATCACTTACTTAAAGCTTTACAATCAATAATAATTCTATGCTGTGCAGTAGAAACTAACATAACATTGTAAAGCAACCATACTCCAACAAAAATTTTTAAAAATAATAATGATAATTCTATACACTATGCCCAAATTATCCTCAGTTCTTCATAAAGGATATGGCTTCACTAAAACTACCAGCTTCAAAGCCGCCCCGTTTTACTGCATGAGTAAATGCTTTAGCACCCTCTACTGGCCACTTACTATATCTATCAGCTCCTAACTCCTCTGGCCAGTAGGCTGCTAACCTTTCAAAGGTCACATGGTGGCTACAGCAAAGGCTACCTCACCTCCTCACCAACTGTGTAAGAGCTGAGCCAGCAGCCACCGCCACAAAAGGAAAGGATGAACCTAAAGTGCTCTCCTGCCATGGCTTGTCCATGAGTCCTACTGTTGCTAGCAGAGTTCACAAACAGCAGTCGGAGCTCCTGTCTTGTCTGGTCTGCACCTATCTCCAGTAACCAACCCCAGTCTCATTTCCACACAGATTCCTCTAGGGGCTGAGCCCAGATCACCTTCCCGCTATCTGCTTCATCTAGCCAGCTCCAGGGGGGTGGAGGTACCTGGAGAGAGCGGCTCACCTATCAGGTACCACGTGGGTAAACAGAGGACATAACAGAGAGCCTGGGAGGCACAATTTCCCCCACTAGCTCATAGATATGATGCCAATCAATCTGCTGTTAGGTGTATATTAGCCAGGTTTGGCAGGGGCACGGGGAGGAGTGCCAGAAGAGAACTTCCCATTTCCCATAACCTCATGACAAAGCAGCTTCCCCTAATCCTCCACAGTCCCCTAGAGCAAGCAAAGCTCCTTTAGAAGGTTCAAACACAAGTAACCTGAACCTGTAAGCTTTCATTATCTGGCCCACTTTCTTTTGGAAAGGGAAAAAAATTAGAGTCAGCTTGGTATTCATTATTCAATAGCAGAAGGAAAGGACAGGAGTGGAAGTAGCAATAAAAAAGAGGGAGTCTCTTCACGCCCAAATCTTGCTAAATCAAGCTACTGTGTACTATTTACTACTCATAAACACTGGCTGCTTTGATATCAATCATCTACTGAGTGAAAAACATTCTTTAGAAGATGATACTGTGAAGTACTTAAGTGATTCCTTCCAGCAAAGAGCTCACAATTTGGGTGCAAAGACCAAACACTTCAAAGGAAGTTATTAGAACACGACAAAGTATCATATCCTTCAGTAAAAAATATATACTGGAAATTCCATAAATACATACACACAAAGCCCCCCTCTTTCTTTTTCTCTCATGTATAGAAAAACAATCATCAAGATATTAATAGTGGTCATCTCTGGTAGAACTTTCAATCTATGCTTTTTTCCTTCATATTTTTTAGTAGTTTGGATTTCCTATATAGAACATAGTATCTTAACAAAGAGAACAGAAGTAAATTAAAAACCAATTTTTCAAGGCTATAAACAGAGGAAACTGCTTATAAATCTAATATTGTACATAATCTGTAAACACAGATAAAAATATACAGGAAAAGAAACTGAAGAAAATACATCACATCATGAATGACCATTTTTCTCTAGGGGCCACAGGGATTTTGTCTTTTCTTCCTTTCATGTGCTTTCTTATTTTCCAGAAGTAAACCAGTCTTTACGTGAATCCTGATGTTAAACTCATTCTCATTTTAAAATATCGTTCATACAGGTGCTTTACCAGGAACCCCTGATGTAATGACACACCTGGAATAAGAGCCGTGCTGATAAGGATGTCCACCTCCTTACACTGTTGAGCAAAGAGCTTCATTTCAGCCTCAATGAACTCCTTGGACATCTCCTTTGCGTATCCTCCTTGTCCCTCACCAGATTCCTTCAAGTCCACCTCCAAGGGCTCAGCACCCAAAGACTTAAACTGCTCCAAAGCTGCGGCCCTGGGGATTATTGAAGGGGAAGCAGCAGTTATTTCAGGTCCTTAATACAGAAATTAAGATCATCATTTACAGAACTTATTGACACAACAGAAACAGACTCACAGACTCAAGAGAACAAACTTATGGTTGCCGGGCAGGAGGAGGGGCGGGAAGGAACCAGGGAAGGGGTGGTTAGGGAGTTTGGGATGGACATGTATACACTGCTATATTTAAGATGGATAACCAACAAGGTCCTACTGTATAACACAGGGAACTCTGCTCAGTGTTATGTGGCAGCCTGGATAGGAGGGGAGTTTAGGGAGAATGGATACATGTATACCTATGGCTAAGTCCCTTTGCTGTCCACCTGATACTAACACATTGTTAACAGACTATACTCCAATACAAAATAAAATGTTAAGGAAAAAAGATCATTTATATATGCATTGTTAAGAAAACTATAAATTCAAAAGTGGACACCCCTTCTTTTGAGATCTCTGACCAGACTGTTTCCAGTTTTTCTAAAGACAGGTAACACTTTTATGATATTTTTTCCTGGGGAAAAAAAAAAAAACACTATAGGAAATTCTAACTTAGTTAACTAAATCACTTAGTTAAGTCACAAAAGGAATTTCACTACTGCCAACTCCAGTCATCAATTTTGTTTCTTAACAGAGGTCCCACTGTCAATGATGAAGTGAGATCTGACCAACATTCAGATTTGACATCAGTCAAATCACTTGTAAATATTCCGACTTATGGGGACTTTGACCACATAAAGGACTCTTTTACCTAGAAATATTGTTACAAAGTGATTTTTGCCCCTGATGCTGCTGCTAAGTCACTTCAGTTGTGTCCGACTCTGCGCAACCCCATAGACGGCAGCCCACCAGGCTCCCTCATCCTTGGGATTCTCAAAGCAAGAACACTGGAGTGCATTGCCATTTCCTTCTCCAATGCATGAAAGTGAAACGTGAAAGTGAAGTCGCTCAGTCGTGTCCAACTCTTAGCGACCCCATGGACTGTGTAGCCCACTAGGCTCCTCCGTCCATGGGATTTTCCAGGCAAGAGTACTGGAGTGGGGTGCCACTGCCTTCTCCACCTAGTCCTCACTAAACTATGTTTGAGAAAAGCAATCTATAAATGGCATAAATGGTAACATGTGAAGGACCAACACAATTAACTTATGTAAAAATACATTCAGGTTAAAAATAAACAAACACTAGCCAAGTTCTATGTACTAGCTGGAAAACCAAAGCCAATAAAGCTCTCAGCTCTAGTGTGTTTCACTCACCACATCCAGTCCACTACAGTAAATCCCAATCTCCCTAATGACATCACTCCAAGTACTTGTTAAAAATTCAAATTGCCAAGCTCCTCTCCAGACTCACTGAAATTACAATCTCCAGCAGAGGGACCAGAATCTCTATTTTTAGCAAGAGCTGCAGGTCATTCTTATCATCAGGGAAATTTGGGAAACAGTAGTGGTCTAAGCCCTTCGGCTCCATGATAACCGCCATGGTCAGGGAGAGGACACAAAGGTGGATATAGAAGGCAGAGCAGAAAAGGTAAGGCATGGGTGGACGTGAGCTTCTCTCCATTTCTGCCAGCTTGAACAAGGGCACTCATACCTCAGCCAAAGCTGAGGACAGCAGAGGGGAGAGACAGAAAGACCCTGGTCCTGGATGGCCCTGATGGGTGATGAGCTGCTGCCTCTAGTGTGAAAAGGGAGTCCTTCCCCCGGATTTTCACTTTGGAGATATAATACATTATCTTTTGAATTACTTTTGGCCAAGCAGCATGCAGGATCTTAATTCCCCAATAGGGATCAAACCCAAGCCCCCTGCAGTGGAAGTATGGAATCTTAACCACTGGACCACAGGGAAGTCCCAATAATCCATTTTCTTACACTTTAAGAAAGTGACAGGGCTTCCCAGGTGGCTCAGTGGTAAAGAATCCACCTGCCAAGCAGGAAATGAGGGTTCAGTCCCTGGTTCAAGAAGATCCCCTGGAGGAGGCAAGGGCAACCCACTCCAGTATTCTTACCTGGAAAATTCCATGGACAGAAGGAGCCTGGCAGGCTACAGTCCATAGGATTGCAATAGAGTCAAACATGACTTAGTAACTAAACAACAAAAAAGTGTGTTCTGAAATGAACTTTTTCATTTATTTTTTATTGGAGTATAATTGCTTTACAATGTTGTGTCAGTTTCTGCTGTACACTGAAGTGAACCAGCTATATATACACATGTATTCCTTCCCTGTTAGACCTTCCTCCCAACTCCCGCCACATCCCACCCCTCTAGGTCATCACAGAGCTCCAAGCCGAGCTCCCTGTGCTATATAGCAGCCTGAAATGAAGAACAATTTTAATCAAACTTCTCTTTTAAAGAAATCCTAGGAAAATGGTGATGTGTCTGCTTTAAAGAAATATGCAATGGACGTAATCAAGTACTTTCATGTGGGGGCTCTACTGCTGTCCAATCAACTTCACCTGCTTCCATCCTTCAATGCAGAGCATGCCTCTCAACCCCCGGCTCTTCACTTCCCCTATTGCTCTCCAAGTATTGCCCATACTACTCCCCTTCTTCAAACTCACAGAATCTTTTTTCAAGCCCTACCTAGTGTCTAAACACATTTCAAGCAGAAATAAAACACAGTGGAGAAACACGTTAGAAAGTCCAGAGAGAGATTAGCAAATCCTGCTAATCTGGTCCCATTGCTAATCTATGTGAAAATACAAATCTGAGTGTGAATTGTTTTTAGGTTGTTTTTTTTTTTAATAATCTCTGCTGTACTGGGTCTGGGTCCTTAATTTTTTCCACACTAAGTAATACATTTTCACTTTGAGTAAACTGTGAAAAAAGTGGAAATATTTTTAAATGGAAAGAAGTCATACAACAGTTTCAATGTACTACTTCAGTTTATAAATTCTAAGGAAAACATAATATTCACCTGAAGCAAAATGTTTTTACCTTAAAGCAATCACTAGTATAGCACTCACCTTGTATCAAATCCCCTAACAATGGCACCCATGGACTTGGCTGCACCTGCAGAAGCCAGCCCAGCAACGCCACCACCAACAATCAGAATCTAGGAGAGAAAATAGAACCCGCATGTTTTAAATAAAGTTCATGATCAACTGATTATGTAAAATCATCAGCCAGTATCTCTCAGGGCCAGGTATCACCCTTAGCAGGCACTATTACACCCAGTGGTGCTGGTGATGATATTCAGTCCTCAGAAAATGTACTGAGTGGACAGACTACCCTTTAACTGGACCACCACTGTTTTTAAAAAGTTTCAGCTAGGGCTTCCCTGGTGGTCTAGTGGTTAAGAATCCACCTGCCAATGCAGGAGACACGGGTTTGATCCCTAGTCCAGGAAGATTCCACGTGCCAAGCCTTGAGCCGCAACTACTGAAGCCCACGAGCCCCAGAGCCCGTGTTCCGCAACAAGAGAAGCCCCTGCAATGAGAAGCCCACATACCACAAAGAGAAACAGCTCCAGCTCACAACTAAAGAAAGCCCATCAGAGTAACAAAGACTCAAAACAGTCAAAATTAAATAAATCTTAAAAAAGAAAAATAAAGTTTAAAACAACTTAATTAAAATAGTGTGATACCCAGCACCTCACTATAAAAGCTACATACAGCATCAGCAGTGTTGGGAATGTTAAAGACTGACAGGTTTTTCCCCACAATATCAAAGCTACTTCTAATAGAATCCTCAGTGTAATATTTCTTTATGCTCATAAAACATCAAAATAAGTTTCAGAGATGGGTACAACTTTGTGAAGCATCTAATCCTATTTTGAGCTCAAATGCTTCTACAAGGAAGAGAGGGAATCAAGTGCCTAACTTTGATCCATTGTAAATGATCTGTACCTGAAATCCAAACCAATATAACTAATCCCTCTAACCAAGGCAGGACTGGAGCCAAGGAAATTAAAGAATTCCTCAGAAACAAAAGTCTCCTCATTCTAAGAAACAAGCTAAGAACAATGTTGTCTCTAGCCTAGAATGGGCCTTCCAGAGAAAAGTCCCTATTATACTTCTCAGTCAATTGAAAGCAACTCCTTGTTCCTGCTTAAAAAAAAGAGAGAGAAAGAAAGAGAGACCCACAGATACAGTGAAGTTTATAAATTCCCACCCACCCATCATGCCCACTTATTGCGCCTCTTCAAGAAGACCAGGCTAGTGGAACTGTGCTCCAGTGACCTCTGGGCAGTGTTTTAGAGATCTCATTTATCAATCTTAATGGGAATGCTTTGTTTAAGGAGCAGAGGGGATTTACAGGGAGGGAGACAAAGAGGGACCAGAGCGAGTAAGATGCTACTGGGCCCCAAGGCACCATCCCACTCCACACACCAATGTCCAATCACTGGAAAGGAAGGAGGAAGGAAGGAAGGAAGGGAGAAAGAAAGCAAAAAAAAAAAAAAAAAAAGAGGACCGGGCCAAGTTATCCTGAATCAAGAAATAACAAACGATCCCATAATTTAAAAGACAGAATCCGTTCTCCAGAGAGGGAACAGAGGCTGGAAATGGAGTAAATACCTACTTATGAAGCCTCCGTAAAAATCCCCAAAATACAGGGTTCTGGGAGCTTCTGGAATAGGGTCAAAGAGGGCACTGAGGCCCCACACCTGCCCTGCTCCCTCTCCCAACAGGATTTTCATCTCATCCTTTATCATATCCTTTCATAATAAACTGGTTAACAGGAAGTAAACTGTTTTCCTGAGTTCTGTGAGCAGCTCTAGCAAATTAATCAAACCCAAGGAGGGGGTTGGGAACCTCTGGTTTACAGCCCATCTGTCAGAAGCATAGGTAACAACTTAGACTTGTGACTGGCATCTGAGAGGTGAGGGCAGTCCTATGGGCCTGAGCCCTTGACCTGTGAGATGTGACACTACCTCCAAGCAGACTGTGAGAATTTAGTGAAACCGCAGGGTGCCCAGTTGGTGCCGGAGGATTGCCTAGGGTGGGGGAAATCCCCACAAATTTGGTAACAGAAGTATCAGAAACACGAGCAAGAGTGGAGTTTTTCCAAAACAGTCCTAAATCAGACTTTCCCTCATCTGCAAGACAATCTGAATTCTGAAACAAGACCAAGAAGAGAGGACCCACGTCACCCAGCCCTGACCTACCTTTCCAACATCATCTCAGATCACACTGCACCTCACTCACCACACCCAAGACCAGAGGCTTCCTTCAGTCTCCTCGAGCACACTGAATTCGATCCCATCACAGTGTCTTTAAAGGTGCTGCTCCCTTGGCCCAGAATCCTGAACCCCTCTTTCTTTCTTTCCATCCTTGAGGTCCCAACTTAAATGCCACAGGCACTTTCCCCATCACCCTAACTACAGTAGCCTGCTCCCATTACCCACCCACCATACCATCCTGTTCATTTTCTCTATATAAAAAAATCTCCTATATTTGTTTGATGGTTTATTTACTTCCTCTCTGTGGGCCCTACTAGAATGTAAGTTACATATGGGAGGGATTCTGTTTGTCTTGTTCATGCCATATTCCCAGCTCCTGCAACAGTGCCTGGCATATCATAGCCATCAACCAATTGATTTTAGCTCATTCTAGATAAGTAAGAACACTCCATATTTAAAGGAAACTCAAAAATTCATTCTACCCTGAAAAGGCCATCTATTATCTAATTCTTTGATATCAGGAAAGTGTTTGTGACATGTAACTAAAATCTCTTATGCTGCAGTTTAAATTCTCAGTAAAGACAGTCACTTTTCCACCTTTTAAAAGCTGACTGATTCTCCTTCCTTTACTCCTCGTCTTCTGTTTCACTTTTTAATCATTTATAATCACAGTTTTCCTCTCAACTTTCATATAATTCTAGAAAGGTTCTAACCAAAACTGAGTAGTGGACTGTGCATCAAAGTATTCAGCCAGTTTAAGAACAGCAGCCAACTTCTGACCACCATGAGGGCTAGACTTTTACTTATGATCCTAAGAAAGGAGTCCGGATGTAATCACTTTACATATCAGACCTCTGGGTTGTCTCTTTCTACTTTCTTGTTAAGTATTCTGGCCTCCACTTGGACCACTTGCCTTCATCTTCATTTGCTTCACCTGGTCTGTTTGGGGGGATTTCTTTTTGGCGAGGGGGTTGATTTTTTTGGCCACACCACAAGGCATGAGAGATCTTAGTTCCCTAACCAATTATCAAACCCTGCAATTGGAAGCGTGACGCTTTAACCATAGGACCGCCAGGGAAGTCCCACCTGGTCTGTTTTTAAAGTAATATACTATACACTAGATTATATACTATATAATACATATACTACATAGTTATATACTAGATTTCTCGTATATATCCTAGTAGATATATATACTACATACTAAACATGTGTGTGTGCTAAGTCACTTCAGTCATGTCTGACTCTGTGTGACCCTATGGACTGCAGCCTGCCAGGCTTCTCTGTCCATGGGATTCTTCAGGCTAGAATACTAGAGTGGGTTGCCGTGCCCTCCTCCAGATAATCTTCCCAACCTAGGGATTGAACTGGCATCTCTTAAGTCAACCTACATTGGCAGGTGGGTTCTTTACCACTTGCGCCACCTGGGAAGCTATATACTAGGTATACTATGCTATATACTAGATCTCTATATATCTACCAGTATATACACTGAAATCTAGTATATAACTATACAGTATGTATATATATTATATAGTATATAATCCACTATATAATTTATATAATATACTAGATATATAGAGAGACTATATACACACTAGCATACATACTAGAGTTCTCAAAGCTGCTATTGTCTTTTTTCATTTTTTCCAGATTTCTTTTGTGTGAGAGCTCTGGATTGATATTACAAAGTACTTAAGAGCAGGAAGCACCAAGTAGACCTATACCCCACAGAGTGTACTCTGCAGATAGATGACAATGTTTAAGGTCCTGTTTCCTATACTTTGCCAAAGTGCTTACACTGTCGTTTAGGATATGTGACCTTGAAGGTCACAGCATAATCGATTCTTTCACTTAGCCACCCTGACCTCTTATCTCCTGCTCCTCTCTGCTCTAAATATAGGGTAAAGAAACTGCAGCCTCTCCCCCTGCCAAATACCCTGACTACACTACCTACCTACTATTTCCTGTCCTCTTGACCCAAAATTTGGCAAAAAGTGAGAAAATCAAGTCTCTACTAAGCCAAAATGTCACAATCACTGGGAAGCTGAGAGTTTGCTAAATGGTGTCACAAAGTTTTAAAAAAACTAGTAATAAGTCACCCAAATCCCTTTAAGAATTCAAGTTAGAAAGTAAAAAACAGAAAGGAAAAAAAAAAACCTTAGAACTTCCAGAAATGTCAAAATTTTCTTTTTTTCCCAAGTAATCTTAAGCAACTTTGAGGCACCACCATATATTACACGTGACACACAAGTCATCCTTGTGACATTAACAGAGAACAAAAATTTTTAAATAACTGTATATATCCTTGCCTTTAATTAATTCATAGTATGAAGAAACATTAAAAGTTTAACCTACCTTAGCTGGAGGAACTTTTCCAGCAGCTGTGATCTGACCAGTAAAAAACCGTCCAAAATGATTTGCCGCTAGTACAACAGCCTTGTAACTTAGGAAAACAGACAAATAAGTGGATAAATAATTCTATAAAATTTAAGAACTTAAGCTTATGTATCAAATTATTAGAGAATAACAACTAAAATTTATATAGTAAGTACTACCTGTCAAAAATAGCTCTAGGTACTGCATATATACTTACTCCTTTAATCTTCACAACAACCCTGTGGATAAATATAACTATAATCTTCATTTTATAGTGAGGAAATTGAGGCATGGAGAGACAAAGAGACTTGACCGAGGTCCCTCAGCTATTAAATGGCAGAGCCAGACGTCTGACCCTAGCATCCTGCCTGCAGAGACACACTCTTACCCATGATGCTCTCTGACTCCACGATGAGAACTACAGAAAATTAGCTCAGATAAAAAAGAGAAGTAAAGGGAAGACAAGAAAATGCTAACAACAGTTTGCTCTGGCAGCTAGGACTCTAGGTACTTTAAACTTTGTTTTACTTTATCCTCCAAATTTTCTTTGATGATTGTGTAGTATTTATATAATATGGGGAAAAAATCTTTAAAATTAAAAAATGAGGTTGGCTATCTGTTCATACATAACAAAATTCCAACCTCATAACCAAAAACACTTACCCTGATCTCTAATGGTTGGAACTGTCATATTTTGAGACAACATGATCTCAATTAGAATCTGAGTTCTGTCACTGACTAGTTTTGTGACCTCGGGCAAATTTCTTTAATTCTCTAATCCTTGGTTTCCTCATCTCTAAACTGGGGACAATAAGGGTCTCTTAGAGTTGTTGTAAGGACTGAATAAGATAATTCAGTAAAGCCCTTACCATAAAACCTGTCACAATAAGTGCTTGGCAAGTATGTTTTTAGCTAAAGAAACACTCTATACATCAAAAACTAGCAATTTATACCAAGTTTTCTTTAACAGGGTATTTTTATTACACTAAATTACCTATTACACTAATTTCATTTTCATATTATTTTATACTTAAAAGGTACTTTTGCACACTCAGTAACAAACACTCTACCTTAACATTATAATACAAAGATCATAATCATAATGCAAGTATCCACCTACTAGCTGACAAAAAAACCTTTACCTGGTCATATTTTTGTAAAAAAGTATACAATAATTAATGTAAAAGCATAGTATTACTTATAGCAAGAAAAAATATTTTAATAATTATATTACTTGTTAGTTCTGAATCCAAGTGATAAAAAGTTTCAGAGAGCAAAGATGATAAAGACTCAAAGGCCACTGGAAGAAATTCATTTTGATTAAAAGATTCAGTTGCTGTATTGGAAAAAAAAACAAAAATGAGACAGATTAAACAGGAAATGTATAAGAAAACGTTGGTAGTGGGAAAAAGTGATAAAAGTGGGCCTTTTTTGGAGGAGAGCAGAAAGGCTCAGATGAACACAGTGAACTAGAAGGAGCATGTCGTCACAGCAACACGCCTATGTGTGTAAGTTAGATAATGACTTATCACATATTGTACGGGTAAGTATACTAGATGATTCATCTCTAACTATGCCTTTTGCATATATCAGCTCAGGACATAAGACAGTGATTCTTTAAAACTGTGTCCCTGGATCTCCAAAAGCTCACACTTCAGCCAACTCTTAGAGCATCGTGGATGGGAAGGAAAACAGAGACAGTGTTTCTGGACACCCTTCTGTCCCTTAATTCAACTGAAGTGAAGTGTTAGTCGTTCAGTCATATCCGACTCTTTGCGACCCCATAGACTATAGTCCTCCAGGCTCCTCTGTCTGTGGGATTCACAAGTCAAGAATACTGGAGTGGGTTGCCATTTCCCTCTCCAGGAGAATCATCCTGACCCAGGGATCAACCCCAGATCTCCTGCATTGCAGGCAGATTCTTTTACTGTCTGAGCCACCAAAAAAGCATTAATTCAACTAAGCCCACTTGAATTATTGGATTTGTTTATATTCCCTCCTGTTTCATTTGCTCAAAAGATTCTGCAGCTGAAAACCACTGACTGGGATAACCTTTCTCACATGTGCAAAGCAACACCATCCTTAAAACTTCACATTGTTCATTTCCTACATAAAGGTTTCCCTGATGGCTCAGATGGTAAAGAATCTGACTGCAATGCAGGAAACTGGGGTTCAATCCCGGGTCAGGAAGATCCCCTGGAGAAAGGAGTATCTACCCACTCCATTATTCTTGCCCAGAGAATTCCATGGACAGAGGAACTTGGCAGACTACAGGCCATTCAGACACAACTGAATGACACTTTCTTTCCCATATAAAATTTTAAGTCCCACACTGCATAACCTCTTTCAGAAACTAAATAAATGTGACAAAAGTTTACTTTGTCCCTCTGCATTAATTCACATCACAAAAAAATCTTCAAACCAACCATTTTTCATATTACATAAGGAAACAAAATGTGTTCTATTTGTCATTTTTGTTTACTGCGTTTCTTTTACATCAAAAATGAACAGCTGGAATCCAGAGTAGAATCTGTGGCACATTCGATATGCTACATCTAAGATATGAAACCTAAGAAAACTTTCGGCTCCTGGATCAGCTGTAAAAGTCTTTATTCAGGTTATCTTTCTTTCTGCACCGTTTTATTTAAAAATTTTTTTCATTTGTTGGTGCCTCACTCATATTAGCAAGTTGTCACTATTAATAGTTTTCTGCTTAAAATCTAATTCAATTCGTTTCTTAGATAAGCTGATTTCATAAACATCACCTGATTTCCAGATTTTTCCCACTCTCCAGGCAGAGTCAGCAATATACTGCACTTACATAGTTATGCCTACCCCTGCTCTGTGGCAGGCACAGGCACACATGACTGTTAGTCAGAGACACTTTCCTCTGAGCTGAATGGGTCCTAGAACTCTTCTCAACGCAGCAGTCCAGGCAATAGACAGGGAATGCATTCAAGCTGGCAGGCAAATGAAGTTTATTGCCATCTTGGCCCTAGTTAGCCTTCAGTTATTTATCATGGGTTTTGACCTAAGACGAAACTTCCTCAAGTGCAGACATTTTCCCTATTCATTACATAATTTATAAATTTCCCTAGGCAAAATCTAATTAAAGTGATAAATCTATCAATATGTATGTATTAGATGGGACCATATGAAACTGCTAATGTTCTACCATTTTTGACCCTATGACAATAGTAATTATGTCAACTAAACTTAGTCTGGTAATAATTTCACAATATATACATATATCAAATCATTGTATAAATTTGAAAGTGGAAACAATGTTCTATGCCAATTATACGGCAATAAAACTGTAATTTCAACTTATACATAGACACACACACACATACACACATATGAAATACAGTATATCACCATTAAAGTACAAATAAGTTCCAAAGGAAAAAAATTGGAACATTATATATTCAGAAATCAGAAGTACTTTTTAAGTATAGATTCAGAAGCCTCATAATTAGTAAACTAAAATAAGACTTTCTACATTGCACCCTTTCTCATTCTATATAAATAACAGTTTTAAAACCAGTACTAGACTTATGTGAATTTTAAACCATTTGTTCTAAATTGTTATCACTACCCTTGCTATTGACTTTGGTAAAATATGAGTTTACTCCATTAAAGCTTTTGGATAATTATAAATTGCTAAGACTATGGTTTATTTACCATGCAGTTTTTCATGAAAACAGATATTAAGAAAAATAACCACACATTTCAAAAAAAAGTCATTTCCTTTGGTAGAAAGAAATACTACTTCCCTTCTGCCCATGAAGATTAAAAAGAAATGTACAATAGCATGCAAAGTAAATAGCCATTTCCTACTGATGACTGTGAAACAATACGAATCTTAAAACTAACTAAAGTACACTCTTGGAAAGCTGCAATCTCCTAGCCACTACAAGTAAACTCATTCTAAGAGAGAAGAGCTATAGTAAGCATGTTTCTGTAGCACCACTGTGCTTTTGTTCAACTGGAAAATAATCAACCTACCCAGCAATGTTGGCCATGGAGCTTAGCGCATCGTATCCCTGAGCAATTGTGACTCTTGGAACCTGGTCCATTGCCAGAACTGTTGTATTCCTTTTGGACAGTTTATCTAGCAAGTCTGGATTTTGGGCTGGGTAAATAAAACTGATCAGTGTACCCGATGTCTTTAAAAGATCAGCTTCATGAATACCTAATGTTGGGTTAAGCATAGGAGCTCGCCCTGGAAAAAAAAAGTCAAGTCACTGATTAAAAATGTAAATACCTTTATCTTATTTTTAAGTAAACATGACAACTAAAATAATATGCCATCATTGAAATAACACTCCAGAAATAATCTCTCATGAAAAAATTTCTTACTCAATTCCTAAACAAAATAAAACACATAGAAATTTATGCCACTGATTATCTGACTGAACTTATGACCTAGTCTTGAGTAACAAGCACACATACTTGGAAATAGTGTCAGGACAGGTTTGACAATGACAGGTAGAGGAATTAAAAAAAACAACCACCTGTTTTTGGGGGGAAACAGGTTCTACAACAAATCTGTTGTCCCAAAATCCACTACTCTGGTAAAATTAAGAAACATTAGAATAAACAGACAGTAAGCTTTTGTTGAATGTTCAAAGAGTCAATTCTTATTAATTTGCAAGCATAAACATTTGGAGTGGCTAGAAGTTAAGAACATCATAAACTAAAATCTCCATGTCAGGTGTATAGATTTATATCACCTTAAAGTTCCAGAAAAATCTACAGATGAACACAACTCAAACCAGCAGCCTTGCTGAGTTGGGTTTAAGCAAAAAGCTACAACATACTCTGTTATGTTGAATCAAGTCAATGAACACAGGCTGTCCATGCCTGAAAATTTCAACTGTCTACTTTTTCAAGCCAGAGTTTTAAAACTTCAAATTAAAAAGGTGTTTTAAAATGTGTTTTACATCCCTGTTCAAAGTCAACCTTCAATTAAAGTGTATCATTTCATTAGCTCCCAATCTGCAGCAGCAGTGCTCTTAGGCTAGAAAGCACAGAACAAAAACAGCTCTGGGACTTCTGTTTTAAAAGGAAACAGAAACACAAACACTGGGTCAACACTTTCATTTAACAGCATTTCATCTCAATTTACCTATGAAACACCTTTATCTCTCATCCCCATTTCAGTTATTGCTGTGGTGATGCGTGTGATTTTAGGCTCTGGACTTTAATTAAGACTCTCTGACAAGGTCTATTTTTTTCCTCAGGAGAATCTATAATATAGATTCAATAAACATTAGAGGACAACTGAATTCTCCTGGCCCCTTTCAAATGCTTAGCTGAAACTGTTGACATCTGAGTGAGTGAAGCCAACAGAATGTCTCCCTGAAGACGCTTTTTGGGGTCACAAATTCCTCAGAATATTAACAGGCTTGACTCAAAAGAGAGACCCTAAGATCAAGTAGTTTATTACTACAAGTATAAAATTATTTAAGTTTTCATATTACAGGATTCCTCAGTGTCTTTAACATGGCTCATACACATTGTGAATCTATAAGAAACACGTAGCATTTCTAAAGCTTATGTGCACCCTAGTAACCCTTTTCATGGGGTATCTCAAAAGGTTTTCAATCCCTAAAACATACATTAAAATGGATTATACTTACTTTTCAATTTTTCCCTAAGTCTTTATTATACTGTTATCTCAAGTATCAGTATACCTAAACGCTTAAACACTTAAATTACTATTTATTTCCATATCATAAATTTGTTATTAATTTTCTATAGAAAAAGTTTTGTGTCTCCTGCAAAAAACACTATGTAAGATCCTATCAAGTTATTTAGTTGACTATATGTAAAAAAGCCTATGTATTGATTCCCCTTTAGAAATTAATGTAGGAAAAAAGGTGGTCTATCCTAGAAAAGTGAGACTATTTTAACCTGATAAACATGCTTATTTAATCCATACCTCACTACTTGCCTTGGTTGCGTGTTAAGACATTTCAGTCGTGTCTGACTCTTTGCAACCATGTAGACTATAGCCCAGCAGGCTCCTCTGTCCACAGGATTCTCCAGGCAAGAATACTGGAATGGGTTGCCATGCCCTCCTCCAAGGGATCTTCCTGATGTAGGGACTGAACCTGCATCTTCTGAGGCTTTACCACTGAGCCACTTGGGAAGCCCCACCTGCCTTGGTTACAGAAGACTTAAGATTTAAGTTACTATTCCGCTCATCTATGCTATACTCTTGATACAGTTTCCCTTTCTCTACACAATTTTTTACTTCAGATTTATTTGTAAAGTTCTTTAGCATACAGCTCTCTATTACACATTACCTTAAGACCTTTTATTAAAGTAGGTAAGTCTATTCTAAGCCCAACGTCACTTTTTCCAGAATAGTCCTGCCCTCTAGAAATAGTTACATTACATTAGTTAAATCACTGACCTAAGATCCTTCAAAATATCAGAATATCACTGTGCATTCAGTCCAAGGAGTTCTTTGACTCTTTACCATTCTAGCAGGAGTTAAATACTCACCCAGCGGTACTATGGACATATAGGAACCATATGGTACAAATGTTCCCTAGCCAAGAAGAAGGAAATTCCACACAGCAAATGTAAGAAAGAAGATCATTTCTTCTTTCCTCATGCTTAAATATAGTAATATAGTTCCCACTGCCTCATAAAAGTTCTGAGCTCCCCGATGGCTCAGACAGTAAACAATCTACTTGCAATGTGGGAGACCCAGGTTTGATTCCTGGGTTGGGAAGATCCCCTGGAGGAGGACATGACAACCCACTCCAGTATTCTTGCCTACAGAATTCCAGGGACTGAGGAGCCTGATAGGGTACAGTCCACGGGTCACAAAGAGTTGGACATGACTGAGTAACCAACACTTGCACTTTCATAAAAGTTCTACTGAAACATGAAGAATAGTCACAACATGCAATCATTTCCTTGAGGAAAAGCATCATTTGAAAGTATGAAAACTATAACAAAAGAGAAGGTACTTTAATCTTTGTACAAGAAGTAATCTTTCTACAAGAAGATTTAGAAAAGTCAGCAAGCCATAAATGGAAGGGGGAAAGGAATAATTACTTTGACCACCAAATCAGAAGCCAGCACTTCCTTCGCCCCTTGGATCTGGGCACCTGCTGCTCTGTAGTGATCATCTGAGAACTTGGAAGCTTCACCTGCGCCAGTTTCCACAACAACATTAAACCCCTGCTTGACCAAGGCCTGAACGCCAGCAGGAGACAAGGCCACTCGCTTCTCATTTTGGAAAATCTCTTTGGGGACCCCAACAGTTAGTGCTTATATGGAATTCCTACAACAAAGACAAAAAAAAAAATTGGTAAGAAACAACACCAAAAGTCAATGTTTTAATGCCATTCAGAAAATGGAAACGGGAAATTTGTTCAAAATACATTATATGTACAGGCTGCTGTTCAAAGTGATGTTCCTGATTCATAATCATAATTTAACTTTTTTTGATAGATGATGGGAAATTCTTATACCTACTCTCCTGAAAATCCTAAATATTTAACCAAATGGCTTTCTTCAAGGCATATGACTAGTTTAGCTTATTCTTAGGGAAAAAATGGGTTGAAAGGCCACTCAACACACTAACTCCACTCATCAAACTAAACCTCTGTGGTTTATGGTCCCCTGATCCTTATCTTTAAGGAAGACAGAAGTAATTGTTGCTCAGTCGCTCAGTCATGTCTTGACTCTTTGCAACCCCATGGACTGCAGCACACCTTGCATCCCTATCCTTCAACATCTCCCAGAATTTGCTCAAACTCATATCCATTGAGTCAGTGATGCCATCCAACCATCTCATCCTCTGTCATCCCCTTCTCCTCCTACCTTCAATCTTTCTCAGAATCAGGGTCTATTCCAATGAGTCGGCTCTTTGCATCAGGTGGCCAAAGTACTGGAGTTTCACCTTCAATATCAGTCCTTCCAATGAATATTCAGGGTTGATTTCCTCCAGGATTGACTGGTTTGATCTCCCTGCTATCCAAGAGACTCTCAAGAGTCTTCTCCAGCACCACAGTTTGAAGGCAACAATTCTTCGGCGCTCAGCCTTTTTTATTGTCCAGCTCTCACATCCATATATGACTACTGGGAAAACCACAGCTTTGATCACATGGATCTTTGTAAGCAAAGTAATGCCTTTGCTTTTTAATACACTATCTAGGTTTGTCATTGCTTTTCTTCCAAGGAGCAAGTGTCTTTTAATTTCATGGTTGCGGTCACCATCCACAGTGATTTCGGAGCCCAAGAAAATAAAGTCTGTCACTGTTTCCATTGTTTCCCCATCTATTTGCATGAAGTGATGGGACAGGATGTTACGATCTTCATTTTCTGAATGTTGAGTTTTAAGCCAGCTTTTCACTTTCCTCTCTCAATAAGAGGCTCTTTAATTCCTTTTCACTTTCTGCCATAAGGGTGGTGTCATCTGCCTACCTGAGGTTATTAATATTTCTCCCCACAATCTTGATTCCAGTTTGTGCATCATCTATTCTTGGTCACAACTGATTAGACCAGGGGGTCAGCAGCTGGGTTAAAGCTAACAGTCTACAGGCCAGACAGAAGGAAAACCAGTAGCACATGAGACAACTTATAGAGGAACTCTGCCCTGTGGATACTCCATGTCGGCGAATGACTATTCAACCCAATCAGGGTCTCTCAGAGAGAACTGGGACGTGAGACCCACCAGAAAGGACCAGGAGAGTAGAATGATGCAGCAACTATTTGTAAACAGAGCCACAAGGTAATCAAAGGGAGGTGGTCAGCAGCCACAGCAGTAGAAACATTGGTAGTGAGCATGCAGATGGAAAAGAGGAGTGACAGCAATGAAATCCAGAATAACACCCCACTTCTCCAAGAAGGAGAACAGTTCCCTGTGCTCCATACTTCCCAAAAATCCATACAATAAAAACAAAACCTCATCACAAAATATAACCTGCTGTGATTCTGTTCCCTGCAACACAGAAGAACCCGTATAACACAGTTAAATTATTTATCCCTGAAGGAAATGGCAACTCACTCCAGTATTCTTGCCTGGAAAATCTCATGGTCAGTGAAAACTGGCATGCGGCAGTCCATGTAGTTGCAAAGAGTCAGATACAACTTAGCAACTGAACAGCAACAAATTATTTATATACAGTTCAGACCAGCCTTAACTAAAACACACTAGTTTTTTTTTTTTATGTTGTTTTACTCAATATATGGGCATAAACATTATTTTTAATGAAGAGCATCTGCTTCTATATGTCTTATTAAAGTTTAGAAAACTTACTCTAGCAATCTAAACTTTCAATTCAGTTCAGTCATTCAGTCGCGTCCGCTCTTTGCAACCCCATGAATTGCAGCGTGCCAGGCCTCCCTGTCCATCACCAACTCCCAGAGTTCACTCACTCACGTCCATCAAGTTGGTGATATCATCCAGCCATCTCATCCTCTGTCGTTCCCTTCTCCTCCTGCCCCCAATCCCTCCAGCATCAGAGTCTTTTCCAATGAGTCAACTCTTTGCATGAGGTGGCCAAAGTATTGGAGTTTCAGCTTTAGCATCATTCCTTCCAAAGAACACCCAGGACTGATCTCCTTTAGAACGGACTGGTTAGATCTCCTTGCAGTCCAAGGGACTCTCAAGAGTCTTCTCCACCACCACAGTTCAAAAGCATCAATTCTTCTGCGCTCAGCCTTCTTCACAGTCCAACTCTCACATCCATACATGACCACAGGAAAAACCATAGCCTTGACTAGACGGACTTTAGTCGGCAAAGTAATATCTCTGCTTTTTAATATGCTATCTAGGTTGGTCATAACTTTCCTTCCAAGGAGTAAGCATTTTTTAATTTCATGGCTACAATCACCATCTGCAATGATTTTGGAGCCCAAAAAAATAAAGTCCGAAACTGTTTCTACTGTTTCCCCATCCATTTCCCATGAAGTGATGGGACTAGATGCCATGATCTTAGTTTTCTGAATGTTGTGCTTTAAGCCAACTTTTTCACTCTCCTCTTATATAATAAAAAGGTAAATCAAAATATCTCTACAGAGTAACTTATTAAGTTAAACTTTATAGAGACTAACTCCACCTAAAAATAGCTGCATTTGGACATACAGTCTTAGATCTCATACTATTTAGGCAGTAGTAATTGATAGTAAGCCAAAGGCAAACACATGATGAATCTTCCTCTCTACTTAAAAGAGAGGAAAATAACTGAAAGATAGCAAATATTTTGGATTAAGGTGAAAATTAATTATATAAACTTATCTAGAGTTCACTCATTGGACAACCTCAAATTCTCTAGGTCCTACATATCATATGCCAAGGAAGTTACCAAAGACAGATGAAGTCACATCAAAGGATTTAGGAACAAACCTGGAAGGGCTTCCACTGGCCAGATATGAGACAATTTGAGCATCAAAAAGAAAAAAAATTAATTGCAAATGTCATAAAATATATATATAAAAGATGTTAAAATCCATGAATTCCTGATAATAAATATTTCAAAATTCAAAAATATTCAAAAAATAAGTATTTGCTAAAAGCTTCTCAACTTTGGAGAAAGTAATGTGTGGTAAGATGAATAAGAGTCTCCCAAATATATCCATGTCTTAATCCTCGGAATCAGTGAATACATTTCAGTACATGGCAAAGGAGAATTATGGTAACAGATGGAATTAAGGTTGTTAATCAGCTGACCCTGAAACAGGGAGAATATTCTAAATTATGTGGGTGGGCTCAATATATCATATGGATCCTTAAATGTGAAAGAAGGGAGCAGAAGAGTTAGAATCAAAGAAAAATTTGGAGATGCTATCCTGCTGGCTTTGAAGACAGAGAAACAGGCCATGAGCCAAGGAACCCAGACAGTCTCCAGAAACTGGAAAAGGCAAGGAGACAGATTCTCCCCTAGAGCCTATGGAAGGAATGCATCCTGCGGACACCAGTGAGAACCGTCTCAAGCTTTGGCCTCCAGAAGTAAAAGATAATAAAATAAATGCATCATATGAAGCCAGTTTGTAATCACCTAATACAGCAGGAGTAGAAAATGAATATATAAGAGAACCAACTGATGAGCAAAACTAGTAAATACTGAACAATGACCAAACATCTACCCACCTTTTCCATACAACCTCAGAGTAACTAAATACAGTTAGCCCTCTGACCCACAGACTTCCCAGGTGGTGCTAGTGGTAAAGAACCCACCTGCCAATGCAGAAGGGTCAGACACAACTGAAGTGACTTCGCATGCACACACTCTGTATCCACAGATTCAACCAAATGCAGATCAAAAATATTAAAAATAAATTCCGAAAGTTCTGAAAAGCAAACCTTGGATTTTTTACATTGCATTATGGCACTAGTGGTAAAGAACCCGCTGCCATTGCAGGAGACATAAGAGATGAGGGTTCGATCCCTGGGTCAGGAAGATCCCCAGGAGGAAGGCATGGCAACCCACTTCAGTATTCTTGCCTGGAGAATCCCATGGACAGAGGAGCTTAGTGGGCTACAGTCCACGGGGTTGCACAGAGTCAAACACGACTGAAGTGACTTAACACACACAGGCATCATGAGTAACCTAAGAAAGAAAGTGAAGTTGCTCGGTCGTGTCCAACTCTTTGCGACCCCATGGACTGTAGCCTACCTCACTCCTCCATCCATGGGATTTTCCTGGCAAGAGTACTGGAGTGGGTTGCCACTTCCTTCTCCAGAGGATCTTCCCAACCCAGGGATGGAACCTGGGTCTCCCGCATTGTAGGCAGATGCTTTACCATCTGAGCCACCAGGGAAGTGAACCTAAAGATGATTTAACCTAAAGATAAGTAACCTAAAGATGATTTAAAGTATACAGGAGGATCTGTGTAGGTTATATGCAAATACTACACCATTTTATATGAGGAACTTGAGCATCCGAAGATTCTGGTATTCAAGGGAGGTCTGGAACCAATCCCCCATAGATACCAAGGGATGACTGTAACAGAAGGAAAGTTTTTTTAATAGAAAAATTCTACCTAATAAATGAAGAGAAAATGAGAGGATATTAAAGCTACTGATAAAATCACACATTTAGTTAACAATCAGTTAAATGGCTGCTAGTGCCTCTGAGTGAAAAATCAATGGGAACTTCACAACAGATAGATCACACTGACAACATCTGAACTCACTGATCAATCTTCCCGATGGAATACAACAGATAGTAAACAACATCACCTATGAAGTACACTAGCTCAAAAAGGCAAACCTGAGTCTGATCAAGCCTTGAGATCTAGCTAAATATTACAGAAAATACAAGAAACCTAGTTAAATAACACCAAGGGAACAATGTGGGAAATTCTACAGGACAACTAAAGTCTTCAACAAATAAAAGATAAGAGAGAAGAGGAACATACAGACTGAAGGGACCTAAGAGACAAGCACGTAAATACAACACATGGACTCTGTTTGGATCATAATTTGAACAAGGCATCTGTTTAAAAAAAATTCGAGAAAATATTAAAACTGACTGAAATTACTTTTCAAGCTTTTCAAGGTGTTAACGAAATTGTGGCTATATTAAGGAATAAACAGAATTCTCATCTTTTAGAGATTAAAAAAATAATTATCTAGGAAATAGTCAAGAACAGAAATTAAGCAAACAAAAAAAGCCTTACTCATAATTGATAATAGAGATCTTGAAGTACATGCTTTCACTTACAAGGACAATTCCCATGTACTCAGTGTAGTTACTGACTTTTGCTTTATACACATTCTTATCACACTGGATAATCTGGCCTTCCAGAACACTTAATCTGAAGATAAGGCTGAGGGCTCTCAGAGGCAGGTACCCTGCCAATAGTGACTTGTCACGTGAGAATAAGAAAAGAGGCTATGAAATCTACTAAAGGCAGACATAAGAACTGAAAACACTTGGCAATTTAGGCATGCTGAATGCACAAACAGTCCTACAAACAAAAAGAGAATATTCTATATGGCAAAGACTTCTGATTCCTCCCAAATATCCATGCTGTTCCTCCTCTAAAAATAACAGAATGCTATTTTTATTTAAGTATGTTGCCATCTAGAATAAAAGGCTAAATGTTCAAGTCTCCCTTAGAGCAACATATTGCCACCTGAGTTCTGGCCAATGAAGTATAGACAGAGTGTTAGAAGGGTCTTTGGGCAAGATGCTTAAAGGGATGTGACACAGCTTAGAAGGTTCCCCTTTTAGCCTCTCCTCCTTCTGGCTTGTACCACAGAACAGAAGCATGTGGGAGTCCTAGCAGAGAAAGCCTATAGGCCAAAACTGGAAGACTTCAGGTATTACTCTGTGTGAGCGAGGAAGCTGGTGGCAAATTCTGAACAGAAGAGTAACATGATCTTTCATTTTTAAAAGATTATTTTCATTGTCTTGTACAGAACAGACTGTTGGCAGGGTCAGAGGTAAGAGCACAGAGACCACTTAGAAGACTAATGCAATAGTCCAGGTGATAGGTGATGGTGGCTTGGACCAGGATGATAACAGTGGTGATGGTGAGAAAAGAACAGATTCAAGATACAATGTAGAGCTGATCCATACTGATCATAAGCATCAGGAATGACTCCAAGGTTTCTGCCCTGAGCAACTGAGATGAAGCTGCCACTTACTAAATCAAGAAACATTAACGCAGATCAGTCAATCTGCTTAGTTCCTAATTCTTAGGCATCATTAAGCCATGTATGGTATGACTCCCCAGTACCAACTAGGAAAGAGGAAGAGCTACTAGGAGAAATGGTTACTATGAGCAATGGTTTCCTGGGTATAAACTCAATTTATTTAACATTTTTCTTTTTCTATTATATTCGCTTCTCTGTTAGCACTGACAGCCAAGAACTTCCGTACATGGAAAATATAAGAAAGCACTCATTCAGTTTTTTACTCAAAATGACTGCTGACAAGCACTAGGCTGTAAAACTGTGTGGTTTACCTATCATCATCAGATCTATTGTTTCTACGCCTCAAAGTGAGACTTTACCTGGTTTTACAGGGGCTTTACACCACAGAATCCGATGAGTATGAAATGTTCGTAAAAAATTCTTCTTCCCTGGTAGAACCTTACAGGACCCCAAATTGCTGAGGAAAGGGCATGAGCAGCCAGTCACCACTGTTTTCAGTAGGTTCGCCATGTTCACAGAAAGTTCCCGATTTTCTGGATCCCCAGTTTCCTTCAAGGTAAATCACTAAAGGAAAGAAAGCAAAAATGTGTGTGCTGAGAATAACATACTTTGCCTTTTGGACATCAAAAACTTTTTTTTAAAAAAAGCAAATTGAGAGAGGTTGGAAAATAACAGTTAAATGTGGGCATCTACAAAAAAATTATTTGCCAAGTCTTTTACTTAAAGAAGATGCTTCAAAAGGTTGTTTCCAATTCAGGTATTTAAAATTTGGAATCTGTTTTTCCACTTAAAATTGTAGTTATAAACTCATACTCAATTCCAAGCTAGGTCACATAAGTCTAAGTGATCTTTAATGTAGCTGGAAAGTTAAGAAAAGTTGCTATAAAGTCCAGTCACATCGTATATGAAAGTTATCATCTCAGTTTGTCCAGCAAAAACTGCACAAAATCAAAATTTCTCTTAACTTTCCTAGATTGTCTAAATAGTACAGTAGTACTTGTTTGGCCACTATACAATACAGAAAACACCACCATCCTTTTCCATACAGCAGGCTATACATCCTGAGAGACATACACACCCCCACCCCAAACCCAACTTGACTGAGTGAGATTCATGTTTGCCAGGTGTACATCTCAAGAAAATTTAACACGCACAAAATACAACTCCAGTTAAAAAAAAAAAAATTCCATAGTTACGTTATCACATAGGTTTGTGCTTGCATATGTAGGCGTAACTAGGAATTCTGTGAGTGGTTCTCACACAAGGCCCGTTTTTGCCAGCTCTAAATGAGGTAGGTGAAATGGCATTGACCTTTGCTGTTTTGGAGATTTCAGTGGCTATTTTCTCCAACCTCTCTGGCAGGTCCCAGGGAGTTCACAGAAGGCTCTCCCACTATCCCCCTGATTCCCAATGCTCTCTTTCCTTCAAAAATGTGAAGAAGTGGAGGATCTGGAACTCTTCTCAGTCAAGTACAGCTAACTCCACTTACTATGCCTTTAGGCTTTGCCCCGTGGTGTGGGCCATTCCGGGACCCAGCAGCCAAACCCAGCAGCCTCCAAAAACATACTTCCAGCCTCCAGAGGAAGAAGAGTCTAACTCATTTTTCATGTCATAACTACTGCCACAAGTCCTTGAAGCCACTTCCTGCAAATACCAGAAAGCAACACTGGGAACAGAAATGCTCAACCCAGGTAGTGCTTATTCTTGATGCTCTTTAATTCAATAAACTCACGGAGGGCTGAGTCTCAGAGGCACAGCCATTAGGAGCATCTGTAGAATTAAACTGGAATTGGTTACAGACTTGGAGATAAGAAAAGTCAACAAGCAATAACAAGAAAGCAGAGTAACACAAGTCCAAAGTTCTTTGAGGCATTAAAGAAGATCATATCCTCCTACAGGGCTAAGGAAAGGAAGGAAAAGGCACTTGAGAAGGAGAGAATACTATGAACAAAGATAAGGAAAAGGAGCATATAAGATGTGTCCAGGCATGCAACCAAAAATGTGAATAATTCTTTACATGCTGACAGAAGATTTTATAATTTCAGAGTATTTCCATATATGTCATTTCATCTCAGTCTTTCTAAAGCATCCCTGAATCAATAAATACCCTCCTCATTCATTCAGAGGTCACTTCTAGAGCTATTCATGGCTGAGAATGGAGAACAAACAAGTTCAAAATTCAGCCACCCACTGAAAACATTCACTGAATCTACGCCAAGAACTGAGGGAGATCCAAAGATATACAAAAGATAATTCAGGTCGAAAGGGAAATTTTTTCCTACCACTACCAAGGACCTAGTCCTAGCGCAATCTCCTCATTTACCCTAGTTTCTCTTCCTGGATCATCCCATCTCCCCAACAACCACCATTCTCACTGGTCAGGCTTACCCAGACCTCATCAGCAAAATAACAAAGCTAGTTATAATGCAGCCTGGGTATTGTCTAAACCTGCTACTCACTTGCTGTTTGGCTTGAATTTCTCGGCACCTCAGTCTGCTCTTCTATAAAAGGAGTACAGGAAAGCTCCCTTGAAGGGCACAATCAGGCTCTAGAAGTTTTATCATTAGATGGAGATTTTGCAATGCTCTAACGCTGAAGTCCTGCTTCATGGCCTGGAGTCTGCACAATTTGCCCTGTCCACTTAAAAAAGTGTAATTTGATGTTGAACAGAGCCATCAGACATCAACATAGCCAAGGACTTCAGAGACCAAGTGCTCCCCCAAATTCTATTTGATTAAAGTTATGAGCATATAAGACAGTTGATAAGGAAGTAGTTTAGTGTCAAGAAACTGTCACTAAGCCTAAATCAAATAAAAATGACCCTGAAAGATATTCAGAGATATCTGAACCATGTTTCACAGCCGAGTACTTGTTTACAGCAAAGACAGTAGAGGTGACCCTTGAACAACAGGGTTTGAACTTCATGGGTCTGCTCCTAGGCAGCTACTTTTCAATAGTAAATATCAATACTACAATATACACAGTAAGCAGTTAGCTAAATCCTCAGATGGGGAGGAACTGCAGACATGGAGAGCCGTTATTCAAGAGCCGTTATCTATCTTAATTGTCATATCTTCCCCTAACTTCACTTGAAAGCTCTCTGCTATTTTATTATCCATGTGCTTCTATGGCTATTAAGAAATGGACAGCAACTTTACAACTGAAAATTGGGGCATTCACACCACCAGTTAATGTAAGTCATTTTGGTATCTCCCCTAATAGATTAAAATCTTTGGAGACAAGAACCTGAGAGAGGATAACACAGAGGCTAAGAGTGTGAACTCAGTTGGAAGCCCCACCTGCAATGCATTAGCTGTGTCACCTTGGCAAGTCACTGAACTTCCCTGTATCGGATTTCATCACCTTTAAAATGGAGGAAATAATAACAGTACCTTGTATGGTCACTGTGAAGATTAAAAAGGACACGGTATCTTTACTGCTATCAGTATTCACTTTAGTATTACCTCTGGCCCAGTGCCTTGCACAAAATAGAGGAAATCACCAAGTATTGTTTGAGTGAATGTGTAACTAGAGTTAGATAACCTGAAGCCTGGGGTTCTATGAATATATTCTCCAAGGAGTGTCAGGAAATTTCCTGTAAAAATTAAAGGCTATGTAGCTTTGTGGAAAAGTGATTCCATCAGCAGAGGTAAGCAGCCTGAGCACACTTGCTGATAAGAAAGCAATCCTAAACTGCCAATTCAATTGTTTTTTAATTTTTAAACAGCCACAGTTTGCAGAAGAGGGAAACATTTTAAATAAAAGCACACAACCCTCACTGTTCCGAATACATCCTAATCCTACAAGACTCCTTACAGATTCCTTAAGGACTTCCCTGCACCAGAGGGCGAATAAAGGGCACCTGCAACTGTAATAACAAGTCACGCTTTTAAAAGCGAGACATGCCAACCAAGGACACAATACCCTACCAAAGCTTAGACTTGCAGGCAGTGTGACCTCGCTCAAACCCACAGGTTCAAGCTCCTCCCTCGGCAGCTAAACTGCCACCCCGCTAGCATCTGCCAGGGACCGCTATTTATAACCTTCCTCGGAAGCCGATTGGTGGAGACTGGCGGCATAATAGTCATTCCGCCTCCGGAGTTCGAATCAGCTCAGCCCCACTACACGGTCTTCTCCCCCATCGCCAGCCCAGACCCCACTCTCAGCCCAATACGGGCTCGCCCAGACCAACACCAGCCTGCCCCACCCCCCATACACTTAAAACTTTCAACAGCACCATCTGTGTCTCCAGCCGGTCACCCACCCCAAAATCTCTACGGGTTCAAGCACAGTTTCGGGGCGTCCAGGTGCCATCTCTCTGGATGCACCACTTATCGAAAGTCCCCTATGTCCTCCCATCCTTTAAGCTGAAAGGACCCCGTAGAACTCCAGCCCCAACCCCCCAAAGCTCCAAAATCTGCCTCTGCACAGCTGACACCTCGTTCCCTGCCCTCTGCGGCGGAAACCCAGTTCTCGAATCCACCACCCCCGACTCGCTTCCACGTCGCCGCAGCTTGAGATCAGAAAGCGGGCCCTCGAGGCACGGCCCCAGGCTCCCGGGTGCACCCGGCGCCCCGGTCCCTGCCGACCCCGCCCCCAGCGGCTCCTTGACAGGTCTTCCCAGCTTGGGGACCTCGACCTTCCGTACAAGCCCCACGCCCCTTCCCCAGCTGCGCCCCAGGCGCGTGCCCGGGCTGCCCGCGCACTGACGCTCACCTTGGCGAGGAGGCCAGGCGTCCGCGGGCCGCGAGCGGACGCCGCGCTGGCAGACCCGGGCTCCAGCCCCGCGGCTCCAGCAACCCGGAAGAACAGCCGCAACCCCGTTGCTGCGGAGACCACGTGACCGCGGCGCAGCCCCCACCCCGGTTCCCAGGCCCCCCTCTTCCCCTCCCCGCCAGG
>SJXQ01003696.1:0-38433 GCA_006408695.1 Aepyceros melampus | reverse complement strand
ATGGACGTGAGTCTGAGTGAACTCCAGGAGTTGGTGATGGACAGGGAGGCCTGGCGTGCTTCGATTCATGGGGTCGCAAAGAGTCGGACACGACTGAGCGACTGAACTGTATTGAGAAGAAAAAAAAATAAACAGTGATAACACCACAATCACTGAAATTAAAAATGCTCTAAAAGGAATTGGTGCAGAATAACAGAGTCAAAAGAATGATCAAGTGAGCTGGAAGACAGAATGATAAACATAACTGCTGAGGCACAGAATAAGAGAAAAAGAATGAAAAGAATTAAAGACAATCTCAGAGATATCTGGGGCAATGTTAAATGCACCAACATTTGAATTATAGGGCTCTCAGAAGAAGAGAAAAAGAAAGGGTATGAGAAAATATTTGAGGAGATTATAGATGAAAACCTCCTTAACAAGGGAAAGGAAATAACTATACAAGCTCAGGAAGCTGAGTCCCATACAGGATCAACCCAAAGAGAAACTCATCAAGATACATATGAATCAAACTAACAAAAATTAAACACAATGAAAAAATATTAAAATCAGCAAGGGAAAAGCAAAAAAAAAAAAAAGAAATCCACATAAGCTAAACAGCTGATTTTTCAACAGAAACTCTGAAGGCTAGAAGGTAGTACAGGATATTTTTAAAGTGATGAAAGAGAAAAATCTACAACTTAGATTACTCTACCCAGCTAGGATCTCATTTAGATGTGATGGTGAAATCAAAACCTTTATAGACAAAGCGAAGAGAATTCAGTACCATGGAACTTCTAATGGAAGTTCTCTGGTAGGAAACACAAGTGAAGTAGAAGACTCACAAAACAAATCCTAAATGATTAACAAAATGGCAATAGGAACATACGTATAAAGAACTATCTTAAATGTAAGTGGATTAAATGACCCAACCAAAAGACAGAGACCGAATGAATGGGTACAGAAACAAGATCTGTGTATATGTTGCCTACAAGAGACCACTTCAGGCCTAGGAACACTTACAAACTGAAAGTCAAGGGATGGGAAAAGATATTCCATGCAAATAAAAATAAAAGTAAGGCATAAGTAGCAATGCTTATAGACAAAATATATTTTAAAATAAAAACTGGTACAAGAATAAAGAAGGACACTACAAAATTATCAAGGGATCAATCCAAGAAGATACAACAATTATAAATAGTTGTACTCCCAACATAGGAGCACCTCAATACATAAGACAAATGCTAACAACCATAAAAGGGGAAATTGACAGTAACACAATAATAGTAGGGGATTTTAACACCCCACTGATACCAATGGACAGATCTCCAGACAGAAAATTGAAAAGAAAACACAAACCTTAAATCTCATGTTGGACTAGATGGACCTAACTGATATCTTTAGGACACTCCATCCAAATGCAGAAAAATGCACTTTATTCTCAAGTACACATGGAACAGTCTCCAGGATAGGCTACATCTTGTGGCACAAATCAAGCCTGGGTACATTTAAGAAAATTGAAAGTGTATCAAGCATATTTTCTGACCACAGCAGTATGAGACTAGATTCCAACTACACGAAAAAAAACACACACACACAAACAAATGGAGGCTAAACAACATGTCCCTAAATAACCAACAGATCATTGACGACATCAAGACGGGGATCAAAACATATCTAGAGGAAATGAAAATGAAAACACAACAACCCAAAACCCATGGGATGCAGCAAAAGCAGTCCTAAGAGGGATGTTTATGTCAATATAAGCCTACCTCAAACAATGAGAAAAAATATATAAACAACCTAACCTTACACTTAGAGCAACTAGAAAAAGAAGAAGAACAACAACAACCAAAAACGAAGTTAGTAGAAGGAAAAAATTCATAAAGATCAGAAAAGAAATAAACGAAAAATAAATGGAGGAAACAATAGCAAAGATCAATAAAACAAAAAGCTGGTTCTTTGAGGAGATAAACACAATTGACAAAGTACTATCCAGACTTGTCAAGAAAAAAAAAGGAGAAGATTTGAATCAATAAAATGAGAAATAGAAAGGAAGAAGTTACAACAGACAATGCAGACTTACAAAGGATCATAATAGATTATCATGAGCAACTATATGCCAATTAAACAGACAATCTGGAAGAAATGGACAAGTCCTTGGAGAAGTATAACCTTCCAAAACTGAACCAGGAAGAAATAAGAAGCATGAACAGACCAACCACAAGAACCAAAATTGAAACTGTGATCAAAAATCTTCAACAAACAAAAGGCCAGGGCCAGATGACCTCATAGACAAATTCTGCCAAAAGTTTAGTGAAGAGTTAGCACCTGTACTACTCAAACACTTCCAGAAAATTTCAGAGGAGGGAAAGCTCCCTAACTCATTCTATGAGACCACTATCACCTCGTTACCAAAACCAGACAAAGATGACACACACAAAAGAAAATTACATACCAATATCATTGATGAACATAAATGTAAAAATCTTCAACAAAATTCTAGCAAGCAGAATCCTGCAACCCAAAATTATACACTATGATCATATGATATTTATCCCAGGAGTGCAAGGATTCTTCAATATATGCAAATCAAGCAATGTGATACACCATATCAAAAAACTGATAAGCAAAAATCATATGATCATTACAATAGATGCAGAGAAAGCTTTCAACAAAATTCGATTCCCATTTATGGTAAAAAAAAAAACTCCAGGAAGTATGTATAAAAGGAACCTATCTCAATATAACAAAGACCATTTATGATAAACCTACAGCAAACATATTCTCAACAGTGAAAAACTGAAAGCATTTCCTCTAGGTTCGGGAACAAGACAAGGGTGCCCACTCATGCCACTATTATTCAATATAGTTTGGAAAGTTCTAGCCATGGCAATCAGAGAAGGAAATAAAAGAAATCTAGATCAGAAAAGAAGCAAAACTCTCACTGTTTGTAGATGACCTAATACAATATATATAGAAAACCCTAAAGATTCCACCAGGAAATTATTCAAACTAACCAATTAATACAGTAAAATAGCAAGATATAAAATTAATGCACAGAAATCTCTTGCATTCTTATGTACTAGCAATGAAAAATCAAAAAGAGAAGTTAAGGAAATAAACTTATTCATCATTGCAATAGAAAGAATAAAATACTTTGGAATAAACCTACCTAAAGAGACAAAATAGTAGGCAGAAACTATAAGACACTGATGATAGAGATCAAAGATGTCACAAACAGATCGAGAGATATACCATGTTCTTGGATTGGAATAATCATTATTGTGAAAATGACAATAGTATGCATAACCTATAAATTCTCTTCAGTGAAAATAAAATTTATTCTTGATAGTGAATAGACTTATGGATACAGTAGGGGAAGGAGATCATGGTACAAATGGAGAGATTGGCATTGAAGCATATATATTACCATATGTAAAACAGATAACCAGTGGGACTTGACTGTATGACACAGGGAGCTCAAAGCCAGTGCTCTGTGGCAACGTTGAGGTATGGAGTGGGGTGGGAAGTGGGAGAGAGGTTCAAAAGGGAGGGGACATATGTATTCAAATTCCTATGGCTGATTCATGTTGATGTATGACAGAAACCAACATAATATTGTAGGGAAATTATTGTCAAAAGCAAAATAAATTTAATTCAAAAATATAGAAAATATTATATATATTATATATTATTATTATATTATATTATTCCATTCCCTCCTTTTACAGTTCAGGAAACACTGAATGACACACAGGAGAATGTATAGGCCCAGAGCATCTGTCCCCTGAGAGAAATGTGTTTGGAATACTAAACCTCTAATCATAATCATTTAAGTTAAATGTACTTTGAAATGAACAACATTATAGAGATTGCAACATTAGAAAAATCTCACATTCAGTTATTTTTCAAGTAAAATTTAGATTTGAAAAATATACAAAGTTGTGTTTAAAGAAATATTTTTTAATTGTCTGCTAATTTTGTCCCTCATCAGTTTTCTAAATTATAATATTTGCTTTCAGTATTTTTTCCAAATATTCTTTGTAATTTATGCAATTTCTTGACAACTTATGTAGTATATTTTAAGTGGTTTACAAATTTCTGGGTGGCAGTTGGGTAAGAGTCAGAGGGAAAATGCATTGGATCAAAATGTTACTATGCTATTTGGAGCATCATTTATTATAAAACATAAATGCTCTCCTCTAAGTAAGTATCTTGAAAAGGAACTATATCAATGAGAGTAGAAAAACTCTATCAGCATTATCCCATAAAGATATGTGAGCCAAATATGTAATTTTAAATGTTCTAATGGTCACATTAAGAAAAAGTAACAAGAAACATATAAAATCAACTTTAATGATATATTTTACATAAGCCAATACATCCAACATGCTCTCTTTTCACCACTGTAATCAATATAAAGTTGTTAATAAATATTATGTTATTTTTTCATATTAAGTCTTTGAAATTCAGCATGTATTTTGTACCCACTGAACATTTCAACTCATTCTAGCCACCTTCCAAGAATTTAACCACCTGTGGCTAGTGACACCTGATTTGGACAGCATAACTCTGGATGGCTAATTGTAATGAACCATGAGCTTGGCAGGACTCCAGTACCACTTTAGAACTAGTCAAGACCCTTATGATGCCACAATAAGCCGCCAGGGAACAGTGACCTTCTCTCACCATTGATGCTGCTGAGGGGAGGGGTGAAGAATCTTTACTTCTTAATATTCATCAACTGTTGTTATATATAGTTTAAATGGAGAAAAGCAATATTAGGGAAATTAAGGTGTTTATGTACAAATCTAGACTGAATTTCCTTTCCCTCACGCCAGCTGAAACTTTCCTGGGAGCCTTATTTCAGCACAAGCTATCAAATTCCATCTGCCCTCTGGGTTTGCTTTAACCTGAAAGACTGTCCCAGTATCCCGAATCCCCAGCACGTAGCTACACCTATAGATGCCTGTGTCTGTTACATTAATCTGAGTTAATCTCTAAATAGGAATGGAAAAGGTAGAACTTTGCATCTCTTCAGTGAAAATAAAATTTATTCTTGATAGGCAGGGACACTGTTCAGGAAAATCTTCTATATCAAGTTCTCTGTTCCATCCTGGGAAAGCTTATTCAACCTCTTGATATAGTCTTACTCAGTGAACAAAAATCTTATTTCCTAAAAGAGCTGAAATTTCCCAACTGTTACAGTATTCTTTCACTGTCACAACTGTGTGCTCAAAATGATATCTCATGGGTACTGTAAAAATGTTAGTAATTGTCGTCATTAATGTTACATTCTTCTGTGGAAAAGCTAATGACATGAATATAATTTTTCAAAGAGAGGGCAACATACAGTTTATATCTTTATCTGATGGACAAATATAGATAAGAAGGAGTTAAATCTATTTTTTTTATATGTAACTATCCCTTGTGGCTCAGCTGGTAAAGAATCTGCTTGTAATGCAGGGGACCTGGATTCAATCCCTGGGTTAGGAAAATCCTCTGGAGAAGGGAAAAGCTACCCTCTCTTGTATTCTGGCCTAGAGAATTCCATGGACTGTATAAGTCCATGGGGTCACAAAGAGTCAGACACAACTGCACAACTTTCACTTCACTTCATTCAATTAAAAAATATATATATATTGGAGTATATCGACTTACAATGCTGTGTTATTTTCAGGTGCACAGCAAAGTGAATCAGTTACACATATGTGTATATGTATATTTCCATTATTTTAGACTCTTTTCCCATATAGGTTATTACAGAAATGAATAGAGTTCCCTGTGCTGTATAGTATGTCCCTATTAATTAGTTATCTGTTCTATATATAGTAGTGTATATTTGTTAATTTCAGTCTCCCAATTTATCAGTTCCCCCCAGGTTTTTGCCTTTGGCAATCATGTTTGATTTCAAGATCTGTGAGTCTGTTTCTGTTTTGTAAATAAGTTCATTTGCATCATTTCTAATTAGATTCTACATATAAGTGATATCATGTGATAGTTATCTGTCTCTGTCTGACTTCACTTAGCATAATAATCTCTAGGTACATCCATGTTGCTGCAAATGTCATTATTTCATTTTTTTAATGGAAATCTGTTTAAATATATGAGTCTTGTCATTGGCATTTTCATCCCAGAGTCATCAACGATGAATTTTTAGGGTACAGAGGTGTGCTCAAAAAATACATATAAGTCAGCCTGTGTAAGTTTAGGCAAGTTACTTAAGCTCTTTCAGCCTCCATTTCCTTATCTGCGAACTTAGGAAAAGAGTAACGCCTAATTCACAGTATGTAACAGAGGCTAAGTTAGATAAGGCATAGATCATGCTTAGAAAGGGGATAGTTCAGTTCTGTTCAGTCGCTCAGTCGTATCTGACTCTTTGCGACCCCATGAATCTCAGCACGCCAGGCCTCCTTGTCAATCTCCAACTCCTGAAGTTCACTCAAACTCATTTCCATCGAGTCAGTGATGCCATCTAGCCATCTCATCCTCTGTCGTCCCCTTCTCCTCCTGCCCCCAATCCCTCCCAGCATCAGAGTCTTTTCCGATGAGTCAACTTTTGGCATGAGGTGGCCAAAGTATTGGAGTTTCAGCTTCAGCATTAGTCCTTCCAATGAACACCCAGGATTGATCTTTAGGATGGCCTGGTTGGATCTCCTTGCAGCCAAGGGACTCTCAAGAGTCTTCTCCAACACCACAGTTCAAAAGCATCAATTCTTCTGCGCTCAGCCTTCTTCACAGTCCAACTCTCACATCCATACATGACCACTGGGAAAACCATAGCCTTGACAGATGGACATTTGTTGGCAAAATAATGTCTCTGCTTTTGAATATGCTCTCTAGGTTGGTCATAACTTTCCTTCCAAGGAGTAAGCGTCTTTTAATTTCATGGCTGCAATCACCATCTGCAGTGATTTTGGAGCCTAAAAAAAATAAAATCTGACACTGTTTCCACTCTTTCCCCATCTATTTCCCATGAAGTGATGGGACAAGATGCCATGATCTCGTTTTCTGAATGTTGAGCTTTAAGCCAACTTTTTCGCTCTCTTCTTTCACTTTCATCAAGAGGCTTCTTAGTTCCTCTTCACTTTCTGTCATAAGGATGGTGTCATCTGCATATCTGAGGTTATTGATATTTCTCCCGGCAATCTTGGTTCCAGTTTGTGCTTCTTCCAGCCCAGCATTTCTCATGATGTACTCTGTATATAAGTTAAATAAGCAGGGTGACAAGATACAGCCTTGATGTACTCCTTTTCCTCTTTGGAACCAGTCTGTTGTTCCATGTCCAGTTCTAACTGTTGCTTCCTGACCTGCATACAGGCTTCTCAAGAGGCAGGTCAGGTGGTCTGGTATTCCCATCTCTTTCAGAACTTTCCACAGTTTATTGTGATCCACACAAAGGCTTTGGCATAGTCAATAAAGCAGAAACAGATGTTTTTCTGGAACTCTCTTGCTTTTTTGATGATTCAGTGGATGTTGGCAATTTGATCTCTGTTTCCTCTGCATAGGGATAGGCACCTGGTAAATACTTGAGAAATGGTAGGTATGCATAAAAACTTGTTTAATTATTTTTAAATGAGGTAAATGGTGGAATAGAATAATGATAGATAATGCATCTGTCCTCTCCTAAAGTTGGAAAGAAATGTAAATCATACTGATGACTTTATTTTACAATAAAATTAATTTTTTATTTTTTACAATAAATACACTTTTTTGTATTTTACACACAAAACATTTTACAATAAACATAATTTGAGACACACTGTCACTCTAAAAGGAGGTGGTGATTCTACTACCTGCCAAGTCTTTGGGACAGATAGATGACTTGGCAGCCCTTAGTCTTTGAAACACCCTCATTTACTATACAAGGCATCTCTTGTCTCTCTGGAGACATCAATGCTGACAGAGGAAGATGATTAGAGAACAAAATGTGGGGTCAAACAATGATAGATGCTCCAACTCCACCACTGACTTTCAGAATCACCTTCAAATGTCACTGGGATCTGGGCACTTCAGACTCCATCCATCTTTCATGCTCTTTAGAACATAGCAACTCAGAGGCTTGGGAACCTAAGGTGAATGTTTGGGAACTTTATCTAAGCATACATGTTTTTATCAGATGATATTCTAACAATTATAGTAATGAGCTCATTGTAATGAACATTTGGGAGGAAAGGCTGGGTGAATTATAGGAAACTCTGATGAGTTTCTTCTCAGAGGGCCAGGAACTAAAGCTAACTGCTCACAGAATTGAATCCAGTCTCCACCACTTTGTTTCAATAAACAAAGTATAATCACAACTTACTGATTTATCTGTTTTCTTAAGTGAATTTTAAAAGCCTTCAACTTCTTAAGCACTTCATCAGCTTTCCTAGCAAGTCCTTTTCTTGCATATAATGTAGTAGTAATCTGCAAGTCAACCTAATACAAGTGATTACATTCATGAAATTATATGGAGCAGATATATTTCTAAACTCATTTAACAGCTTGACCTATTCATGTTTATAACTACCAGTGTCAAGGTACTGTGGTATCTCTGGCAGTAATTATTAATTGGAGTCAGACACCCTGTTGCTAGATTTTCGGTTTAAATTTATCAAGCTTCAGTTTCTCCCATATTTAATAACCATGATTAATCTTTCTTTCTCAGTGTACCACAAATAGTTGTTAGGAAAGCCACATGAGAAATTGTTTTGCAATCTAGAGGTAGAGAATAACAATTTTATTTTATTTTTATACAACTTGAGATAATTTTTTGCATTTTATTTAATTACAACATGACATCTATTTGGATTGATGAACCAAAGAGTCATGTAAAAATATGAATTTCCACTATTTCGAAGTAGGGGTTAATAGGGTGCTTAAAAATAATATCTCCTTTTTAAACATCTTTTTTTTTTTTTTTTCAGTCTTTTGCATGCATTGTCCCAATTTCCCTCACATGGAAATTACCCTTTGGAAGTAGATAGTGCAAACATTATTATTTTCATTCTTCAGATGTCAAAACTGAGGCAAAGCAAGCAACTTAATCATCTTATTTTTCCACTAAACAATGACAACAACAAAATCAGCCTTGCAAGAAATTTCCACTCCAACACTCATTTTCTGCTGCCACAGTTTTTCCAGGGTCAGATTCTTATAGCAGTATTCTATGTTCATAATTACCTTAGTTGCATGCACAATTTGGGTAGTTAAGTAATTACTTGATTTGCACATACAAATACTACAATCATTGGCATATAAAAATAATGTCCTTTAAACATTTGGGCCCAATGGAGGACAAATGATCAGGAAAATCAAGATTCCTGTGGTTCCCAAAAGGGATAACTATGAACAGAAGCATTAAAAGTCTTTTTCAGCTATTTAGAGAATCAAGCTCACTTCTTTAACCTAGAGAAAAGAAGCAATATGGTGGCATTCTAATTTCAAACTCCTCCTCTGATTCATGTCGATGTGTAGCAAAATGAATACAGTATTGTAAAGCAAAACAAACTAAAAAAATAAAAATTAATTAAAAAAAAAAAAAAAAAAAAAAAAAAAACCTCCTCCTCTCTATTCAGAGATTTCCAAGTACCAATAGATTACTGGGAACCATGAAAAGTCTGAACTTAGATTAGAACACTTGAGTGTAAAATATAGTCCCACCATTGGAGGTTGGTGGAGTGTGTGTTTTGGAGGGGGGATGGTATTTAGACAAATCACTTAATCCTTAAACTTTTTAATATTAATCTCTAAAATGTGGATAATGATATCAACCTTATAGGGTTGAAATGAGGAAAAAATGAGATAAATTACATAAAAGTATTCTGTAAGGACACCAGACAGATTGGATTAAGGGCCCTATAAACTTTGAAATCTGTGAAAATAAAAAGAGATTTTTCATTATTTCAATAATTTCATGAGAATTGTGGGTTTGCTACAGTTTTTAGGGAACACGCAAAATTGTTTTACATATGAGGCTGAAGATATAGCATTGAGAGAACTGTACATACACTATTGTAAGGAACTGTCTGAAGTAAAGTTGTAAGGCATCAGAAAATGTTTTTATTAGAGACTTTGCATTATTTTATGGAGGATAATTAACAAAAGTATTCACCAGCTTTTGATATATTCACATTATGAGAAAGGTGAAAAATGAACTGCGGGACAGGTTGAAAGACTTTGCAAGAGATGTCATTTTAAAATAGTCACACTATCCAACTTTGCTCGCAAAGAAAAAAACACGTTGATGAAAATATATGGCCTCTCCTTTCCAATGCCCTGTTTCTAATTCAGAAGTGGTGTGATTCCATGGCAAAGAAGACTGCTGCTGCTGCTAAGTTGCTTCAGTTGTGTCCGACTCTGTGCGACCCCATAGACAGCAGCCCACCAGGCTCCACCGTCCCTGGGATTCTCCAGGCAAGAACACTGGAGTGTGTTGCCATTTCCTTCTCCAACGCATGAAAGTGAAGTGAAAGTGAAGTCACTCAGTCGTGTCTGACTCGTAGCAACCCCATGGACTGCAGCCTACCAGGCTCCTTCATCCATGGGACTCTCCAGGCAAGAGTACTGAAGTGGGTTGCCATTGCCTTCTCCAGCTTTGGAGACAGTAAGACGTTACTATATTCTTGTTCCATAACCAGATGGGTGAATGCATGGATTTGGCAAGAAAATAACACTAAATCTCTTGAAGTCTTTACTTTGAAAATATATAAAACATTCTCAAATCCCTAAAATGCAGCACAGAGGGAGATCACAAACAGCTTGATCAGGATTCCAACCATATTACCAAGACCCAGTTTCTTTCCATTTCTCAGATACGTGCAGATGTCCCTATTCGGTAGAGGGATGGCAAGGTAACCCCAGCCTGTCCTTCTTGACTCAAGGATGGAGGGAAATACAACTATGTTTATTCTACAACTTTCCACATAAAAAACATGAATCTTATTTCATTATTTCTGATTGGTCCAAATGCAATCATGATGCATTCTAGGGACTGACTCAGACCCTAACAAAAGACTAGCAAAATTTTGGAGGAGCAATGGTATCCCAGAGGAATTCTGCATATGCTTTTCCAGAAATCAGGAAGTAGATGCTGGTAGAGAAATAATAGACAGCCACAAGAAATTTGGTGATAAACCTATCTGAGGGCTTGATAGCTAGTGGGAGGGTTTCTTTGATAAATTTTCCAGGGTTTATAGCTCCAAAGTTCATATCTTCACTTTTATCATCTACTTACCAGGAGAATCTGCATTCATCAAATTTTCCCCTCATCCAGTGACCTCCAGACACTTATAATTCCACAAGAAAACTGCACAGTTCCCTGGAACAGGTGAGCCTTAAGTATGAAGCTAATAGGGTCATAGCCCACACCCACTTGGGTGATTTTGTGCCCTTATGGAACTTGCTAACCTCTACTTGCCTTAGGAATTCTCACAGGGAAATAGGAGTAAAATCACCTATTCTGAAGGTCATGGTAAGGTCTGGAGACATATGAGAAATCATGCAACAGGTGGCTGCCTGGCTGGTGCTCAATACATGCTCATGATTACTATACACAGTCTGGTCCAGGTCTTATGATGTATTTCTTGGGGCTTCCTCTCTTGACTTCACCACCATAGCCCATCCCATCCGTTGTCAGTGTTTGAAGTGGTCCTCATCTACCTTTTGGGATTTACAAGAAGCCAGTGATCCAAATAGAGCTAGAAACCCAGCACAGTAGTTTGTGAACCCCTGGATGGGGCACCAATGTGCAAAGACGAAGAAAAGTGTGTGTGTGTGTGTGTGTGTGTGTGTGTTAACCACTCAGTCATGTCCAACTCTTTGTGACCCCATGGACTGTAGCCTGCCAGGCTCCTCTGTGTATGGAATTCCCCAGGCCTGAATACTGGCATGGGTTGCCATTCCCTTCTTCATGGTATTTCTCAACCCAGGGACGGAACCCAGGTCTCCCACATTGCAGGCAGATTCTTCACCATCTGAGCCACCAGAGAGGAAGAGCTGCCATCATTGAACAATCCTTGTCACTTATGCTGTTGCAAATTCTCTAAAGCGCTTAAATGTATATGTGAAATTCAGAAAAAGAAGAAAGTTCAAATGTTTCATGAAATGAGAGCTCTCAAGGTAGAGAATGTGGCCCACTAAAAACTAGCTGTTCTTTATTTATCAGCAAATGACCAGCTGCAGCAGGTCAGCCTGAAATCTCTTGCTACTGGACCTCATCAGCAACCACCCCGTAATAGGTTACCATCGCTTAATTAGACAAGGGAGTTTTCAAATGTAATCTCTTTGCACTCAGCAGGCCCTGGGTCAAACAGAATCTGACTAACCTACAGCTTGTGTTTACACAGCTTCCAGCAGTTCAAAAAGCCAAAAGAAGATCAGAAGCTTATCTTCCAGCCAACAGGGGAGGGAGGGTAGGTGGAATTTGACAGAAGGTGGTAATCATCCACATGGGGGATGAGGGGAAAGCCTGCTCATCTGTTTGCAAGCGTGTTAGGACAAGATGTTAAATTTCTAGAAACCCGGATGCAGAAAAAGTGGGCAGATGCCATTCTTGTGGTTTAATTAAGAAGGAAAGTAAAGATCTAAGTTAAGACAAGCTCTGTTGACTGGGCCTCCTCCCTGGGGAAGGAAGGGTGGAGGCGAGGAGAATAGAGGAGAGGTTGGGCACAGTGGGATGTGCTGGCCAGTGTGTGGCAGCTGTGCTTGGTGAATCCTATTCTAGCTCACGGCCCTGTGTTCCAGCCCTTTTGGAAAATTACCTCCAAATAACAGATCACGAAAGAGCAACTCTGACGAGGCCTATAATTTAGGCCCAAGAGGAAATTCTTCATTCATCAAGTGTCCAGGAGGCTAAATTAGTTCTCTACCCACGTGGGCCCTGGTTGGCAATTTCATGTGAGGGTGAGCCCTACCTTGGGGAAGAGTCCAGCCAGAGAAAGGCAGCCAAGGCCGGTCGGGTGCCTAGCTGGGTCTGACCACATATTGTGCCACAGATTTTGTAGAGTTCCTGCGAATTTCTCTGGGGCTCAGTCTGTGTCATAGTTGGTTTTTTTTTTTTTTTTTTTTTTTCAGATGCACATTTTGGGTGTTTGTGGGGAAAGAGTGAATCTACCTCAAGTCAATCTGAGGTTGCTAGAGTGTTCTTCACCAAGGGGCAGACTAGACTTTCCAAGAGTGCAAGATGAGATCAAAGCCAAAGATAAACTTTAAGAGAATACTTCAATTTCATTCTCAGTTATTAAACTGATATATGAAATAATCACAAATACACACATTTTTTCTCTTATTTATTGGTTTGTTTTTGTTTCTGTTTTTGGTCTGTGAATCTAGTTACAGCCTGGAATCCAGCTCCATTTTTAGTGCATATTAAAAACAAAATACCTTAGAAGAAGAAGACATTTGGAAGATTGATATGTTTGGGAGGACATCTCTTTTCCTTTGGACAAATATTTATTTTTATGAATTTTTTTAATTGAGAAGTAGCTGAAGTCCTCAGCTGCACTGAATATTTCCAGAAGTCTATAAATAAACTAAAAGTTTTCTTTATGCCTAATCAACAGGTTGCCTAAAACAAGGTACTTTTTTACATGCTTTCCCTCCATTTTAAGAATGATGTTACTTATTTGGGCTACATTCTGAAGTTAAAAATCTTGTTTCTCTTCTTAGAAATCTGATTCACAGCCTCCATCTAGGAATCTGAATTTTAAAATGTGCCTCTTCTCCAGCTGTCTTTGAAGTAACCTCAAAAATGCCAACTTCATTTTTATTTGCAAGATTTGTGGATGCTTAGATTTTATGAGTAGCTATTCTCTCTATACAGTTAAGCCTGCTCTGTGAATTCACTAAACATTACAGGGAAGTCTGAAAAGAAGGTTTACTAATTCAGGGAGAAAATGATTCTGCAGAAATAGAACAAAGATGCTTTTACAAAGACTACAATAACAATTCAAAAGTAAATATGAATTAAAGTACTACATTTTATATATATATCACTGAGTTAAAAAAAAACTATGCAAATAGAGTTGGTTGATTTGTGCAACTTTCCTTTTATATCTCCTGTTTTCTGTTTCCAGGTGATCTTAAAGAGTAATGCTCTTGTTACATCCCTAGATTTGAATTCACAGAATGTAATAATGGGTTGACTATTCCAAGTACAGAATTCTCTGCTCTAAACAAACAAACAAAAAATCTCACTAAAGAAATTACTTTAAAACACACTGAAGAAATCCCTTAAAATGATTGAAATGCATTTTTTTAAATTAATTGGGAAGACTAATAAAGTAGTTGACATACAAACTTTCTTTCAAGGTGTTCATGTCAAATGAGGCATTTCTTTAATCAAAAACTCACCTGCTTTCTTAACTGTAATTTTTCTTTCCCTTGAAGGGAGTAAGCAAGAGGAAGACTCAGAGCCTTCTATTAACCAAACACATTCAGAGCAGAGAAGATAAAACTGAATTCATTGCTTACTCACCAGGGTGCCCTGACCGTAAGAATTTTTTTGCAATTTACCATCTAAATGGCAACGAGAGGCAGGGCTATCAGTTAAGTGTATGGGATAAGCCACAAATCAGAAGGTTTACACTTTTGCACTCATTCAAAGTCAGATAAAAATATTAGAGCATAACCCTCAGTGGTCTTGACCCACATTTGTAGAGACTATAAATCCCAGGCAGATAAGCCCAAGCACACTGCAGAGAAACAGACCCTGAGGATGTCAACTGGAAGGTAAAAATCAGGAGAGCATTAGTCTCTGTCCTGCTCTCACCAGTGCGTCACCTGTTTCTCAAGTTGGACATTTGAAATTGAGCAAAATCGCTACACACTGAAATCTTTAGACATGAGGTCTCCCCTAAGAAAAAGCTCATCAACTTGTGATGAAATGAAAAATGTTGAAGCAGGACATCTTCCAACTACTAAGAGAAACTTGTGGATATGGAAGCAAGTCAAGCTATTTCAAAATAGTTTTGCAACTGATACTTTCTTTGTTTCATAAATAACCACTGGAAGTATACTGTATACCCAGAAACTGTTCTTGTGCTGATAACATGTTAGAGAACAACGCAGATAAAATACCTAGGATTTTTCTTTAAGTGGGCTGGAGTGTTTTCGAGGATGGTAGGGAATGGAGAGCAAACCAAAAAATAAATAAGCCAACTAGATCAAATCACATAAGAACACAGTGATGGCCAGAAATTGACTGGATGACTATTTTGGATGAATTGTCATGGAGTACCTTTCTTGGGAGGTGATACTGGAGCTGCAACCTGAAAGACAGGAAGGTGTAAACCATGTAAAGAACTGAGGTAAGCGGGGTGGGAAAGAAAACAGCAACTGTAAAGACCAAAATGCAGGAATGAGCTTGGTCTCTTCTGGGAATGTGGAATGGGCTTGTATGGTTCCTGCCTTGTGATAAAGGAGAAATGATACTGGAGACAAGCAAGGACCAGAGTATGCAGAGCCCCAGGACCCTACAGGATGGCTTGGTTTTTCTTTTAATGCCATGATGAAGTGCTAGAGGGTTTTAACTGGGGCAATATGATTTAAGATTTTGAAAAACCACTCAGGCTGCTATGCCACGGTATATTAAAGGGGGACATGGTGGAAAAGAGAAGATGTTGTCACAGTGGTTCAGACAAGCAAAAATTGTGCTTGTACAGGAGTCATGGCAGTGAAAATATGAGTCAATGCTTGAAGGACAGACTTTATTTTAGTAACAAGGATAACTTTTTGTTGAGAAGAAGAATGTCATACATGAAGGGAAGGGGCATTCAAAACTTTCTGGTTTGAGGATTATTTGGTTCTTTCTATCTTATGAGTTCTGCCCACTCACTAACAGAAGAAAAGCTCACAAAATTCACTCATGGTCTCTTCCTCTTAGTGCTTACCAGTCTATATTTCAACAGAATTTGACAACCTAAAATAAACTTCAAATAAGAATGGCATGTTTCTCTTAGGACAATAAAAGATCATGATTTAAATGGCTATTTAAATTTTTCAAATGAAGTTTGGCAGTCATCACCAGACACAAGTAATTTCATTTTCCAATACATTCCTTTAAATGACATTCTGTTGAATAGGAAGAAAATCAGAATGATGCTCACTCTGGTCATAAGTGTAGAAACTGAAAAAAGGTTTTCATGTAATACTGATCAGCATTGGGCACAGAGGACCGACTTACCACGAGAACCACCACAATGAAAGAAATGCATGCAAAGCCTGGATCCGTGGGCTCCTAAGGCATCTTGACCCTCACAGAACTTGTATGGTAAAGAGCTCTGCTACCTTTTGGACCAAATGATATTTCAGATGCTTTATTTATTGCCTGGCCCCTTGACAAGCTCTTGAGAACAGTATTGTCTAGTAAAAACAATAATGTAAACCCCATATGCAAATTTACATTTTCTAATAATCAAAAGTTTTTAAGTGAAATTAATTTTAATAAAATATTATTTTAGGTCAGTGTTTCCAAAATCCTCTGATCAACATATTAAACATGTGATCAACATATTAAAATTATTAATGACATATTTTACTTTTGTTTAATACTAAAATTTTGAATATGATATATAGACATCTCCATCTCAGTTGGACTAGTCACATTTCAAGTGTTCACAAGCCACAAGTGAATAATGGATACTGCAGTAGACATCAGAGCTTAAGAATATGCACATACAATTTCCTGTTAGTAACAATTTTCTCTTAAATATCCAAAAATAAAATATTAATAACTAATGTCAGATCACAGACACGGCCCATTGTTAGTTCATAAGAAGGGGCTCATAACTGCTTAAAGATTTGCAGCAATGTAGCATAAGAATGGCAACTTTGACCTTAGAGAAAATATAACCACATTTTAATAGCTTCATGGACTTTTTTTTTTTTTTTGAGGCTTCAATGCTTTGCCTTATTACATTTGGAACCAAAAGGATACACACATTTTAAAAAAGGAAAAATTCAAAGCTGATTTTTTATTCCAGTTCTAAAAAAGATGAAGCTGTACAAGGACAATAAAATTATCCTTAAATATTTTTCAGGACCCCTGAATGTCTGTATATGGACTTATCTTTTCATGTTTAAATAATTAGAACAATCTTTAGAAGGAGAATCTGTATGACAAGATTGCAGTTGGGTACCAAGGGATATATTTTGGAATTGCCAGGCTACAGATAAGAAAACCATAGCCCGGAGGGTGAAATGATCCCTTTGGCATCACAATAAGGGCAGAGGGGGTAGGCACCTGAAATATCACTTGGCTCCTGACACCCCAGGCTCTGCCTCAGCATTGTCAGCATCATTGTCACCCTGAATGTTTTGGGATGCACATGATGGCCCAAATCTTTTCAAGCTGAGAGGCTTTGTGAACATCTCAGGCAAGGTGACATGAACTGATGCTGCTAAATTAAATGTTTTTCCAAAGTCGACCTAAACATCATTTTTACAACTACAATTTAACTGCAATTGAAACTGCAGTACTCTTGCCACTGGAAGAAGCACAAACTGGAATCAAGACTGCTGGGAAAAATATCAATAACCTCAGATATGCAGATGACACCACCCTTATGGCAGAAACTGAAGAGGAACTAAGAAGCCTCTTGATGAAAGTGAAAGAGGAGAGTGAAAAACTTGGCTTAAAGCTCAACATTCAGAAAATGAAGATCATGGCATCTGGTCCCATCACTTCACGGGAAATAGATGGGGAAACAGTGAAAACAGTGTCAGACTTTATCTTTTTGGCCTCCAAAATCACTGCAGATGGTGATTGCAGCCATGAAATTAAAAGACGCTTACTCCTTGGAAGAAAAGTTATGAGCAACCTAGATAGCATATTGAAAAGCAGAGACATTACTTTGCCAACAAATGTCCATCTAGTCAAGGCTATGGTTTTTCCAGTGGTCATGTATGGATGTCAGAGTTGGACTGTGAAGAAAGCTGAGCACCGAAGCATTGATGCTTTTGAACTGTGGTGCTGGAGAAGACTCTTGAGAGTCCCTTGGACTGCAAGGAGATCCAACCAGTCCATTCTGAAGGAGATCAGTCCTATGTGTCATTGGAAGGACTGATGCTGAAGCTGAAACTCTAATACTTTGGCCACCTCATGTGAAGAATTGACTCATTGGAAAAGACACTGATGCTGGGAGGGATTGGGGGCAGGAGGAGAAGGGGATGACAGAGGATGAGATGGCTGGATGGCATCACCAACTTGATGGATATGAGTTTGAGTGAATTCTGGGACTTGATGATGGACAGGGAGGCGTGGCGTGCTGTGATTCATGGGGTCGCAAAGAGTCGGACATGACTGAGCAACTGAACTGAAAGGAAGGAGCACTTTCTGAATTCACTCTGAAAAGATAGACAGAATGGTGTTACAGGGATAGAAACATCCTCAGACAGGAGGAATAATCCATGGATCTTTTAATGACAAGTCAGAATATCTAGTTTAAGAGTCCTTTTTTCCTACAGTATGAGCAATGAAAATATATTTTCTAGAAAGACAGTGAAGACTTCACTATTTTCCAGAGCCTGTAAACCTCTTATAGGGCAATCAAGGACTGACAATAAGTCAGAAACAAATTTTTGACAACCTCACACAGGCAGGTAAATATATGAATAGCAAGGACCTAAAGAATCATAAAGATTTTTCTCAACCAAACCAACATTTTAGGAAATGAATGAATGAAATTATACATACACACATACATACTAGTATTTAGAGTTTGGCACTAGTCAAAGTTTTTAGACCCTTTTACTTGGATGCATTTTACAAGGAACTGGAAGTTTGCAGAGTAATATGGTAGCTAACATACCTGGCTGGGACAGATCATTACACTGCCTGTCTTTTTCTGTGGAACCATACTTAATTCCTTGCATTTAAAAGCTACAGCACACTTTCTATATTCATTGAATGCTTCTTTAGGTGGTTGTATCTGTATTCATGGTGGGTTAGACTAAAAATGTCCTTCTTCTACCTACTTTCATTCCTACAAAGGAAGCCACCAGAACCTGTACACTTGCAGCCAGCAGTTGAGGCATGCAGACAGGCCAAGAGACCACATGTGCCTTGATGCAGGATATCACAATGCATCCATGCTTATCTTTCATTTATTCTATGAGAAGTGAAAGGAACATACCACCACAGCCCAGCAAATTCTAAAACATCTTTTTCTAAATGCAAAAGTTAATAATTATTTTTATAAGTAAAAACGATATATCAAAAAATCATATTTTCAGTGAGGGAAGAAACGGACTGAAGTAAAATGAGCAATCTGGTGGCAAGTTTTATTTGGCTTCCACTATCTGGGGCAATAATCTACTCACTAAAATAACAAATGTGAAGTAAAAGCATCTCCATTCAGAGTCTTTGCAATTTATAAGTAGTAGACAATTTCTAACGCACTATTGAGACCATGACGTTGCATTAGACAATAGTCTGGGAGGAGTGAAGGCTGCACTTTCACAAAAAGTAAGATGGAACTGATTTTACTCGTCCTCCTTTATTTTTTCTTTCCTGGAATATCCATGTAACACCACCACTGACACCTAGGCCTCTATAAGTTATCAATTGCAAGTCAATTTTCCTCAGTCTGTCCTAAGCGTTCATTCATTCTCAGACACACTCACTGCTTCTCAACACATCTTTTCCACTCTCATGGAAACCTGAAAGTTTCACTGAAACTTTATGTCTGTTAGAAAGTTTTAATTCATGTTGAGTCAAATTATTTCTAATTATAACATATATCTACTTGCCATAGTTGTTAGTAAGTAATGGCAAAGATAATCCCTCATTCTAGACCCTTGAGGATAGCTATAACAGGCATAGAACAAGTGTGTAACACAATTTCAGCATTTAAGAAGAGGGAATCTAAGGGGAAAGGCAAAACTAACAATTAATTAAAAGCTAGCCTCAATCTGAAAGGAGCTTATGGCTCTGCTTACAATAGAATTAAGGGTATAAAAGACAGGAAAAGTAAGGAAGACAACACTGAGAAAAACAAGGCTAGATAAACAGAAGTAAAATAGAGAACCTCCCCCAGATGCAGCAGAAGAAAGAGCAGGAGGTAAGACAATTGCAGGGCTTTGGGTAAACTGCATTCAAATACAAAAGAGCATTTAGTAGACATCAGTGATACAGATTAAAAAAACATTTACTAAAGGAGTGATGTGCATTATCATAAAATTTTTCAAAAAAATTTTATCAAAAAATTATCATAAAACTTTTGGCTCTCTTAAGATTTTTGGCAAGTCCCATATAATTGAGTAGACTCAGAACTGAAGAAGCCTAGGTTTGAATTCCATTTTTGCCATTAATCAAATTATATGAACTTGGGAAAGACACTCTGAGGGACAGTTCTCTGATCTGTAAAGTGTAGACGTTAGTGATGAGGATTAAATAAAATATTTGTATTAGAAAAGGAGCTTACAGAATGTCTGGCATATTATGATGAGAACACCTTTATTCATTTATTTACTGACACTCTCCACTAGTATAAATAAAACATACACCCAGTTATTTCTAAATTCTTTCTAAATTCAAAATAAAACAAAGAAGCAGAATGGGGCATTGTGTTGAAACTGTGAGTGAAAGTAACTGCCGAGTATGTTTGTCACATATTCCCTTCTGACTTTCTATCGAGTGACTAGGACTTTGGAGCTGGCTTCAGTCTTTTTAATAGCACTCAAAATGCTTTGATATTTGGAGGCAAGGGTGAAATCCTGCATATCTTCTGAGGAGAATACTGGGCAACCTAATGGTGGTATAAGGAAAGGCTGGCATTGAGTCTCTCATTTGGAAGAAGTTAACCTTATTCTAAGGGGATATTGTAGAGTACGGTTGTCTAGAGGCAAATAATTTAATTTCTAAACCATTTCACTTACTTTTTGCAAGTCATATTTGCCTCACAAATGCTAGCAAAAAATATAAATGTTTCCTAATATATGATACCGTGTTCTGTTTACCATCCAAATTTAAAAGTAATTTTAGACATTTGCTATTACAAAAAAATCAGAGATTCATTGTTTTATGATATCAAATCAGATCTGGCCTCCAATTTCTATTCTTTAAATCACACTAGCTATTCCTCAGAAAGGGTTCCCAAAGGCTTTATTTTTGTTTTTTTTGTTTAATTGATTTTTATTTTTTAGTTTGTTTTGCTTTACAGTACTGTAATAAACAATGAAGGGCCCAGTTCTAAAACCACCTCAAATGCTTTATTCCAACGAAGTTTACAGAACACATCCATGAATAGATTGTAGTTTAAGATCTTAACACTCAAAATATTGCAGTATGTCAGATTTTCTAAAAAAAAAAAAAAAAAAAAAAGTGGTTCTAATCTATATCTATGGCAGCGGCAACCCACTCCAGTACTCTTGTCTGGAAAACCCCATGGATGAAGGAGCCTGGTGGGCTGCAATCCATGGGGTCGCTAAGAGTCAGACATGACTGAGCAACTTCACTTTGACTTTTCACTTTCATGCATTGGAGAAGGAAATGGCAACCCACTCCAGTGTTCTTGCCTGCAGAATCCCAGGGACGGGGGAGCCTGGTGGGCCGCCATCTATGGAGTCGCACAGAGTCGGACATGATTGAAGTGACTTAGCAGCAATCTATATCTATAGATCTCTCTATATATTCATACATATACATACACACATGCATTCACGCACAACCTTTAAATAAGCCTATGGCTGTAGAACTACTATTTCACATCCATCATTGAATATTATGTAATTTTGGAAATGAAGTGAAAAATTACACAAGTAATCTTAGGAAAAGCTTCAAAATGGTGAAATAATTTGTGTAGCCTTCTATATCATGAGACTTTAGATCTTATATGACCATTGTTTTCAATCTTAATGTAGATGAAAAAAAGTTAAAGAACTACTTGTCATTTCTTTCTTTCCCAGAGTAATGTAGCCACCTCTCTTGTAGGACCAGGCTTTTGAGGAACCAGTACAAATAAAGGGCCAGAGAAATCTTTACCACAAAAAAAAAAAAAATCCCTTGTGAGTTTATATCCACAACTTCAAGAAGTTAGGAATGAGCTTTATCTCAGCCAGGCTGACAATGATAAGATTTCAAAAAGAAGAGAAGATTGACCACCCACAGCCCAGCTGTCTCAAATCAGATCCAGCCAGATTGCAAATACCACTATCATAGTATGAGTAGTATCTCCAAACTGACTGTCCTGTTGATTGACAGGCCCTCAGGGAGTTTTATCTAATTGTCTCAGAACAGGAAGGGAAGGAAAACCCACCTTCATTTTCATTTAAATATAGACAATATTTTACCTTGGAGCCTTGGGGAAGCACAGATTTACTCACATTCTCCTCACTTGGAGCTAATATGCCCCAAGTGGAGTATCTCTTATAATTTGATTTTTCTTTTTATTTTAAAGATTGCCTGAAAAGATGCTAAACTGAGGACCTCCCTTGGAAAACCACCTGAGAGCTGGAGAGACATGTCTCCATGAGTATGAACACTGTCAAAGGTGACAGGGTGGCAGGTGACAACCCAGGAAGTGAGTGAATCACTCACTGCCTTTGTTGGTTTCTGTTTTGTCCACAGAGCAGAAACATCAAAAATAACCTACAAAAAATAAATAAATAAATAAAAATCAATAAGTAACCTTTCATCTGGGTCTGGGATCTGATCTCGCCCATGCCTGTTATTTAATGAGTCAATGGTTGAAAAACTCCAAATGTTTCACATGGAGTTTCTCATTACAAATAACAACAAAAAAAGAAGCCCTCAAAAAGAACATGCTGGTGTTGAGAGAAGTGAGAAGTTTCAGGGCACACCATACCTTAGCAAAATCATCTTATTAACTGACAATATGTTACATCCAGCACAGATATTATAAAGAAAAGAAATTTAGTTGCTGAAAGACACAAGCTACTCCTCTATATCACTGATCAGTTTTCTAGGACACTATTTTGTGGCTAGAAAATAACACATTTTAATTTAAAAATATGCTGAGTTACTAAGATTGAAGGCATAAGATAGTTTAGATGGCATCACCAACTCAGTGAACATGAATCTGAGCAAACTCCAGGAGACAGTGGAGGACAGAGGAGCCTGGTGTGCTACAGTCCATGAACTCCCAAAGAGTTGGACATGACTTAACAACGATAACAATAAAGCATGATGAAACCTTTACCCTTAACTCTCCAGAAGCACATAAAATATCCAAAGATTTAATAAACTGTTGCCAGTATACTCATATATCCAACAAAACTAATCCAGGAAACACATCAAAACCTTCTCAGGCAGAATAGTATTTATGAAATGTATTCTTAAATGGACATGTTTCATGTTATGCTGAAAATGTTTCATATTTTACCTCCTCACCATTTAGAGTCATAGATGCTATTTTTACCTTCTGCAAGTTTCCTGGATAGCTAAAGTCTGTACAGTCTTCAGTTAGTCATATCCATCATGCTACTAATTTTCAGATGCTGGAATAATGAGTGACTGAGGTCATCATGAATTTAGAGGCTGATCCTATCTTTATCAGTGAGGACATGGCTAACGTTTCATGAGTCACCCCAAACTACCTCTTGCCTTTGATGGTAGAGAGTCCAGGGGGCAGAGTGTAGAGCAGCCATTTTTGTTATGGACATAAGAAGTGGGAAAATTGTGAGTTGTTTTGACCATGTCACTCATTTAGACCTCACATCCCACGTATGTTAATCTATTCTATCCTCATAAAGTGGTTGTCAGGGCATAGACTTGGGTTACTGTTACATTGAATGGTTTGCCTTGAAAACAAACAGAGATCATTCTGCTGTTTTTGAGATTGTATCCAAGTACTGCAAGTCCAAGTACGGACTCTTTTGTTGACTATAATAGCTATTCCATTTCTTCTAAGGGATTCTTGCCCACAATAGTAGATATAATGGTCATCTGAGTTAAATTCACCCATTCCAGTACATTTTATTTGCTGATTCCTAAAGTGTCAATGTTCATTCTCGCCATCTACTGTTTGACCACTTCCAATTTGCCTTGCAAAGGAGAAAAGGAAAGATATAAGCATCTGAATGCAGTTCCAAAGAATAGCAAGGTGAGACAACAAGGCCTTCCTCAGTGACCAATGCAAAGAAGTAGAGGAAAACAACAGAATGGGAAAGACTAGAGATCTCTTCATGAAAATTAGAGATACCAAGGGAATATTTCATGCAAAAGAAGACTCTACACATGGACATCACCAGATGGTCAACACCGAAATCAGATTGATTATATTCTTTGCAGCCAAAGATGGAGAAGCTCTATACAGTCAGCAAAAACAAGGCCAGGAGCTGACTGTGGCTCAGATCATGAACTCCTTACTGCCAAATTCAGACTGAAATTGAAGAAAGTAGGGAAAACCACTAGACCATTCAGGTATGACTTAAATTAAATCCCTTATGATTATACAGTGAGAAATAGATTTAAGGGCCTAGATCTGATAGATAGAGTGCCTGATGAACTATGGACAGAGGTTCGTGACATTGTACAGGAGACAGGGATCAAGACCATCGCCATGGAACATAAATGCAAAAAAGCAAAATGGCTGTCTGGGGAGGCCTTACAAATAGCTGTGAAAAGAAGAGAAGTGAAAAGCAAAGGAAAAAAGGAAAGATATAAGCATCTGAATGCAGAGTTCCAAAGAATAGCAAAGAAAGATAAGAAAGCCTTCCTCAGAGATCAATGCAAAGAAATAAAGGACAACAACAGAATGGGAAAGACTAGAGATCTCTTCAAGAAAATTAGAGATACCAAGGGAACATTTCATGCAAAGATGGGCTCGATAAAGGACAGAAATGATATGGACCTAACAGAAGCAGAAGATATTAAGAAGAGGTGGCAAGAATACACAGAAGAACTGTACAAAAAAGATCTTCACAAGCAAGATAATCACGATGGTGTGATCACTCATCTAGAGCCAGACATCCTGGAATGTGAAGTCAAGTGGGCCTTAGAGGGCATCACTACGAACAAAATGACAGATCAGACAGAAATTCAGTAGGGTGATCCAGCAAAAAGATAGGCAAAGAGTACCCTGTTAAAATCATATTCTGGCCTGGTGCTCCTGAAAATCACATGCGTACACAGGACTGGCCCTCTTAGGAGCATCCAGAAAGGGTACTTGTGAACTTCCAGTCCCTGAATGAATGTGAAAAGTAAAAGTGTTAGTCACGCAGTCGTTCTGACCCTTTGCCACTCCATTGACTATAACCGGCCAGGCTCCACTGTCCATGGGATTCTCCAGGCAAGAATACCAGAGAGGGTTGCCATTTCCTTCTCCAGGTGATCTTCCCAACCCAGGGATCAAACCTGGGTCTCCTGCACTGCAGGGAGATTCTTAACCATCTTAACCACTAGGGACTGAATATGGAACATAATTCTAAAGTCTCCAAACTTTGAAAACAGTCCTCAAGGCGTACACACTTTGAACAGCAAAGGGTGGAAGGTTTATTGGCTCAGGAGGCATAAGCTCAATCTCTGGCCAATCACTGACTGACCAAAGCTCTGCTGACCATGGATGACCTCCAGGACGCCAGGCTTAAAATAAGAATAAGGAAAAAAATGAGCAGTTACATCACAAGCTGCACATTGCAAGAAAAATAGATTTTACAGAATTTGTCCAGGCAAGTCACTAAACAAATAAGCAAACACGCAATATAAAATGAGCAATAAGAACAAGAAGAGGGAGGGCAGGAGGGAAGTGGACCAGCAAAATTGGAATGCAGAGTTAATACAACATACTCTATAAAATGTAAACTTTTCACCAGAATGGTAGGATAGTTCCACAAAAAAGCAGGAAACTGTGACCCATGCACAAGGCAAACCAGGCAATAGAAGCTGCCACTGAGGGGGACAAGATGTTGGACTTAGTAGAAAAAGACTTCAAAGCAGCTATTATAAATATGTCCAAAGGCCAAAGGAAAGCATGTTTAAAAAAATAAAGATATGATGACACACGGTTCCTGAAATAAAGAATAGCAATAAAAAGATACATTTTTTTAAAAGAACCAAAGACAAAGTATACCATTGAAAAGTACAATAACTGAAATGAACAAATTACTAAAGGAGCTCAACAGCTGATGTGAGCCGGAAGAAGAAAGAATCAGAGAGATTAAGATACATCAAAACAGATTATGCAATCTGAAGAAGAAAAAAAGGAAATAATGAAGAAAATTAACAATCTTGGAGACAGCAGAGCGCACCAAACATATGAATAATGGGCTGGGAAGAAAGGAGAGGGACAAAAAGGCAGACATAATACTTAGAGAAATAATGGCTGAAAGCTTTCCAAATTTTATGAAAAACTCCTAATTTTCAATGCTGAAATTCAATCAAGAAAATCAATATACCAAAGAATTGAAAGCAGGCTCTCAAAGAGATAATGGTAAACCCATGTCCATAGCAGCATTATTCAAAATAGCTAAAACATGGAAGCAACCCAAGTGTCCACTGATAAATAAGTGAGTAAGCAAAATGTGGTATATCTATACAATAGAGTATTATTCAGCTTTAAAAAGGAGTGAAATTCTAGCATATCCTGTAACAGAGATGAATGTCAAAGACATTATGCTAAGTGAAATGTCAGTCACAAAAAGACAAATACTGTATGATTCTACTTACATGAGATACTTGAAGTGTCTCACATTTTAAGTGCTTTGAGTAATCAAAATCATAGAGACAAAATGTAGAATAGTAGGGCTTCCCTGATGGCTCAGTGGTAAAGAATCTGCCTGCCAGTGCAGGGGGCATGAGTTCAATCCCTGGTCCCAGAGGATTCCACATGCTGTGGAGCAACTAAGGCCATGTGCTGCAACTGCTGGGCCTGTATTCTAGAGCCCAGGAGCCTCAACTACTGAAGCCTGTACACCCTATAGCCTGTGCTCCACAATAAGAGAAGTCACTGCAATAAGCCCAAGCATCACAACTAGAGAATAGCCCCTGCTCACCGCATCTAGAGGAAAGCCCATGCAGCAACAAAGACCCAGCACAGGCAAAAATAAATAAAATTGTTGTTGTTGTTGTTGTTGTTTTAAGTAGATTAGTGGTTTCTAGGGCCTAGAGGCAGGGGAACTGGGCAGTTATTTTTAATAAATACAGACTTTGAGTTTTACAAGATGAGAAGAGTCCTGGAAATTGATGGTGGTGATGGTTGTACAACATTAATACCACTGAAATGTACACTTTAAAATGTTTTAAGATGAGAAATTTTATGTCCTATGTATTTTTGCAATAAAAGATGGGAAAAAATCATGGAACAGAGGCTTTGCCACAGATTTCTTAGGAGAGGGTGTATGACACAAAAATTCCATGCCTGTACCATGTGACAAACAACTCCATAATGCCTGAGCTGGCTGTTCTGGGGGCCAACTCACTGGAGAATTTTGTGGGTCATTTCCCCACAGCTTTACCCATTTGCTACTCATAAGAAGTAGAAAGGGTAGTGATTACAAGCCACACCATGATTGGTACAGCATGTTTCCGGAAGTTAAGTGACATGTCTGCAATGAACTAAGACGGGAACCAGGGACCAGCAGGCCAGTTCCACTCCACACACCATGCTCAGCCCATTCTCCAAGCATCACCATGGACGACACAGAGAGGCCCTTCAAAATGACTGTCTATACCAAGGTCTGCAAACTTCAACTCTTTGTGATCCCATAGAGTGTAGCCCTGGAGAAGGCGATGACACCCCACTCCAGTACTCTTGCCTGGAAAATCCCATGGACGGAGGAGTCTGGTAGGCTGCAGTCCATGGGGTCTGAAAGAGTCAGACATGACTGAGTGATTTCACTTTCACTTTTCACTTTCATGCACTGGAGAAGGAAATGGCAACCCACTCCAGTGTTCTTGTCTGGAGAATCCCAGGGATGAGGGAGCCTAGTGGGCTGCCGTCTATGTGGTCGCACAGAGTCAACACAACTGAAGCGACTTAGCAGCAGCAGCAGGAGACTGTAGCCCACTGGGCTTCTTTGTCCATGGGATTCTCCAGGCAAGCATACTGGAGTAGTTACCATGCTCTCCTCTAGGGGATCTTCCCAAGCCAGGGATCAAACCCAGGTTTCCTGCATTGCAGGCAGATTCTTTGCCATCTGAGTCACCAGGGAAGCCCTAAACTTTTTCTATAAAGGGTCAAATATTAAAGAGTGTAGGCACTGTGGGCCATATGGTCTCTGTCACAGCTACTGTGAAATTGTAGCAGGAAAGCAGCCATAATACATGAAGAAATGGGAGTGGGTGTGAGCCAATAAACTTTATCTATAATTGGTACAGTCACGATGGAAAACAGTATGGAGGTTTCTTAAAAAACTAAAAATAGAGTTGTCATATGATCTAGAAATCTCACTCCTGGGCACACACTGTATCCAGAAAAGACAAAAACTCTAATTCAAAAAGATACATGCATCACAATGTTCATGGCAGCACTACTCACAATAGCCAAGACATGGAAGCAATGTACATGTCCACTGACAGAAGAACAGAAAAGAAGATGTGGTATATACATGTATACAGGTATGCTTATATATATATATACAAACACACACAATGGAATAGTACTCACCCATAAAATAATGAAATAATGCTATTTGCAGCAAGACAGGCGGACCTAGAATTTATCACACTAAGTGAAGTAAACCAGAAAGACAATTATGATATGCTATCATTTACATGTGGGATATAAAATATGATACAAATGAACTTATTTAAAAAACAGAACAGACTCACAAACATAGAAAACAAACTTATGGTTACCAAAGGGGAAAGGGGGTGGGGGAAGGATAAATTAAGAGTTTGGGATTAGCAGATACACACGACTATATGTAAAATAAATAAACAACAAGGTCCTACTGTATAGCACAGGTAACTATATTAAATATCTGGTTCAGTTCAGTTCAGTCTCTCAATTGTGTCTGACTCTTTGTGACCCCATGGTGGGGTATGCCAGGCTTCCCTGTCTATCACCAACTCCTACAGCCAGATAAAACTCATGACCATCGAGTCAGTGATAACATCCAACAATTCTCCTGTGTTCAACAGCATCAGGGTGTTTTCCAATGAGTGAATTCTTTGCATCAGGTGGCAAAAGTATTGGAGCTTCAGCTTCAGCATCAGTCCTTCCAAGGAATATTCAGGATGGATTTCCTTTAGGATTGACTGGTTTGATCTCGCAGTCCAAGGGACTCACAAGAGTCTTCTCCAACATCAAATTTCAAAGCATCAACTGTTTGGCACTCAGCTTTCTTTATGGTCCAACTCTCACATCCATATGTACTACTGGAAAAACCATAACTTTGACTATATGGAGATTTGTTGGCAAAGTAATCTCTCTGCTTTTTAATATGCTGTCTAGGTTTGTCATAGCTTTTCTTCCAAGGAGCAAGCCTCTTTTAATTTCATGGCTGCATTCACCATCCACAGTGATTTTGGAGCCCAAGAAAGTAAAGTCTTTCACTGTTTCCATCGTTTCCCTATTATTCACCATGCAGTGAAGGGGCCAGATGCCACGATCTTCGTTTTTTGAATGTTGAGCTTTAAGTCAGTTTTTTCACATCTCTTTCACTTTCATCAAGAAGCTCCTTGACTCCTCTTCACTTTCTGCCATAAGGGTGGTGTCATCTGCATATCTGAGGTTATTGATATATTTCTCCCAGCAATCTTTATTCTAGATTGTGCTTCATTCCACCCGGCATTTCACATGATGTCCTTTGCATATAAGTTAAATAAGCAAGGTGACAGTATACAATCTTGACATACCCCTTTCCCAGTTTGGAACCAGTCTGTTGTTCCATGTCCAGTTCTAACTGTTGCTTCCTGACCTGCATACAGATTTCTTAAGAGGCAGGTCAGGTGGTCTGGTATTTCCATCTCTTTCCGAATTTTCGACAGTTTATTGATATCCACACAGTCAAAGGCTTTGGCATAGTCAATAAAGCAGAAATAGATGTTTTTCTGGAACTCTCTTGCTTTTTCCATGATCCAGCGGATGTTGGCAATTTGATCTCTGGTTCCTCTGCCTTTTCTAAAACCAGCTTGAACATCTAGAATTTCACAGTTCACATATTGCTGAAGCCCGGCTTGGAGAATTTTGAGCATTACTTTACTAGCATGTGAGATGAGTGCAACTGTGCGGTAGTTTGAGCTTTCTTTGGCATTGCCTTTCTTTGGGATTGGAATGAAAACTGACCTTTTCCAGTCCTGTGGCCACTGCTGAGTTTTCCAAATTTGCTGGCATATTGAGTGCAGCATTTTCACAGCATCATCCTTTAAGATTTGAAATAGCTCAGCTGGAATTCATCACATACACTAGCTTTGTTTGTAGTGATGCTTCTTAAGGCCTACTTGACTTCACACTCCAGGATGTCCGGCTCTAGGTGAGTGATCACATCATTGTGATTTTCTGGGTCATTAAGATCTCTTTTGTATAGTTCTGTGTATTTTTGCCACCTCTTCTTAATATCTTCTGCTTCTGGTAGGTCCATACTGTTTCTGTCCTTTATTGTGCTCATCTTTGCATGAAATGTTCCCTTGATATCTCTCAGTTTCTTGAAGAGATATCTATAGTCTTTCCCATTTTGTTGTTTTCCTCTATTTCTTTGCAATGATCACTTAGGCAGACTTTCTTATCTCTCCTTGCTATCCTTTGGAACTCTGAATTCAGAAGGATATATCTTTCCTTTTCCCCTTTACCTTTTACTTCTCTTCTTTTCTCAGATATTTGTAAGGCCTCCCCAGACAATCATTTTGCCTTTTTGCATTTCCTTGTCTTGGGGATGGTTTTGATCACTGCCTCCTGTATAATGTTAAGAACCTCTGTCCATAGTTCTTCTGATACTCTATCAGATCTAATACCTTGAATTTATTTGTCACTTCCACTGTATAATCATAAGGGATTTGATTTAGGTCATGCCTGAATGGTCTATTGGTTTTCCCTACTTTCTTCAATTTCAGTCTGAATTTGGCAGTAAGGAGTTCATGATCTGAGCCACAGTCAGCTCCTGGCCTTGTTTTTGCTGACTGTATAGAGCTTCTCCATCTTTGGCTGCAAACAATATATTCAATCTCACTTCGGTATTGACCATCTGGTGATGTCCATGTGTAGATTCGTCTATTGTGTTGTTGGAATTAATTAAATATCCTGTAATAAACCATAATTGAAAAGAATATGAAAAAGAATATGTATTTATGTGTGTTTATATACATATAATATATATATATATATAACTGAATCATTTTATCACTTTGCTATACATCAGAAACTAAAACAATAGTGTAAATCAACTATATTCCAATTTTTTTTTAAATGTAAGAAGAAAAAACTACTTTATTTACGGAAACATGGCAGATTGGATTTGGCCCCTACCAGTCCAGTCTGCCTATCTTAGGTCTGCACGCTTGCGATGGAGGCAGTCCCACCCTCACCAGTGAAGAGTCAGCTCTTTGATGCAAAATCTCTTGGCTGTGAAATTGTCTCAGGTTTACCTTAGGCATAAGTAACACCTGGCTGCTTGTGGAACCAGCCTTATGCTGCTCAGGGCATCTACTGTTCTCCTTGTCCCAGATCATTTCCTCTGTTATGCTCCCTGCACCACTTGCAGCTCTCTTAGCTCCCCGAGGTACATTGCTCTGATTCTTTAGGATTTTACTTCAGTCCCCACCCCCCTTCCCACTGTGTTTCTCTGCTCCCTCAAAGTACAAAATCACCCTCCAGTCCTTTTTTGATTTGCCTCTGATCAGCCACAATGTTCCTCTCCCAAGCGCTCACCACAACTCTTCTATCTTTGAGTAAAACGACATGCCCCTGGAGTCTCAGTTTCTTTTGTTTAAATGGTATGTGAATCATTTCTCAATTTTTTAGTGAATAACTTTGACATGTAACATTGTATGAATCAAAGGTGTACATGTATATATTGTAATATATTTGCTCATGTATTGATATTTATCACATTATATAATTATAGTACAATATTATCATTTACACTTATTATACTGTGTATTAGGTCTCTATGGTTCATTTACTATTCTCTACAAGTTTATACCCTTAAACACCATCACTCTCATGCCCCTGCCCCCATTCTCTGGTAATAACCATTCTACTGTTTTTTATAGGTTTCGCTTTTTTAGATTTCACATTCAAGTGATGTCCTAGTTTTTCACTCTGAAACCTCAAATATCTTTCAACAGCTTTCCTTCTCTCCATTCTGGCTCTAATCAGATCGCTGAATTCCATAGAGATGGTGATCTATTATCAATTTTTTCATGGAAGGAGAATTTTTTAAAGCTTCATTCATTCAGTCATTTCATCCTCTCAGCAAATTTTGATTGAGTCCTTGCTATGGATGAATAAGACAAGAATAACCCTGGCCCCTTTGAAATTAGCAGTCCAGTTTGGGAAACAGGTCAGTAGGCAATCAGAATAGAGAAGATCCTGGGGGAACGTATAGGAGAAGTGCCTAATCCCATTTCTTAATCTGTTTGGCTCTGTACAGAGTAGGATAAAACAATATAATCACTGATCTGGGGCAAAGCAGCTGCCTTCATCAGTAGGCTTTTTTACAGGAAGATAAGTACTGCTGTTTCCAATACTGGGCCTATATTTTTGAGTCTGCAGGAGTATTCTTGGATACATGGCAGGTTTGTATTCCTTTGCAGGTTTTTGCCAGCTCTGGTTGCCACCTAACAGCATACACATCAGAAAGGCATAGAGGTCCAGGGGCCTTCCAGATTCCCTGCATAGCCAGTCCAATTGTTGGCTTTAGTATTTCATAAATGAGGGAGATATATGCCCAGCCCTTAGATTGTGGATCTCAGCATATTAAGTTAAGGGTCTGTAAAAGCTCCCCACGAGCTATTAATTGAAGCCCATGCAAAGAAAATAATACATTAGAAAACTTTTTGTTATGTAGGCGGGCTACCATGGTAACAACCAATTTCTCCCAGATCTGGGCAATTTTAAATTCAAAGTGGATTGAAAAATCCATTTGTATTTACAGGATTTAAAGCTTCAAGAAGGGTCACAAGGTGGTAGGTGCTACAGATTAACCACAAAGATAATATTCGTGTCCGCTTCTGGGAAATGTGCGTCTCATTGATTCTACCTTACTTGGCACATTAGGCAGCCCTCCAGCCATTTCTCATAACAGAAAGAAAACAAAGCAAATCCAGGCCTCTTTACGTATGCAGTGAAAGCTGCTTCTCCACAAAAACTTTTGTTTAGAGTCCAGGGCTCCCCCCAGTGCTTGAATCTACTGTGTGGGCTCTGGCAACGAGTCCTATGTCATCAATAGGTTGATGGACCTCATGAGAAGAGTGTTTGCTTGCCAATTAGGCTAGAATCCTGGAATGGGGGGAAGGAGTGGTACTACTGGGTCTTTAAAATGTTTTTTGTATTTTTTTAATCCTTGTCATAAGTGTATTATATTTTAGTGGACAGAGCAGTCATATAATATACTTAAGACCCAAAATTGTGAATCAGGGATATACAGAAATGGAAAAAAAAAAGTACAAGGTCTTTAAACCAGACAAAGAGAGACAAATAACTGATGCTATCACTTAAATGTGGAATCTTAAAAAATTATACAAATGAAGTTATCTATAAACCTGAAACAGACTCACAGACACAGAAAGCAAACTTATAGAAACGAAAAGGGAAAGGAGGGAGAAGGATAAATTAGGAGTCTGGGATTAACATATACACATTACTATATATAAAACAGATAACCTACAAGGACCTGCTATATAAGCACAGGTAACTATACTCAGAATACTCAGTTCAGTCTCTCAGCCATGTCCGACTCTTTACGAGCCCATGGACTGCAGCACGCCAGGCCTCCCTGTCCATCACCAACTTCTGGAGTTTACTCAAACTCATGTCCATTAGGTTGGTGATGCCATCCAACCATCTCATCCTCTGTTGTCCCCTTCTCCTCTTGCCTTCAATCTTGCCCAGAATCAGGGTCTTTTCAAATGACTCAGTTCTTCACATCATGAGGTGGCCAAAGTATTGGAGTTTTAGCTTCAGCATCAATCCTTCCAATGAATATCCAGGACTGATTTCCTTTAGGATGGACTGGTTAGATCTTCTAGCTGTCCAAGGGACTCTCAAGAGTCTTCTCAACACCACAGTTCAAAAGCATCAATTCTTTGGCACTGAGCTTTCCTTATCGTCCAAATCTGATATCCATACATGACTACTGAAAAAACCGTAGCTCTGATTAGATGGACCTTTGTTGAAGTAATGTCTCTGCTTTTTAATATGCTTTCTAGGTTGGTCATAACTTTTCTTCCAAGGAACAAGCATCTTAATTTCATGGCTGCAGTGATTTTGGAGTCCCTGAAAATAAAGTCTGTCACTCTTTCCATTGTTTCCCCATTTATCCAACAGAAGTGATGGGACCAGATGTCATGATCTTAGTTCCTGAATGTTGAGTTTTAAGCCAACTTTTTCACTCTCCTCTTCCACTTTCATCAAGAGGCTCTTTAATTCTTCAGTTTCTGCCATAAGTGTGGTGTCATCTGCATGTCTGAGGTTATTGATATTTCTCCTAGCAATCTTGATTCCAGCTTGTGCTTCATCCAGTCCAGCATTTCACATGATGTACTCTGCATATAAGTTAAATAAACAGGGTGACAATATACAGCCTTGATGTACTCCTTTCCTGATTTGGAACCAGTCTATTGTTCCATGTCCTGTTCTAACTGTTGCTTCTTAACCTGCATACAGGTTTCTCAGGAGGCAGGTAAGGTGGTCTGTTATTCCAGTCTTTTTAAGAATTTTCCGCAGTTTTTTGTGATCCACACAGTCAAAGGCTTTGGCATAGTCAATAAAGCAGAAGTAGGTATTTTTCTGGAACTCTCTTGCTTTTTCAATGATCCAGCAGATGTTGGCAATTTGACCTCTGATTCCTCTGCCTTTTCTAAATCCAGCCTGAACATCTGGAAGTTCATGGTTCATGTACTGTTGAAGCCTGTCTTGGAGAATATTGAGCATTACTTTGCTAGCATGTGAGATGAGTGCAATTGTGCAGTAGTTTAGATATTCTTTGGCATTGCCTTTCTTTGGGATTGGATTGAAGGCAGGAGGAGAGGGAGATGACAGAGGATGAGTTGACTGGATGGCATCACCGACTCGATGGACATGAGTTTGAGCAAGCTCTGGGAGTTGGTGATGGACAGGGAGGCCTGGTGTGCTGTGATTCATGGAGTCGCAAAGAGTCGGACACGACTGAGTGACTGAACTAACTAACTGCCCTCTGATGGAGAAGGATAAGAGGCTTATGGAATCTTCCTGATGGGATAGACTGACTGTGGAGGAAAATGGGTCTTTTTCTGATGGGTGAGGCCATGCTCAGTACATCTTTAATACAATTTTTTGTTGATGGGTGAAGCTGTGTTTCCTCCCTGTTTTTCACCTGAGGCCGAACTATGGTGGAGGTAATGAAGATAATGGCAACCTCTTGCAAAAGTCCCATGCATGCACTGCTACCCTCTGTATCCCCAACCCTGCAGCAGGCCACTGCTGACCCATGCCTCTGCCAGAGACTTCTGGACACTCAAGGGCAAGTCTGGGTCTGCTTCTTGTGGGGTCACTGCTTCTTTCTCCTGGGTTCTGGTGCCCTCCATGTTCTGTTTGTGCCCTTCAAGAGTCTGTTTCCCCAGTCCCGTGTAAGTTCTGGTGGCTCTATGGTGGGGTTAATGGCGACCTCCTCCAAGAAGGCTTATGCCATACCCAGGTCTACTGCATCCAGAGCCCCTGCCCCTGCAGCAGTCCACTGCTGACCTGTACCTCCTCTGGAGACACTCCAACACAGTTCTGTCTTATTCTGTGTGGGGTCTCTGGGTCCTGGTGCACACAAGTTATATTTGAGCCCTCTGAGCATCTCTGTCAGTATGGGGTTTGATTCTAAATGCGATTTCACCCATCCTACCATCTTGCTGGGGCTTCTCCTTTGCCCTTGGATGTGGGGTATCTCCTCAAAATCTCTCCAGCTCCACACAGCCACCACTCCAGTGCCATGCAGCTGCTGCTCCAGTGCCTACCATCTTGCTGGGGTTTCTTTGCCCTTGGATGTGGAGTGTCTCCTCACAGTCACTCCAGTGCTGCACAGTATACTCAGTATCTTTTACTAAGCTATAAAGGAAAAGAATCTGAAACAGACTAGATGTGTGTGTGTGTATATATATATATATATATATATCTGCATCACTTGGCCATATGCCTGAAACTAATACAACATTGTAAATCAAGTATATTTCAATTAAAATTTTTAAACATATAGGGTCTTCAAATAATCATAGACTATTTGCTTAAATGTCACATACTTGATGGTTATGAGTCGTGGATACCAAGTTTTGCTTCACTCTTAGAATAGTACAAAGATTCTGGAATCAGGCCAGGACTCATCTGCTACTGCTTGTGTGACTTGGGCACAAGTCCCAAGTTGTGCTTGGCTTTTTTAGCTTTTAGTTTTCTCATCTGCACCTACTCCATAGGGTTGTGAGGATTAAATGGAGCTAAGCACACAGAACCTGGCACACTGGCTAAGACGCAACCCAGTGTACCTTGAAATGGAATGGTCAATATAAATCCAGAGGTCTATGAGAGCAAAGAGGAGTCTTAGACACCCTTGAAAGGTCGCTCACAAACCTTGCTGTGACCTCAATTGTGGGGAGATGGGAGAAAGGTGGGAACAGAAAGCACCAGTGGAAGAAGCAGAGAGGGAGTTGAGCAGAGCAGCAGGGAAACAACTCACCATTAGACTGTAAGGATCAGGACAGTGGAAACCAGGAATGCTTATGTCTGTGTCCCCTGAATAGGCTGAGTACTTGAGCACAGTAGATGCTCAGTGTCTGTGAAACTGAATAAAAATCATTGAACTGAAAGGATCTGGAAGCCTCCCAGAACTGGAGTCAATGCAAAGGGAAAACAGAACAATTTTCTGTTGCCAGAGCATCAGCCTGACGCTGGGAACACAGAGTCACTATCACAGATGTTGTTGGGGTCATTTCTGAGGTGAGTCACAAGTAATTTCTTAATAATAATAAAGTATGGAACTTCCTGAATGATGTGTTGTTTCACAGATTAGAGCAGATTCAAGGTTATCACTATAGCAATGATGTAGTCCAATATGCTTTGTTGAGTGCATTCACTTGTGGGGCATTGCACACATGTACATGCTGATGGCAGAATAGGTCAAGGTAAACAAGAAAAAACAAAAACAAATGAGAGCTACTGACTCAGACTGGAGGCGAGGCGGGCCCAATTTGATTTCCATTGTGGACCAGAGAAAGTCAATCCTTTTTCCCCTAAGGACCCAGGGTAGGCGATGCTGCCTTTACAGGAGAGTGACATTTGAAAGAAAGTGACATTTGAAAGGTTTATTTTAAAAATATAAAAACTGAAACCATATCATTCAAATTGCTTAGCCTGTTAGACATTATAAATGCTTTATATAAATCATTACTTAGAGGATCAACTTGGCTGAAGTGGTTGAAGGCCAACTATGACAGTAAACAGTGTAAACATTGCAAGTGTCACTCAGTTGTGTCCAACTCTTTGAGACCCCATGGACTGTAGCCCATCAGGCTCCTCTGTGCATGTGATTCTCCAGGGAACAATACTAGAGTTGGTCGTCATACCCTCCTCCAGGGGATCTTCCCAACCCAGGGATCAAACCTAGGTCTCTTGCATTGCAGACAGATTCTTTACCATCTGAGCCACCAGGGACATTGTTTAAATGGGATCTGAGAGATGAGGTCTTTATCCATGGAATATGCACCAACTTTGTGTTAGGGATTTCATGATCCACATCTTTTCTACAACTCATCCCACATCCAGATACATTTCCAGAAATGGAAGGGACGGAGGGAGGGATGAAGCAGGGGAGGAAGGGGAATGTTTTTATTTTGTTTGTCTTGACAAGCAAGCAATATGGGGCACAGTGGTATATCTTTTGGGTTCCAGTTTGGCCTCCAGTCTCACAAGGCAGCTAAAAAGATAGAGGCTTAGTTAGAGGCTTATCATGGAGATCTGAAATTCACAATCAAGATCACATCACTATCATAAGGCCTTCTCCCTGTTCTCCACATTGAGACTCCTATGGGCCACACTGGCCCAACACCAGCCCCAGCAGAGGCTGGTTCCAAATTCCCTGCCACCATCGGTTGTTTATCAGACCTAGACATGTCCTATGACTTCAAACAATGACATTTACAATTGGCTGCTCTGCTTTGCTATGTAGTTATGCAGACTATACATTTATGGGTAAAAGGAAATGTACCTCTATATACAATCACTGATTTATGGAGCTATAGCTGAAATCTTGATTCTTAGTTTCAGTTCAGTTCAGTTGCTCAGTCGTGTCTGACTCTTTGCGACCCCATGAATCACAGTACGCCAGGCCTCCCGGTCCATCACCAACTCCTGGAGTTCACTCAGACTCACGTCCATTGAGTCCGTGATGCCATCCAGC
>SJXQ01003695.1:17908-75476 GCA_006408695.1 Aepyceros melampus | reverse complement strand
ATTAGCTGTTTTCTAAATGTTTGATAGTATTTCCCTGTGAAGCCATCTGGCCCTGGGTTTTTGTTTTTCGGGAGATTTTTGATCATTGTTTCAATTTCAGTGTTTGTAATTGAGATGTTCATAATTTCTGTTTCTTCCTGGTTCAGTCTTGAGAAATTGATCTTTTTAAAGTATCTGTCCATTTCCTCTAGGTTGTCCATTTTATTAGCATATTCAGTTTAGTTCAGTTCAGTCTTGTCTGACTCTTTGTGACCTCATGAATCGCAGCACACCAGGCCTCTCTGTCCATCACCAACTCCTGGAGTTCACTCAAACTCACATCCATCGAGTCAGTGATGTCATCCAGCCATCTCATTCTGTTTCGTCCCCTTCTCCTCCTGCCCTCAATCCCTCCCAGCATCAGAGTCTTTTCCAATGAGTCAGCTCTTCACATGAGGTGGCCAAAGTACTGGAGTTTCAGCTTTAGCATCATTCCTTCCAAAGAACACCCAAGACTGAACTCTTTTAGAATGGACTGGTTGGATGTCCTTGCAGTCCAAGGGACTCTCAAGAGTCAGAATCGCAGCACACCAGGCCTCTCTGTCCATCACCAACTCCTGGAGTTCACTCAAACTCACATCCATCGAGTCAGTGATGTCATCCAGCCATCTCATTCTGTTTCGTCCCCTTCTCCTCCTGCCCTCAATCCCTCCCAGCATCAGAGTCTTTTCCAATGAGTCAGCTCTTCACATGAGGTGGCCAAAGTACTGGAGTTTCAGCTTTAGCATCATTCCTTCCAAAGAACACCCAAGACTGAACTCTTTTAGAATGGACTGGTTGGATGTCCTTGCAGTCCAAGGGACTCTCAAGAGTCTTCTCCAACACCACATTTCAAAAGCATCAATTCTTCGGCACATGTAGCTGCTTATAATATTCTCTTATGATCCTTTGTTTTCTGTGTTGCCTGTTGTAACCTCTCCTTTTTCATTTCTAATTTTATTGATTTGATGAGTCTGACTAGTGGTTTGTCAATTTTGTTTATCTTCTCAAAGAACCAGCATTTAGTTTTATTAATCTTTGCTACTCTTTCCTTCATTTTTTTTTCCATTTATTTCTACTCTGATTTTTGTGATCTTCCTTTTGCTGACTTTGGGGGTTTTTTGTTCTTTTTCCTGCTGCTTTAGATGTAGAGTTAAGCTGCCTATCCAACACTTCTCTTGCTTCTGGAGGTATGATTGTATCACTATAAACTTCCTTCTTCAACTGCTTTTGCTGAGTCCCATAGGTTTTGGGTTGTCACGTTTTCATTGTCATTTGTTTCTAGGAATCTTTTTATTTCTTTTCTTATTTCTTCAGTAATCTCTTTGTTATTTAGTAATGTATTGTTTAATCTCCATGAGTTTGTGTTTCTTGCTGTTTTTTTTTTTCCTGTAGTTGATATCTAGTCTCATAGCATTGTGATCAGAGAAGATACTTGATACACAATTTCAATTTTCTTAAGTTTACTGAGGCTTGATTTGTGGCCCAAGATGTGGTCTGTCCTGATTGGTATGTTTAACCCATTTACGTTAAAGGTAATTATTGATACATATGTTCCTATTGGCATTTTCTTGATTAATTTGGGTTTGTTTTTGTAGGTCTTTCCTTTCTCTTGTGTTTACTGGCTATGGAAGTTCCTTTAGTATTTGCTGCAAGGCTGGTTTGGTGGTGCTGAATTCTGTTAACTTCTACTTGTCCGTAAAGCTTTTGATTTGTCAGTCAATTTAGAATGAGATCTTTGCCGGGTATAGTAATCATGGTTGTAGGTTTTTCTCTTTCAGTACTTTAAGTATATCCTGCCATTCCCTTCTGTGGCCTGCAGACTTTCATCTGAAAGATCCGCTGTTAATTGTGTGGGTTTTCCCTTGTTTGTTACTTGTTGCTTTTCCCTTGCTGCCTTTAATATTTTTTCTTTGTGCTTAATCTCTGTTACCTGATTAATATGTGTCTCTTTGTGTTTCTCCTTAGGTAAGGGACTCTCTGAGCTTCTTGGACTTGACTATTTCCTTTCCCATGTTGGGGAAGTTTTCAACTAGAATTTCTTCAAAAATTTTCTCAGTGCTTTTCTTTTTTTCTTCTTCCTCCAGGACCTCTGGGGCCCCTATTACTCGAATGTTGGTGCCTTTAATATTGTCCCAAAGGTCTCTGAGGCTTTCTTCAATTCTTTTCTTTCCTTTCCCTTTATTCTGCTCTTCGTCTGTTATTTCTGCCATTCTATCCTGCAGCTTACTTATCTTTTCCTCTGTCTCAGTTATTCTGCTATTCTTTCCTTTTAGAGTATTTTTATTTCCTATTACTGTTTAAAATACTTCAAAGAAGACATGATACTTCAATAAAAGTTTAGAAGATGAAGTGGTCTCCAGGTGTCAGTGGGAATCTAGGATGGGAGAACAGGAGAAGTGTGAGTAGAAGGGTGGACAGTTATGAACAGAAGTACAATGAGTGAATCATACAGAGTTCTATAAGCTTCTCCAAAGTGAAACTTGTCAATTATTGATAAGGAGTCTGAGCTTTAGTGTGTATGTGTATAAAACGGAGGGAGTAAATCTGTATTATAGAATGTTTAATAGCCAGTATAATCTGCATATTACCATACTGATACTGTTGTGACACTTCCTAGTGGTTGTTTTATTTACTCAAAACTTAAATTCAACAAAAGAATGTTTAAATAATGACATCAAAAGGGCAAGAAGTAAACTGATATTATAATCTGTGGGACTCATCAAATAACTTGTGTGCTAAAAATCTTTGTGAAGTTTGTCTGAAATACGCAGACTATTTAAACAAGAACAGGACAGTCAGCAAAAGTTTATATCTCTTATCAACTAGTTGCTACCCTTGTGAATCTTGACCCAACACCTAGCCTGCCATATAGTACACATGCAACAAGTGTTTATCAATTGAATAAACAAAATGATAAGATGGATGAATGTGTGCATGCTCAGTTGCTTCAGGCAGTCTGACTCTTTGTGACTCCATGGACTGTAGCCCAGCAGACTTCTCTATCCATTGGATTCTCCAGATAAGAATACTGGAGTGAGTTACCATGCCCTCTTCCAGGCAAACTTCCCCGAGACTGAACCTGTGTCTCCTGCATTGGCAGACAGGTTCTTTACCACTAAGGCCCCAGGGAACCCAAGTATGAGCATAGCCCTAAGCCAAAAGAATCATGTTGGTGGTCGTGGGAGGAAGGTATGGGGATGGGGAGGTTGGAAACAGAAAAGAAACCTACAGCTTTGAGAGTAATAGCAACATTGCAAGTTCCAATGGAGAAATCTGAAAGAAGACATTCTAGTATGGAGGAGTGGAAGGAGGCAAGATAAAGAAATAATTAAAACCATTAAAAAATGACATTCAGGGGAAGAGTATTTGGCAGGATTAACTGTACAGATGTGTGTGTGTGTGTATGTATATATAGTCAGCTGTCTATTCCTGTATGTTGAGCTTTCAATACAACTCAACTTCCATTTGAGACAGATCAATAATAAATGCAGTGAATTCTAATAAGCTTGGCATTGAAATATGAAATCCCTTGGCATTATTATGGGACAATGGAGGTGGGGAAAGAGTCAAACAGAGTAACTATGCTCTGGGCAGGAGTTCATGCAAATGTGCATGATATTTTAATGAAAATGTGAGGTTGCCAATGCTCACTTCACATGTGCAGTCACATTACCATGACAACCAGTAGCTCTCTAGAGTTCAGATGTGGAGTAATGACTTGCTTATGCCTGAACATTCAACAGTTTTTCATGCTGCTAAAAAAAGGCTAAATTGAAAAAGAACTCTGAGCCAATTCTGTCAAGTATGGGAAAAATTCATTTCTGAAAACAAATGTTTAAAGTAATTGCTGGTTGTAATTGCTTCTTAATTCTGAGGATCAATTCCAAGGTGTGTGGCAACACAAAAGCCTAACCTATGAATTTTTCAGTGGTGAATGCTAGAATTCTTAAGAGAAAATGACTTTGCTGCATGAACTGAATAACAATTACAGTCAGGGCAATCTTGGAAGCACTTCACTGACAACTTCTTCTCTGGGAGAGAATAGACTCAAGCCAGGTCAATTAATTACTTCTCTAAAGAAATCTTTTCTCCTGGAAGACTTCTTGTGTTTAATTCATGCCACATCACTGACATATCTCTGAGTAGTAAATCACATCCTTTATAAACACTTATCATGTTCCCTGGTGCCTTGCCTGCTTTCCTTCAGTTGACCATTTAAACATAAACAACTGCCAGGTACTGACATAATTTAAGGAACAAGAAAAAAATATATATATATAATGGTTTTACTTGGCTGTTTCCTATGTCTGAGACTGACTGGGTTTATTGGCACCTGCAAAAAGATAGCCAGTATTTCATTCTACTTGAACTTAATCTTTTCCAGCATCTACCAGAAAGAAAGAAAGTGAAGTCGCTCAGTCGTGTCCGACTCTTTGCGATCCAATGGACTATAGCCTACCATGCTCCTCCATCCATGGGATTTTCCAGGAAAGAGTACTGGAGTGGGTTGCCATTTCTTTCTCCAACTACCAGAGATATCCCTTAAAGGAAAAACTAACTTGGGAGCTATTCCTTGGGAGGCAGGGGAACCTACATGAGAGCAGGGTACATGACTCTCAGTTATTCAATTCAGGTTCTGAGGCAGAGACTTTTACGGAGGAAAAGAACTGACATTTCTGTCTACAGGGCAGGGAAATCTGACTTGAAAATCCTACTTGAGGAATTTCCCTGGTGGTCTAGTGGCTAAGATTCTGTGCTCCCAATGCAGGGAGCCCTGGTTCGAGCCTTGGTCAGAGACTAGATCCCACATGCCACAAGTAGAAAATCCTGCATGCCTCAATTAAGATCCAGCACAGCCAAATACAGCTGGACAGCATGTTGAAAAGCAGAGACATCGCTTTACCGACAAAGGTCCATCTAGTCAAGTCTATGGTTTTTCCAGTAGTCATGTATGGATGTTACAGTTGGACTATAAAGAAAGCTGAGTGCTGAAGAATTATGCTTTTGAACTGTGTTGTTGGAGAAGACTCTTGAGAGTCTCTTGGACTGCAAGGAGATCTTACTAGTCAATCTTAAAGGAAATCAATCCTAAATATTCATTGGAAGGACTGATACTGAAGCTCTAATACTTTGGCCATCTGATGTGAAGAGCTGACTCATTGGAAAAGGCCTTGATTCTGGGAAAGATTGAAAGCAGGAGGAGAAGCAGGCAGCAGAGGATGAGATGGTTGGATGACATCACTGATTCAATGGACATGAGTTTGAGCAAGCTCTGGGAGATGGTGAAAGACAAGGAGGCCTGGGTAAAAAGAAAATCCTACTTGATACTTGCTGTGGGGGAGAAAGGGGAGGGACAACGGTGAGGAGGGACTTCTAGGGAGGTGACAGCTCTCCGTTTCAAACAAAGCTCAGGTTAATATATGATCTTATTTAACCTTAACCTCAGCTGCAGGACTATGATGACTGCCGTGCATTTGGAGTTAATAGTCTTGTGTCCAGGGCGTCTCTGGTAGGCCACCTGGTAAAGAATCTGCCTGCGATGCAGGATAGTCTACTCACTCCAGTATTCTTGGGCTTCCCTGGTGGCTCGGACGATAAAGAATTCACCTGCAATGTGGGAGATCTGGGTTTGATCCCTGGGTAAGATCCCGTGGAGGAGGGTATGGCAACCCACTCCAGTATTCTTGCCTAGAGAATCCCCACAGGCAGAGGAGTCTGGTCGGCCACAGTCCAGAGAGTCACAAAGAGTCAGACAGGACTGAGCAACTAAGCACAGCGCAGCACAGTCCAGCCTTTTATCCCGACTATTACTACCAGAAGGAAGAGATTACGTACTTCGTTATAAAAAAGGGCCATCTCCTTGTCAAGCCACTACCCACAGGCAGTACATCAGCTCAGAGTGGATCGCCTTTTACTAATTCATAGAACTTCATTCAAAGTTAACAGTGACTCTGCCACCCCATGAGGTTTATCTGGTTGCTGTTGCTGCTCCTGCTAAGTCGCTTCAGTCGTGTCTGACTTGTGCGACTCCATAGCCGGCAGCCCACCAGGCTCCGCCGTCCCTGGGATTCTCCAGGCAAGAACACTGGAGTGGGTTGCCATTTCCTTCTCCAATGCATGAAAGTGAAAAGGAAAAATGAAGTCCCTCAGTCGTGTCTGACTCTTAGTGACCCCATGGACTGCAGCCCACCAGGCTCCTCCATCCATGGGATTTTCCAGGCAAGAGTACTGGAGTGGGGTGCCATTGCCTTCTCCAGTTTATCTGGTTACCTGCATTTAAGAGAGAAAGAAATCAAACTGTGAGAAGATTAAGTAAATTTCTGAAGGCCACTTTGTCAATGGAGAGTTGATTTTAGTATCTTAGTGCTTCTGTTTACAAGACCATTGTTCTTTGTGTATTACCACACATTCTGAGTCTGGATTTTGGTAACTAAGTCTGGTTTGTAATGAATGGTTCCCTAACAAAAGGTGAGACTGCCTACAAGTTGATACTTAGTAGACACTTGCTAGGAAGGGAGTAATAATGCTTACTTCTGTGGCTGTCCCTACATTATCACCTGGGTTCAGTAAGAGCCCAAGAATACCTCAAGTGTGTTGACCTTTCCTTTCAGAGAAGACACTATTGTTCTAATGCGGATGGTTAGCCCATCTTTATGTCATGCAGCTCCTTACATTGGGGTCACTCAAGGATTCCCAGGGACTCATGACAACTAGGTTTTGATGCCATGGGACAATTTACATTGTTATATCATCTATTTCCAGATTCTGGAAAGCTGGTCTAGATAATGAAAACAAGGCCTAAAGGAATTATGGGAATTGTAGGACTTAGTGAAATTCAGTAAGTAGCTAACAGATGTCTTTCCATGGAAAATAGAAGCCCTGATTTGCAGTGTTAATAGCTTTCTGTGTTATAAAGGCGCTTGCGTGGCCAATTTCAAATGACCAAGTTGTTGTCACTGAATGTGGACTCAGGAAGAGATGTGAACACCGTTATTTTGTTTCCAAAATGCAGATAATAGTAGATGTACGTAATCTAAAGAACTAGATAATGGTCAAATGTAGCAAAATAATTAGAAAATTATCAGTTTTGAGAACTTATTGCCTCTATTTTAAATTTAATTAATTGCAAGTTTACAGTGAATTTGTATTATCTAGCTTTTGATCATTGCTGTTTTTAGGAACTGACTCCTGAAAATTAAAAAAATGCCTCTCATGTGTTGGTGTGAGCTGCTCAACTGCACTGCTGGAGCAACGAGTGGGCACTAAGAAGGCAGACAAAGGAGATGATACAGGAAAAGCATCAGAACTGAGAAAGAGCCTGATGTATTAAATCCATTATTGGCAATCATACCATGCAGATGCTCCCAACCTGGTAGGGGTTGAATTTTGTTCCTCCTAAAAGATATGCTAGAGTTCCAACCCCTGGATCTGTGAATATGATCTTATTTGGAAATAAGGTCTTTGCATTTAATCAAATTATGATAAGATTGACAGGATGAGCCCTAATTCAATATGAGTAGTGCCATAATAAGAAAGGGAAATTTGGACACAGTTACATACAGAGATGATGGCCAATACCTCATGAGGATAGAGACGCAGGGAAAGGACAATGTGATGATAGAGATAGAGACTGGAAAAATGTAATGGCAAAAGTAAGGAACGCCAAAGACTGCCTGCCACCAGCAAAAGCCAAGAAGAGGCAAGGAAGGATTCTCTCCTACAGCTTCAGGTAGCATGGCCCTCAACACACTGATTTTGCACCTCGATTGTGACACATTTGATTTCGATCTTCAGGGACTACGAGGCAAAAACTTTCTGCTGTTTTTAAGTCACCTAGTTTTAAGTATCTTGTTATGTAGTGTGTGCACGCCAAGTCGCTTCAGTCATGTCTGACTTTGTGCGACCCCATGGACTGAAGCCCGCCAGGCTCCTCTGTCCCTGGGATTCTCCAGGCAAGGATATTGGAGTGGGTAGCCATTCCCTCCTCCAGGGGCTCTTCCCGACTCAGAGACTGAACCCACGTCTCTTACGTCGCTTGCACTGGCAGGCGGATTCTTTACTACTTGCCACCTGGGAAGCCCTGTTACAGTATCCCTAGGAAACTAATGCACTGTACTTTAAATTTTATTTACTAGTTTATTTTTGGCTATGCTGGGTCCTTAGTTGTTGTACATGAGCTCTCACTAGTCGCGGCAAGTGGGGATGCTCTCTAGCTGTGGTGTGCAGGCTCCTCATTGCCCTGGCTTCTCTTGTTGCAGAGCGCAGGCTTTAGCGGGTACGGCTCCCAGGTTTAGAGCACAGGCTCAGTAGTTGTGGCACCTGGGGTTGGTTGCTCTGCAGCATGTGAGATCTTCCTGGATCAGGGATCGAACTCATGTCTCCTGCATTGGCAGGAGGATTCTAATCCACTGAGCCACCAGGGAAGCCCCTACCCTATCTTTTAAAGTTTGTGCTAGCCTATTCTCAATACCTCTCATCACCATTTCATAAAGAATCAAAATACATTTAATCAATAAGCAAAGATACAATGACATTCTGTGCTACTTCAGTATACAAGCAGAAGGTAGAAGAAAGCAAAGGGTTACAGGCAGACAGAATGCAACCCAGAAGATAAATGACTAGGAAACATGGATTCTGTCCAAATACAACAAATCACTATTTTGTCAGAACATTATTCCCCCTACCATTAGTACAATCTAGGTAACTCTCCCGGATATCCTTCTTGCAGTATTGCTGTGATGATTGGAGCTAATGTGGATGTTAAAACATAGGTTCTTAAAAATGGAACTCTAATAATGGTAGTGATAGTAATAATTGTTAATGTTGCTCATGTTAAATTCATTAGGTTGATTAATTTCTCCTGGCTTCCACTTCTTCATATGAAATTCTTTCCTCTACATTTATGGTATATTCTTTCTTAGTCTTTGGAGAGAGAACATGTAAATAATATTTTTATTGTTCTTAATCATGCATTTTTAATACAATGATCATGAGAAATAGAAAGTGGTATGTTGTGGAATATAGAAATACATCTCAACATAAAACATTTTTTGTATATACATACACATGACTTATGTATCAAGTAGATATCTCTTTTTCCTCTTTGTTTTGATAATAGCACTATCTTCCTATTTCCAGCATGGATACATTTATTTTATCAGCCAGTGTGTATTCTGAAACTGACTCAGACTGGCTCACACAATAAAGACAGTTATTTTCTCACATGGCTAAAAGTCCAAAGTGGGGCAGACTTCATACAGATATATTCTTTATTCATTTGCTTAATAACTATCTACACTGTATCAGGCACTGTCCTTGGTGCTGGAAAAGTAAGGCAGTGAACAAAACAAAGTCCTTGTCTTTGTGGAGCTTGCATTCCAGTCAGAGAGACTGATTATGAATGGATAAATTAGAAACAATAAAGAATGTCAAATGATGATAAGTACTATGGAGAAAAACAACAGGACAAATGAGGATTGGAAGTGGCAGAAGGGTGAGTGGTAACTTTTGCTATTTTACCTAGAGTGGTCAGGAATAAGATGACTTTGGAGATTATGAAGGAATGAGCCATGGAGATGTTTGAAGGAAGAACATTCCAGGTAGAGGGAACAATGACAAAAGACCTGAACTGAAGTTGTGCCTGTATCATTAAAAAATAGCAACTGGGTGAGTGTAGTTGAGAAAAAAGAGTTACTTCCAGAAACCTCTAGGCATTTCCACACCCTCATCAAAGGCACTAATTAAGAAGCCACTATAGTCACTTCCATGCTAAATATTCTTAGTGTTCAATTAATTGTAGGTATTTCTGTTCATAAGATTTGGTGAAGATAATAGGAATACTGATGTTAAGTACACATTAGACAAATAACTGAAAATTTTTAAATAAAGTGTGACTTGAGGAAATTAGAAAGAGTCAAAGGAAAGAATGGGACTCTTAGAGACTTGCCCATGCCTAAAGTCCACAGAACTTTCATGTGGGAAGCAGAGTATACAATTCCAGTGATTGAGGCAGAGAACTTAGAAAGGTGTCTCCGAGAATGATTCAGATAAAATCTTGAAAGAATAAAAAAGGTGTTGTAGGCAGTCAATTCCACTCTTCTCCCTCGGCTTCTCCTTCTCTACCCACTCAAGAACTCACCTAACCAATAAACCCTAATAAAATTCTTATATCCATCTAGTCCCTCTTTTCTCCTTCTTTCCCTCCCCTTTTCTGTTTTCCCTTTTCATTATCACTAGCCCAGTTCAGGAGCTTAGGATTTTACTGACCTCACACACAAACCTTTAAAGAAGCATTATTAACAATGTCCCTCTCTCCAACCCCTTCCTCATTCTACTGTTGACCACACTGTCCTAGGAATTCATCACCCGTGTATATGAGCAATGTGAAGTGGTAGCATATAGGACATTTAATCTTTTGAAAAGAGCTGGGGGTGGGGGAAAATATTCTTGCAGGGAAGCATGAGGCTTCTGGAGCTTCTAGCGTCACAAATACCAAGTGACAGTAACACTGGTGTTTTGGTTATAGAATCCCCTTAATGGGATTGAGTACTGTTCCTTCCTTCTCCACAAATATTCTCTCATGCTCCGTGTTTTCCTTCATGTGCCACTTCTCAGTGAATTCCTTTAATTAGAAAAGAGTAAGTAAGAAAAAATTTTTCAGGCTAAGGATCATCAATTTGTTTTTTTCCTCTGGGGCTAATAATGATATCTCAAGATAGCAGGTAGACTAGAACTCAAAGCCCAGGAGTATGCTGTTTGGGGCTTCCCAGGTGGCTCCTTCTGCCTGCAATGTAGGAGACGCAGCAGATGCAGTTTCCATCCCTGGGTTGGGAAGATCCCTTGGAGGAAGAAATGGCAACCAACTCTAGTATTCTTGCCTGGAGAGTTCCATGGACACAGGAGCCTGGTGGGTTACAGCCCATGGGGTCGCAAAGAGTCTGACACGATTGAAGTGACTAAGCGTGCACACGCGTGTGCTGATTTGGGTATAGACCATTTCTTGACATTAAGTAAAGACTCCTTGGAAGGTCCATATTATCTCAGCTATTGTGAAGGAAGGAAAAGGGGAAAAGGTCTTTGTCTGTGTCTGGAGAAAGGAATGAAGAACAGAGGAGCCAACCAGGTGGTTGTGGAGTAACTGAAATAAGACAAGTCTAAGTAGAAAAGGTTCCTCAGGGAAACTACACCAAAGCTTACTTCCTATATAGTTCTAACCTGCAGATTCTGGACTGTTTCCTTTACTGTTAACCTAGTCTCTGTATCTACAGTCTGGGCCTCTTTTAACCTATCCCACCCACCAATGCCAATGTAACTAATCTATCCATATTTCTCTCTTATTTGATTAAAATACATTAATTTGATCATATTACTGCCAGTCTAAAATATTTAATGGGCTTCCCTGGTGACTCAGTGGTAAAATATCTGCCTGCAGTGTAGGAGCCGCAGAAGATTTGGGTTCAGTCTTTGGGTCAGGAAGATCCCCTGGAGGAGGGCAGGGCAACCCATTCCAGAATTCTCACCTGGAGAATCCCATGGACAGAGAAGCCTGGCTGGCTACAATCCGTATGGTTGCAAAGAGCTGGACACGACTGAAGTGACTTAGCACATGCACACACATGCATGCACAGAGTATTTAATATCAATAGCAAGATTCATAAAAGTCTAAGAACTAACTGCATGAAACTGTGATTTGTTCCTTAACATCTGTTCAGGCCCAGCTCAAAGATGAATTCTTCTCTGAAGCCCTTCCTGATACACCCTGTAGAACGGACTGCTCCTACATAATCTTGTCTCATTAGTGCTATTATGGAACTTCTCACTTATGTTTTACGTATTTGTTTATGATTCTGTCTTTATCACAAGATCATAATCTTTCCTGATTGTTCCTATGTTTTATTTCTCATATTCTACTTTCAGCTAGCATGGATCCTAGAACAAAATTTAACCTTAATACACACTTTAAAAATAGATTAATGAATAGAGAACTCACTCCAGAGCCATCTAAGTAGCTTATCAAGTGTATCTGTTAATCTTGAATCAGTCAGGTACAGGTAGGAAGGCAGTAATGACTTCTAGTCAAGGAAATGAGTAGTGAATACACCAGTGACAATAACTTTGAGAAGAATCTAGAGAATAGTCTTAGAAGTGGAGAAAAATTAACAAAATGAAACAAAGTACTAGAGATTGAAAACTAATTACAAAGAATAAATAAGTAGTCAGACCTCTGGTTTGTAACAAAGATAATTGTGAAGAAGCAAAAGATTGTTTTGAAGTTTAGAGTGCCTACATTTTATTTTTTTTTAATTTTTATTTTTACTTTATTTTACTTTATGAGTGCCTACATTTTAAACTTCCACTCTATTAGCAACACAAGATAAGCTTGTCAGACTTTCAAGTGATTGAACTTTGGAGCAAAAATTTTAGAGCTGTAAAGATAACCACAAATAGAAATTAACTCCTAAAAGACAATGACCTTACTGGTTGCAAAAATGGTTGCGTTCAACTGGTTATTAATTCCTTGCTCTGATACAAAAGAATAAGTAATAAATTGACTTTTTGGCTACTAATTTATGTCTTTACATGTAATATATTTATGGACCATAATGTAGTAATTCCCAGGTTTGCAAACTTTAGTTTATAAATTCACCTTCATGCAGTCCATAGACATTTTCGTAAAGACTGTGTGAGCCAGTGTGCTTGCCTTGGCAGAGGTTGACAGGGCTCCCATGCTAGGCTTCCAATAACCAAGTTGAATTTACACATAAGCACACTGCCTTCCTGTCCACGGGTTTTCATGAGAATAAAGTATTGATATGCAAAGCCACGTATCAAACTCACTTGTGAACGAACCCAGTTGAAAAATAAAAGTTCACTTTAATGAAAAGTATGCTGGATTGGACTCAAAACCCAAATTCCAATCTTGAATTGGTCATTATTCTGTGTAAATATTAGACAGATAGCTTGTTAGACTCAACTTTAGTTGAAATATTTTAGGGACAGTGAAGAGGAATGAAAACCAAGCATTAGATTTAATAATAAGAATTTCATTCAAATAGTGGTGGAGACAGAATCAGGGTGGGGTAGGGAAAAGAGAAAGGCCATGCAAATACTGTTATTCTGGGAGAATAGTAGAAACTAGGAATCTGGGTGGGATTAAGGAAAAAGCTTTGTGAAACAACAGAAGGAAAGGAGGCTGTCAGTGTAAAGAGGTGCTACGTAAAGTCAAACAATTTACCTTAATTTTGTTCAGCTTTTGCTATCTCTGCTAACAACCTAAAATATCTTCCTGTTAAATTTCTAGAAATTTCTGCACTTTAGGAAAATGGATGAAATAGTTTGTGTGTAGAAAGAGGAATGTTTGGTGCCACTCAGTTTTGGCTTGGTTTCTGGGTTCTGAGCTTCAATAGTGACTTCTTGAGAGATTTGTGTGTGTGTGTGTAATAAAGTTTTATTAAAGTATAAAGGAGATAGAGAAAGCTTCTGACATAGACATCAAAAGGCGGTAGAAAAAGTACCTACTTGCTAGTGTTAGCAATGGAGTTCCTTGAGATATTGATGTACTCCAACATGATTATCTCTCCCCCTAAATCTCAGCTCCAACCTTATTTGATCTCTCTTGTGTATATTTTTTGCCATCCCAATATTTTCTTCCTTTTCCTCCCAGCTTTATTGAGATTTTATTGACATAGCAATACAAGTTTAACATGTAAGCATTAAGATTTGACCTACATAAAATATGAAATAATTACCACATGTTTAGCAAACATCCATCATCTCATATAGATAAAATAATTGAATAAATAGAAAAAACTATTTTCTTTGAGATGAGAACTCACATAGGATTTACTTTTACTAACTTTCATATATAACGTATAGCAGTGTTAATTATATTTATCATGTTACACATTACATACATTTATGTTATAACTGGAAATCTGTATCTTTTAACTGTCTTTATCTGGTTCCCTCTTACCCCACCTCTGATAACCAAAAACATGAACTTTTTCTATGAATTTGTTTCCTTTTTTTTGAAGTATTATTAACCAACAACACTATGTTAGTTCCTGTTACTCACATAGTAACTCAATATTTCTAAACATTCAAAATGATCACCATGATAAGTCTAGATTCAACCTGTCACCATACAAAGGTATGGCATAGCTATTGACCATATTTCTGTCATGTGCATTTCATACCCTGACTCAATTGTTTTGCACCTGGAAGTTTGTACCTTAATCTTCCTTACCTATTTCTCTCTTTTCTGCACCCCTCCTCCTCTGGCAAACAACTGTTTGTTTTTTGTATCCATGATTCTGTTTCTGTTTAGTTATGTTTGGTTCATTTGTTTTTAGAGTCTACATGTAAGTCAAGTTATCAGGCATCTGTCTTTATGACTTACTTTGCTTAGCCTAATACTCTCTAGATCCATCCATGCTGTTGCAAATGCAGTTACTTTTACCAGAGTGATATTCCATGGTATATATACATATATACAAGCTTCTTCCTTAACCATTAATCTATTGATGGGCACTCCATTTGCTTCTATATCTTGGCTGTTATAAATAATGCTTCAATGAACATCAGTTCAGTTCAGTTCAGTCACTCAGTCATGTCTGACTCTTTGAGACCCCATGAATGGCAGCACACCAGGCCTCCCTGTCCATCACCAACTCCCAGAGTTCACCCAAACTCATGCTCATCGAGTCAGTGATGCCATCCAGCCATCTCATCCTCTGGCATCCCCTTCTCCTCCTGCCTCCAATCCCTCCCAGCATCAGGGTCTTTTTCAATGAGTCAACTCTTCTCATGAGGTGGCCAAAGTATTGGAGTTTCAGCTTTAGTATCAATCCTTCCAATGAACACCCAGGGTTGATCTCCTTCAGAATGGACTGCTTGGATGTCCTTGCAGTCCAAGGGACTCTCAAGAGTCTTCTCCAACACCACAGTTCAAAAGCATCAATTCTTTGGTGCTCAGCTTTCTTCACAGTCAAACTCTCACATCCATACAGGACCACTGGAAAAACCATAGCCTTGACTAGATGGACCTTTGTTGGCAAAGCAATGCCTCTGCTTTTGAATATGCTATCTAGGTTGGTCATAACTTTTCTTCCAAGGAGTAAGTGTCTTTTAATTTCATGGCTACAATCACCATGTGCAGTGATTTTGGAGACTCCCCCCTCCAAAAAAAGTCTGACACTGTTTCCACTGTTTCTCCATTTTTTGCTATGAAGTGATGGGACCAGATGCCATGATCTTCATTTTCTGAATGTTGAGCTTTAAACCAACTTTTTCACTCTCCTCTTTCACTTTCATCAAGAGGCTTTTTAGCTTCTCTTCACTTTCTGCCATAAGGGTGGTGTCATCTCCATATCTGAGGTTATTGATATTTCTCCCAGCAATCTTGATTCCAGCTTGTGTTTCTTCCAGTCCAGAGTTTCTCATGATGTACTCTGCATAGAAGTTAAATAAGCAGGGTGACAATATACAGCCTTGACGTACTCCGTTTCCTATTTGGAAGCAGTCTGTTGTTCCATGTCCAGTTCTAACTGTTGCTTCCTGACCTGCACATAGAGGTACATATATCTTTTTGAATTAGTATTTTTGCTTTCTTCAGATAAATACCTAGGAGTGGAATTGCTGGACCATATTTTAGTTCTATTTTAGACTTTTTGAAGAATCACCATATTGTTTTCTACAGTGACTGCACCAAGTTACATTCCCACTAACAATGCACCAGGATTCCCTTTGGTCCACATTCTTGGCAAAACTCATTATTTGGTGTCTTTGTGATAACTGACATTCTGACTCACTGTGGTTTTGATTTGCATTTCCCTGATAATTAGTGATGTTGAGCAACTTACCACGTGCCAGTTGACTATCTGTATGTCTTCTTTGGTAAAATGTCTATTCAGTACCTCTGAATATTTTATTATTATCAGATATTTTTAATGTTGAGGTGTATTAGTTCTTTTGTACATTTTGGATATTAGCTCTTTATCAGATATGTACCATGAAAATATTTTCTGATATACAGTAGACTGCCTTTTGATTGTGATGGTATTTCCTTCATTGTGCAAATGCTTTTTTAATTTGATGTAGTCCCATCTGTTTATTTTTGGCTATGTTTCCCCTGCCTGGGAAGACATATACAAAAAATATTACTAAAACCAATGCCAAAGGGCATAATGCCTATATTTTCTTCTAGAAGGCTTGTGGTTTTGCATTTTACATTTAAGATTTTATACATTTTGAATTTATTTTTGTGCATGGTCTGAGGAAGTAGTCCAGTTTGATTCTTTTGCACATAGCTGTCCAGTTATCTCAACACTATTTATTGAAGAAGCTGTCTTTTTCACATTGTATATTCTTGCCTCCTTTGTCATAGATTAATTGCACATATAAGAGTGGGTTTATTTCTGGGCTCTCTGTTATGTTCCATGGATCTACGTGTTTGTTTCACTGTGCTATTACCATACTCTTTTGAAGACTGTAACTTTGCAGTATAGTTTGAAATCAGAGAATGTCAGTCATGCAACTTTGTTCTTCTTCCTCAACATCATTTTGTCTAAAGAGTAGAAATTTATATCTCATAGCTCTGGACGTTGGAAGTCCAAGATCAAGATGTCAAGATGGTCAAGTGGGGCCCCTCTTCTGGATCTTAGACTTGTGGTTTTATTCTTACATGGTGGAGAAGCCTGGGGATCTCTGTGGGATCTCTCTTATGAGAGCACTAATTCATTCATGAGGACTCCGTCTTTAAGACCTAATCACCTCCTAAATGCACCACCTTATAATGCCATCACATAAGGCATTAAGACTTCAACATGAATTTTGAGGGAACACAAACCTTCACACCACAGCCTAGACCAAGTATGGCTTATCTTCACTTTTAAATCTTCTAACACTGTTTTAGAAATAATTTTTGTATATGATGTGGGATAAGCCCAAGATCAGAGAAGACAATGGCAACCCACTCCAGTACTCTTGCTTGGAAAATCCCATGGATGGAGGAGCCTGATAGGCTGCAGTCCATGGGGTCACTAAGAGTCAGACACGACTGAATGACTTCACTTTCACTTTACACTTTCACACTTTGGAGAAGGAAATGGCAACCCACTCCAGTTTCTTGCCTGGAGAATCCCAGGGACAGGGAAGCCCAGTGGGCTGCCCTCTTTGGGGTTGCACAGAGTCAGACATGACTGAAGCAACTTAGCAGGAGCAGCAGCAGCAGGCCCAAGATAAATGGCTATCCAACTGATCTAGAACATTTATTTTAAAGACCATCTTTTCTCACTACAGGGAAGTCATTACTTTCTCAGAAATTATGAATTTCTGGACTCTGTCTTCTCTTGCACTTTCAGTTTGTTCTTGTACTGAGACATAGAAAGGGTACTTAATTATTGATTGGATTGCTTTAATAAATATAAAACCATGAGAATTTTTCTCACTTTTCCCCTTGCATCAGTTTGGAATGCTGTATCTTTTAAAATAATTTACCAATTTCATCCAAAATTTAAAATGTTTATCATAAAATTGTTCAAGAATGTTCCCTTTTCTTTTTAGATCTGAAGAGTAGTATTAATGACCACTTTTCATCCCTGATTTATATTACTGGTGCTTTTTCTTTTTTCCTTCATCAGTCTCATTTAAAGTTTACTAATTTATTAGTATTTGTAACTAACTATCTTTTAGATTTGTTCTATTATATATTTTTCTATTTCACTAATTTCTGCTCTTATCTTTATTATTGCATACCTTTTAAAATATTTTGGTTACTTTTCTAATTTGTTGAGGAGGAATCATTAGCTCATTGTTCTATTAACTTTTCTATTTTTAAAAAATACATGCTCAAAACTACAAAATTTTCTGCAGACACTGCTTTAGCTATATGCCATGGTGCAATGTATAGTAGTTTCTTTAGAATGCCATTCAAAACATTTCTTTGCTTCTTTTCTGATTTGTTTTTAACCCCATAAATTACTTGGGAGTGTTTTGCTTAATTTCTGTATATAAGGGAGTTTTTGAAATTTTGAAGCTGAGCTAGGCTTTAAGAGTATGTGAACCAAGAACTACTACATGTTCAAGCTGGATTTAGAAAAGGCAGAGGAACAAGAGATCAAATTGCCAACATCAGTTGGATCATAGAAAAAGTAAGCGAATTCCAGAAAAATATTTATTTCTGCCTCATTGACTACGCTAAACCTTTTGACTATGGATCACAATAAACTGTGGAAAATTCTCAAAGAGGTGGGAATACCAGACCACCTTATTTGCTTCCTGAGAAACTGTATGCAGGTCAAGAAGCAACATTTTGAACCGGATGGAACAAAGGACTGGTTCCAAATAGGAAAATGAGTACATCAAGGCTGTATATTGTCACCCTGCTTATTTAACTTATATGCAGAGTTCATCAAGTGAAATGCTAGGCTGGATGAAGCACAAGCTGGAATCAAGATTGACGGGAGAAGTATCAATAGCCTCAGATATGCAGATGACACCACTCTAATGGCAGAAAGTGAAGAGGAACTAAAGAGCCTCTTGATGAAGATGAAAGAAGAAAATGAAAAAGCTGGCTTAAAACTCAACTTTCAAAAAAAGATCATGGCATCTGGTCCCATTGCTTCATGGGAAATAGATGGGGAAACAATGGAAACAGTGACAGACTTTATTTTCTTGGGCTCCAAAATCACTTCAGTGACTACAGCCACAAAATTAGAAAATGCTTGATCCTTGGAAGAAAAGCTATGACAAATCTAGACAGCTTATTAAAAAGTGGAGACATCACTTTTCTGACAAAGGTCTGTGTAGTCATGGTTTTTCCAGTAGTCATGCGTGGATGTAAGAGATGGACCATAAAGAAGGCTGAGCACCAAATAATTGATGCTTTTGAACAGTGCTGTTGGAGAAGACTCTTGTGACTCTCTTGGACTGCAAGAAGATCAAACCAGTTAATCAAAGAAAGTGAAAGTGAAGTTGCTCAGTCGTGTCTGACTCTTTGTGACCCCATGGACTGTAACCTACCAGGCTCCTCAGTCCACGGAATTTTCCAGGCAAGAGTACTGGAGTGGGTTGCCATTTCCTTCTCCAGGGGATCTTCCCAACCCAGGGATCAAACCTGGGTTTCCTGCACTGCAGGCAGACGCTTTACCGTCTGAGCCACCAGGGAAGCCCTTATCAAAGAAAATCAACCTTAAATACTCATTGGAAGAACTGCTGAAGCTCCAATACTTTGACCACCTGATTCGAAGAACTGACTCATTAGGAAAGACTCTGATACTGGGAAAGATTGAAGAAGGAAGGGAAGGGGTGACAGAGGATGAGATGGTTGGATAGCATCATTGACTCAGTGGACATGAGTTTGAGCAAGCTCTGGGAGATGGTGAAGCACAGGGAAGCCTGGCGTGCAGCAGTCCATTGGATCACAAAAAGAGTCAGACTCGACTGAGTGACTGAACAACAAAAGTTTTTTAAAATTTTGTTTTAATTGCTCATTTTTATTTGTTTTTGCTATGAATCTCTAGATTATATTAATTGTGGCCAATATCTTATATGATTTTAATGCTTTGAATTTGATGAGTATGCTTTATTGCCAATATATGGTTAATTACTGCTAAATGCTCCTTGTAGGAATAAAAATAATGTGCCTTCTTCAGAATTACAGTCTATAAGTGTTATTCTATTGTTATGTTCTACATATGCCAATGAAATCAAGCCTTTTCATATCTTTTTCCTATCTTTTTCCATTCAATGTATGTATTCAATATACTTCTTACATGTATCTCTTTTAAGCAGTATAAAATTAAGTTTTGTTTTTAATCCAAGCGGATAGCATTGTCTCTTAGATACATGATTGATTTACATTCTTTTTTTTAATATTTGAGTTTAAATCTATAATCTTGCTCTGCATTTTCTATTTGTCCTACCTAGTCTTACACTTTTTTCTGCTTCTTTGACTTCTTTTGAATTAAGGTTATTCTCTATTACCCCTTAAAAATAATTCTATTTATTCCTCTTTTATAATACGTTAGTAGTTTTACTGATGCTGTAATATTTACTTGAGTTAATTGATAGTTACCCCCTTCCCAGACAGTGGAAGCACCTCAGAACACCTTATTTGGCTTATAAGCGTTTTTTCATTTATTTTAATTATGTGTGTATTCTGATCTCATGAGACAACATATTGTTTTATACACTCAATATTAACTTAGATTTACCTGCATATTTGTCCCAGGCCTGGGACAGAATCCCATGGACAGAGGAGCTTGGTAGGCTACAGTCCACGGGATCACAAAGAGTTGGACACGACTGAGTGACTTCACTTTCACTTTCCCTGCATATTTTACCACTGGTGTTGCTTTAACTCCGTTTCAGGAACTGAAATTTCCTTGACTACTCAAATGACTCACACCAGCTGTTTTAGTTATGATGCCTCCTTAGATCTCGGATATCTCCTGTCTAGTTCCAACCTCAATAACAGGGAACGTATCAGGGCTACTTTATTTGGTAACACTGGCTTCCAACTTAATTTGCCACAGACCCAGACATCTTCCAAAAGCACTGCTCAACCTGCCAGACACCTATTTTTTTTTTTTATGTTATCTTTTCATGTTTATTTTTTTTTAATTTTTTATTTTTTTAGTTTGTTTTGCTTTACAATACTGTATTCGTTTTGCTATACATTGACATGAATCAGCCACGAGTGTACATGAACTCCCAATCCCGACCCCCACCTCCCCCCTCCCGCCCCACACCCTCTCTCTGGATTATCCCCGTGCATCAGTCCCAAGCATCCTGCATCCTGCATCAAACCTGGACTGGCGATTCGTTTCACTTATGATATCACACATGTTACACTGCCACTCTGCCAACCCATCCCACCCTCTCCCTCTCCCACAGAGTCCAAAAGGCCGTTCTATACATCTGTGTCTCTTTTGCTGTCTTGCGTACAGGTTTATCATTACCATCATTCTAAATTCCATATATAAGTGTAAGTATACTGTATTGGTGTTTTTCTTTCTGGCTTACTTCACTCTGTATAATCGGCTCCAGCGTCATCCACCTCATTAGAACTGATTCAAATGTATTCTTTTTAATAGCTGAGTAATACTCCATTGTCAGACACCTATTTTGGATTGGCAAATTTCAACAGAGCAGAAACAATTCAAAAAACCAAGTTTCTCTCAGGATTTCTGCTTTCTTCCAGAGATTGTTGCTATAATTATTAATTTCTTAGCTGTTTGATGACTTTAAGAATATGTCACTTTTTTTCAACTTTTTTGTTACGTTATGCCAGAAGTTTGTTTCAAAACGTTTAGTATACCACTACAAAATGTCAATAATTACCTTTTATAGCCTTTCCTCCCTCAATTAGACTAGTTCCCTCAGAGTTATATTATTTTTCTTTGCACTTTTAAGTGCTTACTTTGGACTTAGTAGGCAAAATAGTCAATTTTACTAAATAAATCATTCATCATACTCAAATAGCCCCAAGGAAAAATACATGAATAGTGTTATCTCAAAGGTTCATATGTTTAGTGGTAAACCTTGGTGAAGACAGACATAGGGTCTCTATGGCAGTGCTCCAGTAATTCAAGTAATTACCTGCTATACCAAGGAGTCACTAAAGATATTAGCAATAACTGAAATTTACACTCCTAATGAAGCTAAATGCATATTAAGGAATTGAAGTGTATTGTATTAATAATTAGTGTCATGTTTTTTAGTGACTTTCCAAACTGGGCAGAAGCAAATAACTTTGTTCCTCTTTTTGATGGTACAAGAGTTTGGTTCCACTAAGAACTAGTTTCATGGGCAGCACCCTACAGATGTGTACTAATGTAAAAGAGAAGATGAGTGAAAATTGAAAATGGAGAAGCACACTATTGCAAAACTGAGAAAAAATGCATACAATCACCAAGTTAAATGGGAACATTTGTTGACTCTACCACTTATGCATACCACACAAGGCATTGTTCATTGCCTCTAAGTGCAGCTAGCTATAAAGGGCAAACAGGGTGTTCTTCCCAACTCCCAGCCACGTGGACTATAACCTCTTCTCCCACTCCGTCCACCAGTCTGATTACTGCTGCTCTTTCCTTTCCTTTCTTTCCCTTTCTCCCTCTTTCAACCTTCCTTCCTTCTTTCCCCCCTCTTCCATATCCTCTCCTGTCCTTTGCTTTCTTTCCCCTTTCCATCTTCTTCACGTACTTGTATCATCTGTTTAATACCTTTAAGTATCAGAAAACCCCTATTTCCCTTTTTTGGTAGGAAGCTATGCACTGCGTAGCTTGTGGGATCTTAGCTTCTGACTATGGATTGAACTCGAGTCCTTGGCAGTGAAAGCATGGAGTCCTAACTGCTGAACCACCAGAGATTCCCAACCACTGGATCCTTATTCCAAACTGGGCTTTGTCACTTGGGCAAGTCTCCAAACATTTGCTGTCACAGTTGACTAACCTGGAAAATAAGGTCATTATCAAGGTAATATTTAACGTCTCATTTTCGACAGTCTATAAGTCTATTAACTTTCCATGTTCACACACATCTCTATTCTGGACCATAATTGTTGATCTGGTTCGGGGCACATGATCTAAATTGACCAAATGATTCCTTTCTCTAAAATGTTTTTACTTATGACCAGATACAGCAGTAGCTCTTTCTAGGGATCAAATCGTAAGATGTACAGCTTAGCAATTACTTTCAGTCAGGTTTGCTGCCAAGGAGAGAAAATTTGCCTGAAGGGAAAGATAAATTTAAATAATTTAAATTTAAATCATAAAAGCAATTCTGTAGCTTCGACAATCTATTCTTATTTATTTATTTCCAAGTGCTGTCATATAAGATAGATTTAGATTCATAAGATTAAGTTGCAAGATATAAAAAAAAAAAAATCAGATTCTTAAAAAATCTGTCGTATGACCAGATTTTCTCAAGTCACTTACGTATCTTACTGAAAAAGAGAATTCTGGAAAAGGCTCCTATAAAGGATTTAGATTAAAGGATCCAAACAAAAATTACTATTTGAACATCATTTATTACGAATCAGGAACTTAGCAGATATTACTTGCCATTCATGAGATAAGCCAGAAAGATAAGAATTATTATCTCAATTTTATGTAGTAGGAAATTGAGACTCAGAAAGAGTGAATCAATTGCCAAATTTATACAGCTAGTAAATCACTGAGCTGAAAGCCAGCTCCCTCACTATGACCAGAGAACCCAAACTTTTTTCATTCTATAATACAAGATTTCCTCTCAATTTGATTATAATATGTTTTAAAAGTATAGAAATGAAATAATTCATAAATGAAATTCACATAATTAATAAAATGTTTCCCTAGAGGGTGAGATGGCTAGATAGATAGCATCACTGACTCAATGGACATGAATTTGAGCAATTCTGGGAGATAATGAAACAGAGGAGCCTGATGTGCTGCAGTCCATGGGGTCACAAAGAGTTGGACATGACTTAGTGACTGAACAACAATTAAAATACTTAAATCTAGAAGAATTTATTTTCCTAAGAATTATATAGTATTCTGAGGAGTACTTATGATTGATAATCTGTAGATTTCACATTTCTGATGGAAACTAAGTTTGAGATCATGTATTAATGTCATCTGTTTGTTGGAATTTGCCCTGTGATACTTGAATGTCTTAATTACACAGTACTGTATGAATCTCTGGAAGATGAGATTTTGTGGCCCACACCAATTTTCACAGTTGGATGTCCCAAGCCTGGGACAAATATGCCAGGAATTTTATATGTTCCAAGTTATCACTTAAATTATTGTTAATAGCTGTAGCTGCCATTTACACCATTGACTCTCAACAACCCTAAACTATAAGTACTGCTATTGGCATTTTACATTTACATAAACTGAAAAACAGGAAAATTTTCTTACACACATCATAAGGCTTGTAAATGGTACAATCAGTTAACAAGCCCAAAGCTGTCTGATTCTAATGTAAGGACACCACAGCTTCAAACAACCTCAATCAATACTGGCTCCATAGACTTACTGAAGTTAAGGGGGAATGCTTTTAAAGATGTAAACACATTAAATCAAATTCAGTGATTATTCCTGGAATTATGATTTCACAATTGTATACATTACATGCTGATATATGCAAAGCTTCCTTTAAAAACAATACAGTGAAAACTTCTATCCATACAAAAAAAATGCACACAAATGTTTATAGCTGCTTTATTCATAATTGCTGAAAATTGGAAGCAACCAAGATGGCCTTCAACTGGTGAATAAGAAACTCATATACAATGGAATATCATTTAACAGTAAAAAGAAATGAGCTATGAAGCCATGAAAAGGCACAGAACTTTAAAATGCGTATTGCTAAATGAAATAAGCCAATCTGAAATGACTACATACTCTATGATTCCAGTTATATGACATTCTGAAAAGACAAAACTATGGAGAGAAGGAAAAAGGTCAATGGTTACCAGGGGCTCAGGGGCAGGGGGCTAGACAGAAGGGATAAATAGAAGAAGCACAAGCATTTTTTAGGACAGGGGAACTATTCTGAATAATACTACAATTAGAGACACATGTCATTACACATTTGTCAAAAACTCATAGACTATATAGTACAAGAATGAAGCCAAATGTGAACTGTGAGCTACAACTAGTAATGTTGTATTGATGTTGGCTCATAAAACTGTAACAAAACTATCACAATAATGCCAGATGTTAATAGTAGAAAAAATCAAAGAGAGTGAGAGTGATTATGGGAACACTGCACTTTTTGTTCAATTTTTTTTGTAAATGTAAAACTACTCAAATATTAGTCTATTAATTTAAAACTGAATTTAAAATTCAGTTTAGTCGCTCAGTCATGTCTGACACTTTGTGACCCTTGAATAGCAGCACTCCAGGCCTCCCTGTCCATCACCAACTCCCAGAGTTCACTCAAATTCATGTCCATCGAGTCGGTGATGCCATCCAGCCATCTCATCCTCTGTCGGCCCCTTCTCCTCCTGCCCCCAATCCCTCCCAGCATCAGAGTCTTTTCCAATGAGTCAACACTTTGCATGAGGTGACCAAAGTACTGGAGCTTCAGCCTGAGCATCAGTCCTTCCAAAGAACCCAGGACTGATCTCTTTCAGGATGGATTGCTTGGATGTCCTTGCAGTCCAAGGGACTCTCAAGAGTTTTCTCCAACACCACAGTTCAAAAGCATCAGTTCTTCGGCTCTCAGCTTTCTTCACAGTCCAATTCTCACATCCATACATAACTACTGGAAAAACCATAGCCTTGACTGGACGGACCTTTGTTGGCAAAGTAATGTCTCTTTTACTTTCCTCAAGAGGCTTTTTAGTTTCTCCTCACTTTCTGCCATAAAGGTGGTGTTATCTGCATATCTGAGGTGATTGATATTTCTCCCAGCAATCTTGATTCCAGCTTGTGCTTCTTCCAGCCCAGCGTTTCTCATGATGTACTCTGCATAGAAGTTAAATAAGCAGGGTGACAATAGACAGCCTTGATGGACTCCTTTTCCTATTTGGAACCAATCTGTTGTTCCATGTCCAGTTCTAACTGTTGCTTCCTGATCTGCATATAGGTTTCTCAAGAGGCAGGTCAGGTGGTCTGGTATTCCCATCTCTTGAAGAATTTTCCACAGTTTCTTGTGATCCACATAGTCAACGGCTTTGGCATAGTCAATCAAGCAGAAATAGATGCTTTTCTGAACTCTTTTGCTTTTTGCATGATCCTGCAGATGTTGGCAATTTGATCTCTGGTTCCTCCGCCTTTTCTAAAACCAGCTTGAACATCTGGAATTTCACGGTTCACGTATTGCTGAAGCCTGGCTTGGAGAATTTTGAGCATTACTTTACTAGTGTGTGAGATGGAAGCAATTGTGCGGTAGTTTGAGCATTCTTTAGCATTGCCTTTCTTTGGGATTGGAATAAAAACTGACTTTTCCAGTCTTGTGGCCACTGCTGAGTTTTCCAAATTTGCTGGCATATTGAGTGCAGCACTTGCACAGCATCATCTTTCAGGATTTGAAATAGCTCCACTAGAATTCCATCACCTCCACTAGCTTTGTTCGTAGTGATGCTTTCTAAGGACCACTTGACTTCACATTCCAGGATGTCTGGCTCAAGGTGAGTGATCACACCATCGTGATTATCTGGGTCATGAAGATCTTTTTTGTACAGTTCTTCTGTATATTATTGCCACCTCTTCTTAATATCTTCTGCTTCTGATAGGTCCATACCATTTCTGTCCTTTATCGAGCCCATCTTTGCATGAAATGTTCCGTTGGTATCTCTAATTTTCTTGAAGAGATCTTTAGTCTTTCCCATTCTGTTCTTTTTCTCTATTTCTTTGCATTGATCACTGAGGAAGGCTTTCTTATCTCTCCTTGCTACTCTTTGTAACTCTGCATTCAGATGCTTATATCTTTCCTTTTCTCCTTTGCTTTTCACTTCTCTTCTTTTCATAGCTATTTGTAAGGCCTCCCCAGACAGCCATTTTGCTTTTTTGCATTTCTTTTCCATGGGGATAGAATTCCATCACCTCCACTAGCTTTGTTCGTAGTGATGCTTTCTAAGGACCACTTGACTTCACATTCCAGGATGTCTGGCTCAAGGTGAGTGATCACACCATCGTGATTATCTGGGTCATGAAGATCTTTTTTGTACAGTTCTTCTGTATATTATTGCCACCTCTTCTTAATATCTTCTGCTTCTGATAGGTCCATACCATTTCTGTCCTTTATCGAGCCCATCTTTGCATGAAATGTTCCGTTGGTATCTCTAATTTTCTTGAAGAGATCTTTAGTCTTTCCCATTCTGTTCTTTTTCTCTATTTCTTTGCATTGATCACTGAGGAAGGCTTTCTTATCTCTCCTTGCTACTCTTTGTAACTCTGCATTCAGATGCTTATATCTTTCCTTTTCTCCTTTGCTTTTCACTTCTCTTCTTTTCATAGCTATTTGTAAGGCCTCCCCAGACAGCCATTTTGCTTTTTTGCATTTCTTTTCCATGGGGATGGTCTTCATCCCTGTCTCCTGTACAATGTCACGCACCTCATTCCACAGTTCGTCAGGTGCTCTATCTGTCAGATCCAATAGGAGATGCCAATGTTGTGGAGATCTTAAGTAGACCACCACAGGCCACATAAAAAAATGACTATTTACAAGGTAGACAAATGGATTTTGCTCTTTGAAATAAAATTCCCAGAGACAATAGATTCACTTATTTAAAAAAAACTCCTAGATTCCAGTGAGGTTTTTGTATTCTGGAAAACAATGATTATTATAAATGTAAAAGATGAAATTCCATGATGGGCTCATGTAAGATGGACTCAAGGAAAAGTTTGAGTAAATTTTTTCACATAACGTGAGAAAGAAAAATTGTACTATTTCTTAATTATTATATTGTTTGACAAGATATGCAATTGAAATCGGTAAGATGACAATTAAAACAAGACAACTAGCTATCAGTTCAGCTCAGATGCTCAGTTGTGTCTGACTCTTTGCGACCCCATGGACTGCAGCCCACCAGGCCTCTCTGTCCATCACCAACTCCCGGCATTTACTTAAACTCATGTTCACTGAGTCAGTGTTGCCTTTTCATACTGTTCATGGGTTTCTCAAGGCAAGAATACTGAAGTGGTTTGCCATTCCCTTCTCCAGGGGACCAAGTTTTGTCAGAACTCTCCACCATGACCTATCCGTCTTGAGTGACCCTACACGGCATGGCTCATAGTTTCATTTCATGTGTGATAAGTAAATTTATATTTGTCTTGGGCAAAACTCTCTTATTTGTAAAATTCCCATTGAGAATATGGAAGCTTACCCTTTTGGGGGATTACATTATATTTAGGAATTTATGGTATTTTTTTTTTTTTTGAGTATTTGTATTACATTGGGTTAAACATAGTAAGGCAGATACAAAATAATCAAGGCACCACGATACAGTTCCTGCTCTGAATCCTTAAATACGGTTCAGTGATAAGGGTGGAATGAAGATGAAATTCAAGTGTTACTCTAGCTACTGCTTAATGTTTATAAACAGTAAGTGTAAAACATGGACTTTATTATGCTAATCTAAATTAAGGAGAAATTGCCTCTGTCTAGAAAATTCAGAATGTCTCTGTGGAGAAGGCAATATTTTTGATGAACTTAAGTTGAAAAGATGAAGAAGGAAAAAGTAGAAATTGAAAGAGAAAAGAATTTTCTCACAGATGGAGATGCAGAAAAGAGTGAGTCACGTCCAAGGGTTAACAGCTGACTCAGTTGGTGGCTCAGATGGTAAAGACTCTGCCTGCAATGCAGAAGATCTGGGTTTGATCTCTGGTCAGGAAGATCCCCTGGAGAAGGAAATGGCAACCCACTCCAGTAGTCTTGCCTGGAGAATCCCATGGACAGAGGAGCCTGGTGGGCTACAGTCCACACAAAGAGTCGGACATGACTGATAACTAGCACTTTCACTTTCTGTTTGATTAGATCACAAAGATCTGAATACAGAGTGGAGAGGAGAGTTTTTATGGAAATAATGGAAGAAGGTTAGTTCTGTGGTGCTGTTACCAAGTCCAAGCTCATACTGCCTGCTCACTGTGCAAACTCTGCCTGCAATGCAGAAGATCTGGGTTTGATCTCTGGTCAGGAAGATCCCCTGGAGAAGGAAATGGCAACCCACTCCAGTAGTCTTGCCTGGAGAATCCCATGGACAGAGGAGCCTGGTGGGCTACAGTCCACACAAAGAGTCGGACATGACTGATAACTAGCACTTTCACTTTCTGTTTGATTAGATCACAAAGATCTGAATACAGAGTGGAGAGGAGAGTTTTTATGGAAATAATGGAAGAAGGTTAGTTCTGTGGTGCTGTTACCAAGTCCAAGCTCATACTGCCTGCTCACTGTGCAACAGGCCAATAAATCAAGAGAAACATTGCTGGGGCAAGAAACAGTGACTTTATTTGGAAAGCCAGCAGACATAAAAGATGGTGGGCTTGTGTCTCAAAGAACCATCTTCCCTTAGTTGGAATTCAGGCATCTTTTATACTAAAAAGGGAAGGAGCAAATTAAAACATTTCCTGGTTTGGTTCAGCCTCTGGAGGGGATATGTTAGTTTTTTCCTTCCTGAAATCATTCACAGGTGAGTCTGGTCAGGATGTTTCCTGTGAGGTGTGTGTGTGTTAGTTGCTCAGCTCTGTCCAACACTTTGTAACCCTATGGACTGTAGCCTGCTAGGCTCCTCTCTCCATGGAATTCTCCAGAAAAGAATACTGGAGTGGGTAGCCATTCCCTTCCTCAGAGAATCATCCCAACCCGGGGACTGAACTCAGGTCTCCTGCATTGCAGACAGATTCTTTACTGTCTGACTCACCGGGGAAGCCCTCATGTGAGCTAAACAAAGATATTTTAGTTTAATACTCATTTTCTGGGGGCAGGATTCTCAGAGATGGGCCATTATGTGTAATTTTAGCTTATAGGCAATATCTCTTTAGTATTAACTTGTAATACAATAGAGTTTCTTCCCTATTACAGGGCTCTAACATAGAATGTTAGTCCTTTCCTGTGAGAAATTTGATGGGAGGGATATGGAAGATATTGATAGTTTCTGAACAAGAAGTTGCACTTCAGAAAAATGAGTGTTATTCCTTTGTTTCGTGATAATGGAATTTATGTTACTGCATTATACAATTCAGGTTTATTTGACATTTAGACCATAAGATCCTCAAAGGCAGATGTCATATTACTTCTCTTGTTATTTTCAGCACTTAATATGGAGAAGGCAATGGCACCCCACTCCAGTACTCTTGCCTGGAAAATCCCATGGATGAAGGAGCCTGATGGGCTGCAGTCCCTGGGGACGCTAAGAGTCAGACAAGATGGAGCGACTTCACTTTCACTTTTCACTTTCGTTCATTGGAGAAGGAAATGGCAACCCACTCCAGTGTTCTTGCTAGAAAATCCCAGGGACAGGGGAGCCTGGTGGGCTGCCGTCTATGGGGTCACACAGAGTCGGACATGACTAAAGTGACTTAGCAGCAGCAGCAATATGTAACTGGTACATAGTCAATCCTAAAAGAAATCAGTCCTGAATATTCATTGGAAAGACTGATGCAGAAACTGAAACCCCAGTACACTGGCCATCTGATGCAAAGAACTGACTTACTTGAAAAGACTCTGATGCTAGGAAAGATTGAAGGCAAGAGGAGAAGGGGATGACAGAGGATGAGATGGTTGAATGGCATCACTGACTCAGTGGACATGAGTTTGAGTAAACTCCAGGAGTTGGTGATGGACAGGGAGGCCTGGTGTGCTGCAGTCCATGGGGTTTCAAAGAGTCAGACACGACTGAACAACTGAACTGAACACAGTATAAACTCTATAAATGTTTACCAATGAATAATTGAATGGTGCTTCTCTTAATCATCTAAAATAATTTTAAAACCCCTAGAACTTTGGTTTTAAACAGTCAAATCTGAATTGACCCAAATAGCCATTGATTTACTATTGGGTTGACCAAAAAGTTCCTTTGATTTTTTAAGTAAAAATGAAAGACACATTTTTCACTTTCACCAAGAACTTTATTGAACAACGCATTCACCTCCTTATTCTACTATCTTCTGCCATTTTTCAGACAAATTTAGAATTCCATCTTCTCAAAACTTTTTATCTTTTTGAGCAAAGAGCTATTTAAGGCACCTTTTATTTATTTTTTAATTTAAATTTACTTATTTTAATTGGAGGCTAATTACTTTATAATATTGTATTGGTCTTGCCATTCATCAACATGAATCCACCATGGGTGTACACGTGTTCCCAATCCTGAACCCCCCTTCTACCTCCCTCCCTGTACCATCCCTCTGGGTCATCTCAGTGCACCAGCCCCAAGCATCCTGTATCCTGCATCAAACCTGGACTGGTGATTCGTTTCTTATATGATATTATACATGTTTCAATGTAAGAAGCCTTTAAAAATCTTCCAGGAAATTGAAATTTTTTCCATCAAGAGAAGTTCTTAAAAATAAAACTAAATGGACATCTGACAGTGCAATGTCTGCACTGTGAACATGGCAGATGAATCAGAACTTCTGAGCAAAGCTGTAACAATTTTTGTCTGGTCATCAAAGAAACATATGGTCTTGAGGTATCCTGATGGAAGTTTATGTGTTTCCTGTTGACAAATTCCAGACACTTTCATCACTTCTGTTGGTCTAATTTGGAGCAGTACTTGTTGGAATTAATCATTTGGTTTTCCAGAAGGAGCTCATAATGGAGGATTCCCTTCCAATCGCAACATATACACAACATTGCCTTCTTTGTATGAAGACCAGCCTTTGATGTGATTGCTGGTGGTTCATTTCACTTGTCCCATGATCTCTTCCATTCCACATTATTGTGTAGTACCCACTTCTCATCACCCATTGCAATTTGTCTTAAAAATTGAAACATTTTGTTACACTTAAGTAGAGAACTGGATCAAAAATACAGTCAAGAAGGTTTTTTTCAGTGACCTTATGTGGAACCCAGGTAGCACAAAAAGAATCCGCTTGCTAATACAGGAGATGCGAGAGATCTGAGTTCAGTCCCTGGGTTGGGAGGATCCCTGGAGAAGGGAATGGCTATCCACTCCACTAGTCTTGTCTGGAGAATTCCATGGAGAGAGGAGCCTGGCAGGATACAGTCCATGGGGTCCCAAAGAGTTGGATACGACTGAGCAACGGAGCACTATGTGGAACCCAAACATCAAAGTGATGGACACAACCAAGCTGGTGCATGTAAGGTCTGACCCCAGGGGCCATGATGAGCCGCCCCTTCCCTCCCCTGCCGGCGGGGAAGTCCCTAAGGAAGGAGCCTCCCAGATCCCGGGGACCAATGACAGCACACTTTACCAGCTAAAGCTGCCCCACTCCAGCCAAGTAGAAAGACCTGTCAGCACACAATGCAGCCTGGCGACCTATCCGAGCCCCCGTCCATCTAGCCTGACCATCCCTCGCAAGGAACGTATAAAAATCACCCCCAACATGGCCCAGGCGCGGACTTCCCTCAACCTGCCTCATTTGGTCCCAGAACCCAGCCTGGGAGCGCTTCGCCATTAAAGCCTGTTAGACACTCTTTTGGGGTCCTGGGCGTCTTTTACCTAACAGTGCAAATGGTTTTCAACGCTAATCTGGATATTTCTAGTACGTCCGTTGTCTCCTACATGGTATAACATCTGTTGTTCTCAATTAATATCTTGATTTGATTGCTATTAGCTTCAACTGATCTACCCTGACTGTGGAGCATTGTCCATTGAGAAATCTCCAGCACAAAACTTCACAAAACACTTTTGATATATTCATCCAGTCACAGCACCTCTCCATACCCCACACAAATTTTTTTGCATTTCAGTTGCATTTTTAACTGTCTTAGAATAATAAAGCATAATATGTTGAAAATGTTACCTTTTTTCTTCAATCTTGAGTATTTAAATGGTCACAAGAAAATTTACCAGTTTTGATATTTAAAAAAATCATGCTGACATGATACCTATCACAATACAATCTAACAAAATTGTTTCTAATGAAGTTAAAGACAACTAAATGTTACTAGAGCCATCTTACAGAAAAAAACAAATGAATGTTTTGGCCAATCCAATAGCTTTGGGCTCTTCCTCTAACCTCCTTTGTAGGACAGCCGGAGTTGATAGGAAAGAGGCTACAGAAGGGATGAAAAGGTCATGGTTCAAGAGGGGATTAACCCCCTAATAAACCAACAATTGCTTTTTTTTTTTTTTTTTTTAAACCCAGCATCCTTTCAATATACTGTACCCGGTAATTGCACCCTTGGGTTGTTCCTTGTGCCTGAAAAGTTACTGCCGTGTGTCTCAGACCCCAGCTTCTCCGAGACTGTGGCCTGTGTTTCTCCTCTAAGATCCCTCTGAAAGTTCGGGTTCAACCCTGAAACTCAAGCCAGTGCCTGGAGTCCAGCAAGCTACCTGCTGACGGGTGTTCTTCAGAAGAGTCTCCTAGAAATTTAGCCCTGGCTACTTCAAGATTTTGCCTCTGTGCTCTCCCCACCTGCCTCCCAGCACCCTCCTCTGAATCCTATGCTCTGTCTGCTCAGGCCTCCTGCACTCAGCACTTGGTCTCCAGCCTCAGTGTCTCTGTTCCTCTGGAAGAAGATTTGGTTCTTGGTTTGGTCCTAGACAGACTGCTCTAAATGACTGAGCCATACTCAAGCAGCTCCCAAGATTTCACTGAATATAACATTAAAGTAACCTTTATTTTTAAATTTAAAAACACACTGAGCAAACTAACCCCACTAAATTTAAAAATACTTAAGCAAAATAGCACTTCATTTTTTCTGCTTTATCAAACTAGCACAGCAATATTAAATGACAAGTCAACTGACTTAAACATGATCAGAAGATGTGTACTTAAAGGTAGGTACTTTTAAAAACAGGGCAATAGGTCTTAGAAGATCAGAGGTGGTTCTTATATAACATTCTGATGTTTGAGAAAGATGATTTTCAGCATGGTACAACGCAGGTGAAACTTAACACTTTATTTTTAACACTTCCAATGGCTGTTAACTGATAGGCCATCTGGGTTGGAGGAGACTTCAGAGGTCAGCAACAATTTCCTTTCTGAAAGAAGTAAGTGCAATAAACTTATGACCCTTTAAAAATAAAACTAATTAGCTAAACTAATTCCATTTTCCACAATTAGATACTAGACAATCTGTTTGAAAACCTTTATTGCTTCTATTTTGCTGCAACAAACAGAAATTTTCTTTTGCTATCTTTTACTGGTAGCCCTTTTAATACCAAAACTTTATTCTGAAAGGAACATCACATATTTTCTAATAGAAGTAACATTGTAATGAATTTGCAGCAATAAGTTACCTTCTGCGCAGTGAAGACTTGGCCCTGAGCACCGCCGATGACTTCTGTGCCACCAGCAGCCCTGTCCTCTGTTGAGGCTTTAACTCAGGAATTGCTTGGACCCCTTAGTTATCTGTTTCTCGAACTCAGTGAATGTTCTGAGGATTTCGTCTTTGTTTAACCAGAACCTACTAGTGCGCTTTGCACACAGCAGGGTTTCAATAAATACTGCTTTAATTCATGTCAATGTGTAACAAAACGAATACAGTATTGTAAAGCAAAACAAACTAAAAAATAAAAATTAATTAAAAAAAAATAAAATAAAGGAATACGTGGAGAAAAGATGAATAAACATGTGTTTGTATCAACACTCAACTGAATGTTCATTTGGAATTGAATCAGAGCTCAAAATCAACAATGCCTTTGAAAAGTAACCTGACTTTCACATTCTTCCTATTCTTTCGGTGTCTTTATTGCAGAGGTAATGTAAGTCAAACGCTGCATCTTCTTTTGAGTAGTGAATTCTTACTTATTCTTCTTTGCACACAAAAATGTGACATTTATGTGAAGGCTTTCTCTTTCATTCCCTTGCGCAGGACTTTATTTCTATTTCTATCATGATGTCACAATGTACTGTCATTTTCTCTTCTAGCATTAGCCAGGCCCTAAGTAAAAATGAAAATGAGTCTTTATGCCCCATTCCAAGGTGAATCATTACTTTTTTCTAACTTTGAATATAATTTTACTGCCCTTGACACATTATTTATGTTCATAAATACAAAATATATTTACTTTTATTATTATCAGTTTCACAACACAGGTAATTAACCTTTTAAATGGGCTTATATTACTTTTTACTCTACCGCATCAACAAATATTATTACAATGTAGTAATGGCAGTATGAAAACCATGATAAATAAATTTAACACCAGTAATGAATATACTGGTGAGTTTTGATCCTTTAATTCACATGCAGTTCAACGGTGTGCATATCAATTAACAATAAATAGTTTTAAGCTAACCAAGGTAACCATATATAGGGAAGTAATGTGTATTTTATATTATGAATAGAACAGGCTTATTTTTATTTTTATAAGTAGCAGTGTGTAGTTTAACAAATTCAGCAGTTAAAATGTCCAAAATGAAATTCTCTTCCTAAAAATAGACAGATAGACATATAGACAGACAGACAGGTAACATATACACATAAGTGGATATATAATTCTATTTATCTCATTCATCTATTGATCAATCGCTCTACCTCCAGAATGAAATGAAAGCTTATTCAGATGCAGTGAGTCTTTTCCATTATTTGTTTGTAATGGGACATGCAGGGCCTTGTGGTCTATGGGGTTTTAAGTTCTTTCTGGGAGCATCACTTCTGTCCATCCTTTCACGCCTCCAGGCTTATGATCCTAACCAGAGCTTCACCATTATTCACCTGCCAAATATTGCACCAGCAAGCTTCTGGTATTATCTGAGGCTTTAGTCAATACTGGCTTTGATTTCCCTGACAATCGTTTGCTATCCAGATTTCAAAATGCAAGAATTTAGCAGGAATCTACCTGCATTGCAGGAGACCTGGGTTCAATCCCTGGGTTGGGAAGATCTCCCAGAGAAGGAAATGGCAACCCACTCCAGTATTCTTGCCTGGGAAATCCCATGGACAGAGGAGCCTAGTGGACTAATTCCATGGCGTCACGGAGTCTGACACAACTTAGCGACTAACCCACTACCACCAATATCATGATATTTAATTCCTTGTATATTTTCTTTCTGATCCCCTTACTTGTAATCCATTTCCTTTGCCCTTTCTTATGATTGTATCTTGGATCTTTTCATCACAATGAAATGCTCTACAGCATAAAGCTAAACTATGACATTCCACTCTCTAAGACTCCCTTTACCTTCAGTTCTCTCCTTCTTTTATTACCACCAGAACTTTCATTCAGTCTTCCATCCTCTTATCCCTCAATTTTGTCCCAGATTATTATATTTCACTGGTCTCTACTTCTTCTCCTACCCAACTTAAGCCCTGTAATGTTTGCAAGAATCATTTACTGAGTACTTATTAAGTGTCAGACACTGTGTTAAGGTGTTCTCATGCATTATTTAATGTCAGTTCTCACAACAATTCTGTGAGATAAGTACCATTATCATCAGATAAAGAAAATGTGATGGTGAAAAATAAATAATCAAAAGTCACTCTAAGTGTCAGAATGAGATTTGAATACAGCTTTGTCAAACATCAAAGCACATTATACGAGAGAACTCACCTAACTTAAGATAATTTTACTCGGAGATTACTATATACCAGGGCTTATTTTGGCCCTAGGAAGACGAAGATTGATAAGAAACAAACTGTTTCCTTAAAAAAGAAAAAACACTGAAGCTAATTGGTGGTAGAGTCCCACAGGCAATGAAATAAATACAAGCAACATAATGCAATAATGAAGGAATATACAAGATAGTAATGGCAGCGTTAGTCGCTCAGTCATGTATGGCTCTTTGTGACCCCATGGACTCTAGCCCACCAGGCTCCTCTGTCCATGGAATTTCCAGGCAAGAATACTGGAGTGGGTAGCCATTCCCTTCTCCAGGGGATCTTCCTAACTCAGAGATCGAACCTGTGTCTCCTGCATTGCAAGCAGGTTCTTTACCCCCTGAGTCATCAGGGAAGCCCAACACACAAGGTAAAATAATAGCAAATGAGAGAGAATTATTACTTTTTAAAAAGGAATCCTCACAGATAAATCAACAATTCGACTGAATCTTAAGTACTGATTTGAAACTGACTAGATGAAAGATAATTTTATGGGACATTTCAGGAAGAAGATGCATCATGTGCAAAGGTGTGGAAATACACCTCAACCAGCATGGTCTTCCACTGCCAGAGAACACAGAATTGGGAGATGAAACTACCATTTAGGAAGAGGGAACATCTTCAAGAATCTTGAATGACTTCCACAGAATGTGGATAGTTTTCTGCAGGAAATGGAGATACATTATAGCATTTTATGGCTTGGTTGTATGTTTTAAAAGGTGGAAGCTCTCAAGACACTGGAAATGGCAAAGTTTGGGAGCAGGGAGACAAATAAATCATTGAAAGATTTGAAGAAAGAGACTGAACAAATGTCTAAAACCATATGGTGTTGGCAAAAAAAAAAAAAAAAAAAGAATACTTAAGAAAAACACTGGAGGCTGAATTACCAGAGTTTAGAAATCTATTGCCTGAAGGAGCATGGAAAGGAGAGGAACACAGGATATCTTAAGAGATATCTTAAGACTCATATCTCCACCCGAGAAGACTGTTAAATTGGTGATACTATTATAGGGGTACATGAATCAATGAGAAAAAACACTTTGGGGAGAAGATAATGTGCTCAATTTTGAAATTATGGCTTCCAGATATTAAAGAGAGGATTTCCAGAGACAGAGATTCTGACAGTCAGGAGTTGAAAGAGGCTTAGTGATGAAAATGGGTCATGGGAAGACAGACCCTCCTCCTAGAATCCAAGTTGGGGAGGAAAAGGATCTAGCATCTAGAAGAGAAAACTGTAAAGGATTTAGATGAAGGAAATCAAAAAGTGAGAAAATAACCCAGTCACAGCGGTCTCTCCTAAGCCAAGGGAGAACCAGAGAGCTGGGAAAGAAAAAGAAGTTACAAATAGAGCAAGAACCTATAAAGCCACTGAATTAGTGTCATAGGAACAGCTGCGCTGGAATTTTGGAGACACATCAAGTATAGCTCAATAGTCAAAAAGTTAAACAAAACAAAACAAAACAAAAGGTGATGGAGGGGGGTTCCCTGGTGGCTCAGCAATAAAGTATCCAACTGCAATGCGGGAGATGTGAGTTCCATCCCTGAGTTGGCAAAATCCCCTGGAGAAGAAAATGACAACCCATTCCTGTAGTCTTGCCTGGGAAATCCCATGAGCAGGAGAGCCTGGTGGGCTACAGTCCATAGGGTAACAAGAATTGGACATGACTTTGCAAATACACCATCACCACCTAAAGAATTATAACTAGTTTTTATGTGTCCAACTTTGCTTAGCAAATAGTATAATACAGGGGTCTCCAACCTCCAGGATCCAATGCCTGATGGTCTGAGGTGGAGCTGATACAATAATACTAGAATTAAAGTGCATAAAAATCTAATGCCTTTGAATCATCCTGAAACCATCTTTCCCCCACTCTTGTTCCGTGGGAAAACTCTTCCATGAAAGCAGTTCCTGGTGCCAAAAAGACTGGAGACAGCTGGATTTATATTGATTTTTTGCAAAATATCCTTATACATGTATATCAATATAAATAGCTATCCTTTTAGGAATTTTTTTGGATGCACATTATTTTTAGATTTTGAAGACACTGAAGAACAGATATGTATATATTTTAAAATATGCTTTATGATAATTTTTCATATTAAAATATAATCATCAATATTTTTCTCATTGCAATAAAACCTCAGATTTATGAAAAAGCATAACAAATACTTTCCTTGTTATTTCTTGTATCTACTCTCAGGATTCCATTCTTATCATATGATTCCACATGATTATAACTATTTTCTCAGTACTGAATAAACAGTCATTTGCTTTTACTCTGCCAAACAATATACTACATTTAACAAAAAATTTCCATTTTTACAATCATGGTAAGATGAAAAGAATTGCTTGTTTAATTTAAACTTCTGTTTCTTGACCTTTTCTGATTCAAAAAAACTTATGTTTATAGTAAAACATATCAAATGTTAATTGAGTGGTAAACATACTTAAGTGTCAATATTAGGGAAGAGTAATCATTTTAGACCAAAAGTAGTCAAAAGTTTTATTTTCAATGTGGCTTTTAAAAATGTTAAAAAAGAACAGAAGTATTTAGAAATGCACTCCAGAAATCACACATTTTAGACTAAAATTGTTTCCTACTCTGAAATGACAGGAACATTGATGATTTTGCCCATTCTAAATCTCAACAGGTTATGAAGTTCTTTCCAACCATGAAATAATGCATTACTAATTAATAATAAGAACTTGCTTCTTCAGCAAGTGCTTGCCTGTCCCTAAGATAGGTCAATGTGGAATAAAATTTTCTCTTCTAAGGTTTAGGCTGCAGATTCCTGCACTGAGAATACTAACTAAAAGGCTTTTGCTTGAAATAACTGGACATTGATATTTGTGAAATAAAATAGTTGGCTGATTTCACTCTGTTTCCTTTTGCTTAGGAGTTCACCTGAAGGTAGGAGGAAGAACTCTCTTCAGCAGCAACAGTCTGTATCAATTGAATCTGTGGGCAAGTCACCTTCATTTACTGAGCGTGAAGAATGAACACAGTGCTGTGAAAATAGGTGCCGTGCTCCTACCTTCACAGAGTCGAAGTATAATATCAATGGCTGAATATATACATGTGAAAGTAACTAAAAACATCTGGCTGCAGAGGGGTCCTACTTCCATTATTATAACAATTCACTTGTAGTTGATTAAAAGTGCCCCCCCAAATCCCTAGCCACTTGTATTTTTTAAGAGTTAGACTTTATTTCTTTCCTTAGTTTAGGCTGATCTGATAACTCTTTTGACCAATAGAATCTTGCAGTAAATATCAAGACTGTGTAAATATCAAGACTGTGTAAATATCAAGACTGAATCTAAAGAGATCTACAGCTTATACTTTTGAGCATTCGGATGTTCCCTCTTGGAATCCAGCTGCTATCCTGTGAAAAGTCCAAGCCATGTGGAAAGGCTGTGCAAAAGAGAATCATGATAGTCTGGTCAGCAGTCCCAACTTCACCTGAGACCAAGACAAGAGATAGCATCAAACACAGCCATTTGAGTGAACTGTCTTGGACATTCTAGTCCAGGAGTGCCTGCAGATGACTGCAAAGTCAGCTGACATCTGGTGCAGTATGGCAGAAGAACCATCCAGCTCAGCCCAGTTAACACAGAATAATGAAAAGTAACTAAAAGTTGTCATTTTCAGCCACTAAGTATTGGGTGGCATGTTACACAGGAGTATGCTGCTGCTGCTGCTAAGTTGCTTCAGTCGTGTCCGACTCTGTGCGACCCCATAGACGGCAGCCCAGCAGGCTCCCCCGTCCCTGGGATTCTCCAGGCAAGAACACTGGAGTGGGTTGCCATTGCCTTCTCCAATACATGAAAGTGAAAACTGAAAGTGAAGTCGCTCAGTTGTGTCCGACTCTTAGCGATGCCATGGACTGCAGCCTACCAGGCTCCTGCGTCCATGGGATTTTCCAGGCAAGAGTACTGGAGTGAGTTGTCAGTGCCTTCTCCAACACAGGAGTATATGCAACACTAATTGAATTGTTATCTGAATATTTTGCTTATTAAATATCTTAAGGATACTTGCTCACTAAAATTTTGACTTTTTGTTTATTCATGAAGTTCACTTGATGACAATGCAGGTACTTAGAAATCAATGAGATCCAGTTTAAAGACTTTATTCCTTAGTAACTATATGTAACTAGTATAATATATAGTATATATAGTAACTGTGTATAAACTTTCCTAAAGCTCAGCTTCCCTCTCTCTAAAAAAAAAAAAATACTGATCAGTAAAATAACACCTACTTCCTATAGTTGTTGTGAGGATTTTTAAAAAATTAAGGAAAAAAGTTTAGCACAGTCCATGCATGATCTACTGTCTGAGATCCCCTTAAAAATACAGTTTCCTTCTCATTTACCATATCCACGGAAAGACATATTTTTTTCTTGCACTTCCAGTGTATATACTTTCATTTTATTACCTCTCAAAAGATTGAAAAAAAGCAGAAATCAACAAACAAATTGACAAACTCATAAAAAATGATTCTGCTTAGTGTTTGGAAGTTGCCAGACCATCTTTCTAAGTTCTGTTTCAAAATATGGCTCTTGCAACTCTTAGGGAAGGTACAAGTAAATTCCACTAAAATAAATCTGAGTTTCCAATCTCTTTAAAGTTCCAAGTGGCTCCTGAAGAGAAGGGATAGTGTGCATGTGTGTGTGCGTATGTGAGTGCTCAGTCACTCAGTTGTGTCTAACTCTGCAACCCCATTAACTATAGTTCGCCAGGCTCCTCTGTCGATGGAATTTTCCAGGCAAGAATACTAGAGTGAGTCACCATTTCCAAGGGATAGTGTAGTTGCAAATAACACTTTTTACCTCCCTTAACGCTAACAGCTATTCATTTCTTCTTTCCTCCTTCTCCATGCCCCATTCATGACTTCACTTGCTTGCTTGCTTGCTTGCTAAGTCACTTCAGTCGTGTCTGACTGTGTGACCCCATAGACGGCAGCCCACCAGGCTCCCCCGTCCCTGGGATTCTCCAGGCAAGAACAACTGGAGTGGGTTGCCATTTCCTTCTCCAATGCACGAGAATGAAAAGTGAAAGTGAAGTCACTCAGTTGTGTCCGACTCTTAGTGACCCCATGGACTGCAGCCTACCAGGCTCCTCTATCCATGGCACTTTCCAGGCAAGAGTACTGGAGTGGGCTGCCATTGCCTTCCCTAGCTATTGAAAATTTACTCAGTAATTTGATAATCCAAATTATTGTTCCTTTCAAGAATATATTGTTCCTTTACTTGCTACAACTTCTGTCCTCACAAAAATAGCCTATATTTTGAAATGCAGTGTAAATTATCTACCTCTTTTAGAAAACTTTCTAAATAGAGACCATTTCATCATGATACCTCCTTTCTTTAAATTCAGGAAACTTAGATTTCAAAAATTGGTTGGGGCATTTAGTAAGGTACCGTCCTGAGGCTTTTGTTCTCATGTTGTTGTGTAGCTTCCCTGGCTATCATTATTTATTCAGCCAGATCGAAAGCTTCTTGAGAGCAAAGTTCACAGTTACCAAATGTGTGATATTGAGCCATTTACTTAACCTCTTAAAATCTGGGAAATGGAGATTATAAATCCATTCTCTTCATGTTACTTAAATTTAATGAGATAAAATAAATGTAAAATACATGGTTTAGCACAAAACTATCTTCACTTTCACTTTTCACTTTCATGCATTGGAGAGGGAAGTGGCAACCCACTCCAGTGTTCTTGCCTGGAGAATCCCAGGGATAGGGGAGCCTGGTGGGCTGCCCTCTATGGGGTCGCACAGAGTCAGACACGACTGAAGCGACTTAGCAGCAGCAGCAGCATATTCATTATAAACCAGTTAATTTTATGTGCAGTTCTTGAATATGATGGCTTACAAATGCCTCCTGGGGAATAGATTGAAAGCTATAATGTTTGATGCTGTCTTTGACGTGCTCATCATGTAAAGCAGAAAATACTGTTGCACAGGGCTACCTGATGCAGATGAAAAATAGACCACTGCTATCGATATGATACATGGAATACCAACATCCGCTCCCTGGTGCAGTGGTTGTTTCTTTTGGGAATATCATGGTAAAATAAACTATACATTAGAGTTATAACTTTAAACTATTGAAAACTTCATTCTGATTTAGTTCCAACTACAGGAAATAAAATCACGTGAACAAGAATGATGTTTGTCTCTTGGATACAGGCCTAAAATAAAGATCTGGGTCAAATGAGGACAATGAGGAAACTCTAAAAACATCAGTGAACAGCAGTGAATAGCAGCAAACAGAACCAGTGTGAAAAGAGTGAGGGAGAAAGATGAGCTGAATAATCATTATAGTCAAAGTTTCCCTACTTTGCAATTTTTATGACCTCAAGTGGACTTGAGTTTGGAAAGGACCTAACAAACACGTGGAGCAGGCTGCAAAGATTGTGCCTGTCAGTGCAGCAGACCTAAGAGACATGAGTTCAATCTCTAGGTCAGAAGGATCCCCTGGAGTAGGAAATGGCAACTCACTCCAGTATTCTTGCCTGGAAAATTCTATGGTTGAGGAGCCTGGCAGGGTATAGTCACGAAGAGATGGACATGACTGAGCACATCTAAATAATAAACATGTAGCCCAACCCCACAAGTCATGATGGAGGTGCATATTATTTATATTGAAAAAGGATAATTATTCATAGCAAGGAGATTTTATGTGTTGATCAATGCAAGTTGCAAACTGCTTGCATTGCTATTCTGGGCCCTCTCTATATAGTCTGCTTATTTCTCTTTTGTTCCAACCTTGGGAACATGGTCTAAGAAAAAAAAACAACAGAGGTTACTGCTTGCATGTTCAGAGCACACAAGTACATCTTTGTCTTTTGTGGCTCTGTTTTATAATTTCTGTAGAACCAGGGTCATTACCTAAAAGGATTAGCTATCACTCGGTTTTGATTCACCTCAATCAAAGAATACGGGGTTCTGAACAAGAAATAAGTCCCTGGTCTTCATCTCTTCTCAGATGCCTTTCCATTAACTAACAGGAAGGGACTAAATATTACATCCTTTGTTACAAGGATTTAAATTCTAGGAACAATGAGCACAGTGTGGGTATCATGATGGATGATGAGGGAAATAATGACATTGTATGAATGATCCAAGCCCCCATATAAGGAGCACCAGGGGTACTTATTGATGACACAAAGCTTAATTTAGTAAACTTGCTGAGCATTAGCATTAACAAGAGTATCTGTAGTTCTCAAAAGGGAAAATTTAGAGAAAGGTACTTACATGATTTGGTGGCTTCCCTGGTGGCTCAGAGGTAAAGAATCCACCTGCCAGAGCAGGAGATGCAGATTCGATCCCTGGGTTGGGAAGACTTCCTGTAGAAGGAAATAGAAACCCACTCCAGTATTCTTGCCTGGGAAATCCAATGGACTGAGGAGCCTTGTGGGCTACAGTCCAGGGGTCAAAAAGAGTTGGGCACAACTTAGCAACTTAACATCAATGTATAGTATTCAGGAGAGAAGGAGATGGATGTAGTGGTTTTAGAGCAGAAGTTAGTAAGCCTGTTTGGACAAGGATCAGTCGAATTTATAAACAAGAAAAATTAGTGACCATCAGTGGTCTTTTTGGAATATATGAATTCAGAGATAGGATAAACCATGCATCTGTTGAATAATTAGAACATGTGGGTCTGTCTATGGCAATTTTAAATCAATCAGGGCTTGTGTGTGTTGCAAACTATGATTTAGTAGATTGTTATGCAAATCATAGTACAGTTTATTTTGCAAATTGTCATTTCTATTTTGGCTTCTCAGAGCACATTTTATAAGCCCTAAAAGAAACTTTCAGCCTCACTGGTATGGTAGATTTCTAATAAGGGAGAATGAGAAAAAATACTTTTGTGTTTGAGGGAAAATTCCAAACTTTGTGTGAAAAAACAATGCTATTACTTTACTCTTTCCATCCAAGTAGCTTACTGAGGAAATATCTGGTTAAAAAAATACATCAGATACTAAAAAACTGTAGGCAATTTCCATTTCTGGAGTATATCAGATATATATTCCTATAAAAATTTTTTCCAGGAACATCAGGCACTGTGAATGATTCCACCATAGTTTATCAGCCTGTTTCCTAACAATGTCATCAGGATGACTAGAAAAGCTGGCACATTTGCCTTTGAGTCTCAAGAACATGTTGTGAGCATCCCAGAATATGATATCCCATTTGAGGAGCAAAATAAATAGTTCCCCCCCAATGTACCGGTAAGGAGTTTGAAGTATTTGAGAGAGGAATAAGATAGCACATGGGTATAGCACAAACACTACCCTACCAGGGAATTCCCTAATTTACTCACAAAGAAATAAGCAGAAAACACAGGGATTCAGTCTGCAATCAAATCATTTAAAATATCTCTGAGGAAGCTCAGCTGTGAAAACATATTTCCAGCTTTATTACCACAATTGTACTAAAGAAAAATAACACCCCAGTCTGTTAAAAAAAAATTGTTTGAGTAGAAAAAAATTTTTTCCTGGTAATTAAATATATTTGGCCATAAGCACTGAATAAACATAATACTCGCTGGTTTCATTTACTAGTAAAACAAACAACCATGTTTAGAACTAAGCCCAACACAGAAACAGTTGACATTTCTTATGATTCCAAATCACAGCATATGCAAAAATCTATCCCTGTGTTCATTTCATGAAGAACCCTAGTTAGTGAGAATAATTGTTTTAAAAATGTTTTTTTCTCCATGGCCAAATGAACCATGTAGTGTTAAATGTATAATTATGACTCAGGTACTCTTTAGAGTTTACAATTCATTCTTATATTATTTTAAAAGTTTATCCTCACAATAACCTTGAAAGCAGATAGAATCACCTCTGTATTAATCCAGAATATTTTAATTTCAGGAAACACAAGTCAAACTATTGCAAGAGAAAAAGGGAAGTTAATTGGTTCATAAAACTGAAAATTGTAGCTGCTTCAAGCATGGCTGGAGTCAGGGACTTATAGGGATATATCTCTCCTCCCTCCGCCTCAGCGCTTTGTGCTTCGGCTTCCTGTTCACTCTCCACTGGTTAAAATATACGGCCACTGCAGGAGCCCATAGTCCATAGTACAGCTTTCCCGAAAAAGCTTCCCTTTTCCCTGACTTGCACATATCAAGTTTCACAGTCTCTGAGCGGCCTTGCTTGAGTCAGGTTCTCATCTCTGAATCAGTCACTATGTCCGAAAGCGTGAGGCCCTTTAGCTGTCTTGTGGTTATGTCTGTGGCTGGGGAAGAGAGGGGTTCCCCAAGAAGGGTTAATTTTTCAAGGAAAGAAGTACTAGAGAAACACATAATGTATATCTAATATAACCTCCAAAGTTCAAGGGGGCAAACTTAGGCCCAAAGCAATTAAAGAAACTAGGGATCCTAATTAAATTAGGGCTTTCCTGGTGGTTCTGACAGTAAGGAATCTGCCTTCAGAGTGGGAGACCCAGATTCAATCCCTGGGTCAGGAAGATTCCCCTGGAGAAGGGAATGGCAACCCACTCCAGTATTATTGCTGGGAAATCCCATGGATAGAGGAGCCTGGTAGGACTACAATCCATAAGTTTACAAAAAAGTTGGACACAACTTAGGACTTTAGCTCAGCTGGTAAAGAATCTGCCTACGATGCAGGAGACCTGGGTTCAATCCTTGCATTAGGAAGATCCCTTAGAGAAGGGAAAGGCTACCCACTCCAGTATTCTGGCCTGGAGAATTCCATGGACAGAGTAGACTGGCAGGGGTCACAAAGTGTTGGACACAATTGAGTGATTAACACACACACAAAAACAATATTACATGATTATTAACTAAAGCTCAGATTTCCTTAGATCTAAGCCAGCACTCACATTCTGTATATTAATGCATATATATGGAATTTAGAAAGATGGGAACAATGACCCTATATGCAAGACAGAAAAAGAGACACAGATGTAGGGAACAGACATTTGGACTCTATGGGAGAAGGCAAGGGTGGGATGTTTTGAGAGAATAGCATTGAAACATGTATATTACTATATGTGAACTACATCGCCAGTCCAGGTTCGATGCATGAGACAGGGTGCTCAGGGCTGGTGCACTGGGATGACCCAGAGGGATGGGATGGGGAGGGGAGAGGGTGGGGGGGGTTCAGGATGGGGAACACATGTACACCCATGGCTGATTCACGTCAATGTATGGCAAAACCACTACAATATTGTAATTAGCCTTCAATTAAAATGAATGAATTAATTTTTTTAAAAAAGAACCTCATCCAGGAAATCATATAACATTTAGCCATTATGTCTTAGAATCCTCTAGGCTGTGACAGTTTCTCAGACCTTCTTTTTTTGATGACTCTTATTGGTCAGATATTTCATATAACATCCTTCAGTTGTGGTTTTACTGATAATTTCAATGTAATTAAAAGAGTTATATGGGTTTTGGAGAAGAAGATCATAGAAGTGAAGTGCTATTTTTATCACATCTCATCAAGGATACATGCTAGAAATATGACAAATCCCTATTGAGGTTAACCTTGACCACCTGGCTGAGGTAGTGTTTATCAGAGTTTTCCTTACCTAAAGTTCCTCTTTTTCCTCATTTCCATACTTTTTGAAAAAATATTACTATGCCCGTCCATACTTAAGGAATAAGGAGTTTTGCTTCACCTCTACGTGAGTGGAGTATCTGCATAAATTTTTGGAATTCTTCTGCATGAGGGATTAGTCTATGTCCTCCATTTATTTACTTATTTAATCAATTATATGTATCAGTGTAAACTCATGGATGGGGGCTTCCCTGGTGGCTCAGAGGTTAAAGCGTCTGCCTCCAATGCGGGAGACCTGGGTTCGATCCCTGGGTCGGGAAGATCCCCTGGAGAGGGAAATGGCAATCCACTCCAGTATTCTTGCCTGGAGAATCCCATGGATGGAGAAGCCTAGTAGGTTACAGTCCATGGGGTTGCAAAGAGTCGGACACGACTGAGCTACTTCACCTTCACCTTCACCAAACTCATGGATATTTATTTACCTAGAGTAAATTTCTGTGGACATTTTTAAAATGAAGTCCAAACTGTGATCATATTGTCTCACTTTAGTTTCTGAAAAGATCTATAACTTTTGGTTTTGTAACAGAGAAGAACAAAAATAAACCTAATAAAATAAAAATTAAACAAAAAAAGCAATTCTAGCATTTTCCTTTCTTTTGCCCTCTTTGACTGAAGACTAATACATTAGTCTAAATGTTACTAATTTTTTTAAGTTAAAAACTGACAGACCTATATCAAGAAAGAGATAAACTAATTTTCTAGCTAATAATAAATGTCAATTATCTACACACTCAAATAAATCCTCAGATGAGAAGTCAGTGAGTTTAAAAGGGACAAATAAAGAAAAGATAATCTTTCTCTAATTTTCCCCACAATGCTCTCATACTGAGACATTTACTAAGGGTGGCAAATAAGGTCAGTCTCATATCAGAGATGATGCTAAGAGGGCAAAGGAAAATGTCAACACTAAAACACTTTGAGAATAACCTGGGCATGCTCACATCCACAAAGTTGGGCCAAGTGATGGTGATAAATGGTAGTAACCAAATCTTTCAGTAACATCCATGTAATAAGAACTTATTTAGTAACTACTCTAAACCCAACTATTGAGAAGGGAATGGCAACCCACTCCAATGTTCTCGCCTGGAGAATCCTAGGGATGGGGGAGCCTGGTGGGCTGCTGTCTCTGGGGTTGCACAGAGTTGGACATGACTGAAGCTACTTGGCATAAACCCAACAGGGCTTCCCTGGTGGCTCAGACAGTAAAGAATCTTCCTTCCAATGGAGGAGACCCAGGTTTCATTACTGGGTCAGGAAGATCCCCTGGAAAATGGAATGGCTCCCCACTCCAATATTCTTGCCTGGAGAAATCCATGGACAGAGGAGCCTGGTTGGCTACAGTCCATGAAGTCACAAAGAATCAGACATGACTGAACGATTAACACTTCACATTTTATAAACCCAACCAAACCATCCTTTTAGGACTGCATAGACATAGCCTGTTTTATAGCTCCCATAAGACTATGAGTGGTTTGTGTGTATCCTCAGCACATTTTGCAAAGTGTGGTGCAAAGTAGGAATGAAATCAATGTTTCTACAGTAAATGAATTAATGGAGAAACCTTCTTGAGGATCTTGAAAATAAGTAAATATTTTCATTTAAGTAAGTATTCTACATTTCAGGCCAAGAACTAGAATAATGATCCTAGTCAGCATAAACGATATCTCTTGCATTGTCCAGCAAGCAAGCAATCATATGGAGAATAATGAAAGAAAGAAAATTGGGAGGGAGGGAGGAAGGAAGAAAAAGGAAAAAAGAAAGGGAGGAAAGAAGGAAGAGAATATTCATAAAACTGGGAAACAAACTGGAAATACTGTTACTTCCCAGAGAGAAACAGCTATTGCCAATAAATTAAATTTTAATGCAAATGTAATTTGCCTTATGATGTATTTGATTTGTCATACCTTTTGATTTCTTATACATTGAAATGGTAATCAGCTAAACACAAAGATATTACACTAACTTTTGTGCTCATATTTTTCTGCTTTCAGTGAGGGTAAGGTTGAAAGAAGCACCAATTCAGATTCAAACAAGATTAAAGCCAAATGGTAAAATGGTCAGTTCATACAGACATCATGCACATTGGTGAGAACAAATCTTAATTCCTTCAGATTCAAAGCAACTATACTGATCTTAGTTGCTTCAAGAAGAGTTCAGTTCAGTCGCTCAGTCATGTCCGACTCTTTCCGACCCCATGAAATGCAGCACACTAGGCCTCCGTGTCCATCACTAACTCCTGGAGTTCACTCAAATTCATGTCTGTGATGCCATCCAGCCATCTCATCCTATGTTGTCCCCTTCTCCTCCTGCCCCCAATCCCTCCCAGCATCAAAGTCTTTTCCAGTGAGTCAACTCTTTGCATGAGGTAGCCAAAGTTTTGGAGTTTCAGACTTCCAAAGAAATCCCAGGGCTGATCTCCTTCAGAATGGACTGGTTGGATTTCCTTGCAGTCCAAGGGACTCTCAAGAGTCTTCTCCAACACCACAGTTCAAAAGCATCAATTTTTCAGTGCTCAACCTTCTTCACAGTCCAAATCGCACATCCATAAATGACCACTGGAAAAACCATAGCCTTGACTAGATGGACCTTTGTTGGCAAAGTAATGTCTCTGCTTTTGAATATACTATCTAGGTTGGTCATAACTTTCCTTTCAAGGAGTAAGTGTCTTTTAATTTCATGGCTGCAGTCACCATCTGCAGTGATTTTGGAGCCCAGAAAAGTAAAGTCTGACACTGTTTCCACTGTTTCTCCATCTATTTCCCATGAAGTGATGGGACCAGATGCCATGATCTTTGTTTTCTGAAAGTTGAGCTTTAAGCCAACTTTTTCACTCTCCTCTTTTACTTTCATCAAGAGGCTTTTTAGCTCCTCTTCACTTTCTGCCATAAGGGTGGTGTCATCTGCACATCTGAGGTTATTGATATTTCTCCCAGCAATCTTGATTTCAGCTTGTGCTTCTTCCAGCCCAGCGTTTCTCATGATGTATTCTGCATATAAGTTAAATAAGCAGGGTGACAATATACAGCCTCGACGTACTCCTTTTCCTATTTGGAACCAGTCTTTTGTTCTATGTCCAGTTCTAACTGTTACTTCTGACCTGCATATAGGTTTCTCAAGAGGCAGGTCAGGTGATCTGGTATTCTTAGAATTTGCTATTAATATTTCTGTAATAGAATTAATTTTAATTATTGGCTTGTTCTCTCCAAATGCTAGTGCTGAGGAGGGATTGGGAATTCCTTTCCAAGCCACTAAAATTCAAGAACGCAATCCTCTGTTTCCAGGGCTTAGGCATGTCAGGAGTGCTAAAGGAGGAGCAGGCACAGCTTGCTAGTTTAGGTGTTCTCACCAAAATCTGCTGGCTGACTAAGACCTCTCCTGGGAGGCTCTCACGTATGGAACAAGTAGGTGATGATGGGCTATCCTGTCCGAGAGTTCTGAGATCAGCTAACATGGAACCTCACCTAAGGGATGTGCAGTACCTATGTAAATGGTTATGACCCTAGACCCGCAAGCTTTCTCTGTCAACCACACCACTTCTTAGCACTGGTAACTTGGCAGTCTCTTGGTGAGGATTCTGGGTCTCAACTCACACCGCACCTCTGTTAGTCCTTCTCAGGCCCTTATGATTTTCCCCAAGGTCACTTTCCATCCAGATATCTTGCCTCTTTTACTCCTACCTCTCAATGCATGAATGTCAGCTAGTTTCCTCCAGGAGTGGGGGTAGATTGAGTCTCACCATAAAGGAGAGACTTAAGCAGACTAATGTTACCCACTGTTAATCCAAATTTGACTCCATCAAGAAATGCTTTGAGGGTTAGCTATTTACACTTAGATTAGTTTCACTCTTAGATTTGTCTTCTATTCCATGTCCTATGGACCAACACTTTTGCTAAGAAGTGGTGTAAGTAAAACATTAAGAGAGCTATTTCACTATAAACTTTGTAAATTATTGAGAAACAAACATAAATGTTTGGTGGTCATGTGGAATGGTCATACTTAAATTAAGAGAGAGGTACTCTCCCCACTCCTCCATGAGAAATGCAGCCTTACTTCAGGTACTGAAGACCACAGTTGTCACCAGCTTAATTCTTTCAGGATTCCATCATACCAGCAGCCCTGTACTCAGAAGCTAGTATCTATTGAATTAAGTTTATCTGTGGAAAAGGAGCTGGAGCATGAAGAGAATTAATTAGAAGCAATAAGGCCAGAGACCAATTTATCCACGGCAATTTTAAGTAGTGTGTTTGTAGAGATGTTTTCAAGAAATGGGCTGAGAGCAGGTAAGAGCAAGCATGAAATATGGGCTGCATACAGATGAAGAGGAAACAAGAGAAACAGATAATTTAATGAATCTTAAAACTGTAGATAACTGAGACAATAGTGAGCAAACACAAGCAACCAATCATCACAGTTTAAGTCTAGCCAAAATGGCCATATCAAGGGATGAAGTGGAATTAAGAATATGACATGTCTGAGTTTGATCGCTTGTGTTTGGCTCCTGTTGAGATATATCTCCTGCAGAATGGAATTGCCAAAGACAAAATGAAATAGCAGACGAAATTTCCTTTGCTGAGATTTTATGCAAATGGAAAGAAAGGAAAAAATAAAGGTATTTTAGGTTGCTCTCCTGATGATTTATGGTCCTGTCTGTGCTTGGACATTGGACACAAAGGCAGCAACTTTGCCCATGAAAATGTATCTATTGTAGAAGTCTAGTACAGGGCATAAGAAGAGTAGCAAGCAACCCCTGTTTCCCAGGAAATGTGTATTCACTGCAAAACAACTATTATGGGATGCATTGTGTTCAAAGGGCAAGGATGTCTCCATGCATCCCAGAGTGCTGAGAGTTATGATTTAAATGCGGACTTTGACTTGAAGTCTGAGGATTCTATTTTCTTGTAGTACAAAGGGACAACTTTCTCACCATTGCATCGAAGACTTACATGTTGTTGCCTATCACCTACTCCAATGCTAGCTTGAAGTTCTTAGAGTTAAAAAGATCATTATGCTTCAGTTCAGTTCAGTTCAGTCGCTCAGTCGTGTCTGACTCTTTGTGACCCCATGAACTGCAACATGTCAGGTCTCCCTATCCATCACCAGCTCCTGAAGTCCACCCAAATCCATGTCCATTTAGTTGTGATGCCATCCAACCATCTCATCCTCTGTCATCCCCTTCTCCTGCCCTCAATCTTTTCAAGCATCAGGGTCTTTTCAAGTGAGTCAGCTCTTCACATCAGGTGCCCAAAGTATTGGAGTTTCAGACTCAGCATCAGTCCTTCCAATGAACACCCAGGACTGATCTCCTTTAGGATGGACTGGTTGGATCTCCTTGCAGTCCAAGGGACTCTCAAGAGTCTTCTCTAACATCACAGTTCAAAAGCACTATGCTTAGTTGTTGGGGGCCAGCATGAGGAATCCCACCTGTGACAGGGTCACGTGGCAAACTCAGATGGCAGGGCAATTTGAGTCATCGGATTTCTCCCTGGTTTTTCCTGAACATGTGCCCCCCAAAATAAGAATTTGTCTGTTTTCCCATTATTTTCTAATTTTCTCTGGAAAAAGTTAATTCTGAGCTTTGGTTTCCTGCATTTGAAAGTGTTTCAGCCCAACCCCCCTTTGATAACACTCTAGCCTGCCTAAACAGGGTCCCCTGACTCTTTGCAAGCTTGTGAATTGCTCACAACCTCCCAACTGTGAGAGGCACAAAAGCCTTAAAGTATCATAAAGTTTCAGAGCCTTTTCAAATTCATATTGGTGACAGGATTTCACGGTTGACTCAATGATTGCTGCCAGACTTCCTTATTTTTTTATCTATCAGGCACCCAGGAAGATGTAATCAATACATATGGGATATGGAAAAGGATATCTAGTAGTTTTGATGTTAGCAATACTAGACTTTTGCTATAAATCACTGTACTTCCTTTTATTACAAACTGCTGTATTTTTATTTAGTGTTTTCTGAGTGGCATTCAGACTTTGGAAAGATTGACACAAATGAGTCTTCTGGTTAACAAAACTTCATCAGAAGAGAGCCATGGTGTGATGTGAAGTCGCTCAGTCGTGTCCGACTCTTTGTGACCCCATGGACTGTAGTCCACCAGGCTCCGCCCTCCATGGGATTCTCCAGGCAAGAGTACTGGAGTGGGTTGCCATTTCCTTTCCAAGAGCCATAGAAATGTTAATAGGCCTCTTGGCCAGAAGATAATGTGGACCACCTGAGACTTTTGTAACAGGAGAGTATGCAAAAAAGAAAGCCTTGTCTCAATGAGGGTTGGGACTGCTACCTCTTCATAAATCTGCATATTCTATTATGTATAATTTGGGGTATATAAGCTGATTCTGAACAATAAACTCTCTCTTGGAGCCTTACGCCGACGCTGGGTTTCCCCATGTCGTTCTTTTCTCCTTCTTTTCTCGCCTTTTTCGGCTGAATTCCCATCTGGGGCGCGGGGGCTCGCCATGTCTACTTACCTGTCCTGGCTGCTAAAATCTGTGAGAGAGAGAGCCCAGGGCGGGGCACTCTCCGATATTCAAACGGACGCCGGTGGCCTAATGTAGATGGCACAAACCTCTTGTCTCGAGGTTTTATTGGCTTTCCACGTAAACCAAGTTATTCAGCCTGCTTTCTTCCACTAATTTCCTACTATACTATTCTATCCTGAGCTATCCTGTTCTCTCCTATCCTGTCCTATCTCGCCCGCTCTGTCCCCCCTTTGAATATCCCTGGATCCACCGGGGCTGGTCCCCGGCACTTAGTATATCTATTTTTTTTGTGGCATAAAACATGGGAAAGTAGATAAAAGGAATATCAACAGAAGTCAAATATAATAAAAACCTAATGTAAGCTGAATCAAGATTGCCAGGAGAAATATCAATAACCTCATATATGCAGATGACACCACCTTTATGGCAGAAAGTGAAGAAGAATGAAAGAGCCTCTTGATATAAAGAGGAGAATGAGAAAACTGGCTTAAAACTCAATATTCTGAAAACTAAGATCATGGCACCTGGTTCCATCACTTCATGGCAAATAGATGGGGAAACAACAGAAACAGTGAGGAATTTTATTTTCTTGGACTCCGAAATCACTGCAGATGGTGCCTATAGCCATGAAATTTAAAGATGCTTGCTCTTTGAAAGAAAAGCTATGACCAACCTAGACAGCATATTAAAAAGCAGAGAATTACTTTGCCAACAAAGATCTGTCTAGTTAAAGGTCTGGTTTTCCCAGTAGTCACATATGGATGTGAGAATTGTACTATAAAGAAAGCTGAGTACTGAAGAAGTGATGCTTTTGAACTGTGGTATTGAAGAAGACTCTTGAGAATCCGTTGGACTGCAAGGAGATCCAACCAGTCAACCCTCAAGGAAATCAGTCCTGAATATTTGTTGGAAGGACTGATGCTAAAACCAAACCTCAAATACTTTGGCCATGTGATGTGAAGAACTGACTCATTTGAAAAGACCCTGATGCTGGGAAAGATTGAAGGCAGGAGGAGAAGGGGATGACAGAAGATGAGATGGACATGAATTTGAGCAAGTTCTGGGAGTTGGTGATGGATAGGGAAGCCTGGTGTGCTGCAGCCCATGGGGTCGCAGAGTGGGACCTGATGGAGTGACTGAACTGAACTGAATGCTGAACTGCAGTATTTCTAGGAGTGACTTACATGAAACATCTAATCTCTGCGTGTGTGCACTCAGTCATGTCCAGCTCTTAGTGACCCCATGGACTGTAACCTGCCAGGTTCCTCTGTCCATAGAATTTTTCAGGCAAGAATACTGGAGTGGGTTGTCATTTCCTCCTCCAGGGGCTCTTCCTGACCCAGGAACTGAACCTGCATCTCTGTGTCTCCTGCATTGGCAGGCAGATTCTTTACCAGTTATGCCACCTGAGAAGCCTTAAAAAGTCTTATAAAGTTGTACTATAGGAGAGAGACAGCCTGAAGAGTTGGTGAGAAGAAACGGTCCCAAGAGAATTTAAAGGAAACACTCTTCACTAAAAAAAAAAAAACAAAACATGGTAGAGGGAGAAAGGAAAGATTACCACAAGAATAAAAGAAAGAGTTATCTCAAGCTATGACACTTGAGAGGGTTTTGCTTCTGGACCACAAATTTTACGAGCACATGAGTTCAGTTCAGTTCAGTCGCGCAGTCGTGTCCGACTCTTTGCGACCCCATGAATCGCAGCACGCCAGGCCTCCCTNGGAAAAGACTCTGATGCTGGGAGGGATTGGGGGCAGGAGGAGAAGAGGACGACAGAGGATGAGATGGTTGGATGGCATCATGACACGATGGACATGAGTTTGAGTGAACTCCAGGAGTTGGTGATGGACAAGGAGGCCTGGCGTGCTGCAGTCCATGGGGTTGCAAAGAGTCGGACGTGACTGTTCAACTGAACTGAACACATGAAATAGATAACTGATAAGGACATACTACTTTCCAGCACAGAGATCTGTACTCGGTACTCTGTAATAACCTGTTCTGGAAAAGAAGCGAAAAAAAGAGTGAGTGAGTGAGTGTGTGTGTATGTACAACTGAATCACTTTGCTGTGTGCCTGAAACTAACACATCATTCCACATCAACTATTGCTGCTCAGCCACTAACTCGTGTCTGACTCTTTGCAGCCCTCTGGACTGCAGCACACTAGCTTCCCTGCCCTCTACTGTCTCCCAGTTTGCTCAGATTTATGACCATTTAGCTGATGATGCTATCTAACCATCTCATCCTCTGCTGCCCACTTCTCTGTTTCATTCACCATATGCCAAGTCATCCTGGGTTATATCTTGGACATGTGCAATGTTATATTGTGAGGCTCTGGGTCATTCTCTAAAGGAGAATGTTGTGCTTCTGTTGGCGCAGGTAGCTGACCTGTTTGCACCTGGCCCACGAGTTCCAGCTTGCCTTCTCTGGACCCCCTGCAGTGTTTACATGGGCAGTTCAGGTTGCCAAGCCTTTGCAACTCTAGTAGATTCTTTCTGCACACGTGCCCCTCAGCAGCCAGTCTAGGACCTGATTTGTGGTCTCTCTGTTAGTTCGGTCCCCAAAATGTTTGCACAGCTTGTTGGTGGAGAGAGGTCCTGGCCCTGGGAATTAAGAAATTCTAATTAATTTCTAATTAAGAAATTAAGTGATCCTAAAGGATCACTTTCCCAGGTTCTTCAAGCTGTAAAACTGGGATCCTGCTCTCATAGCATCTGTTGTGCTGTCTACTCCTTGGACCACTGTCTCTGTGGTCAAGCAGCCCAGGAAGAGGGAAGAGGGGCAGCGTGTGGCATGGCCTCCCCCTCCAGGAACTCCTGACCCACTGTGTACAGAGGACAGTTACCTGCCTCCAGCCAGGATTCCTGTGGACTCTCATTTCTGGCTGCTGCCACCGCCTCTAAGCTACTGCTTGAGGAATTGGAGCGTGCAGAATTAAAAATAGGGAAGAAAATGGCACTAGGGAATTGACTCTGTGTTAGGGGTCCCCTTTCCTGCTCCTTGAGCCGTAGCTGGACTGTCTCCTGAAGCTTCATCTACCTGCCCATTTGTGAGTTTACAGTGCAGTGAATTCAAGCTGGAGTAGACTGGGGTGGCGGGGGGAGCGGGGAATAGTAAACTCTTTTCATCTGGTGGCATTAAATTCTGGAGATCTTTCCCAAGTTACTTGCTGCTCCCCACTTTCCCAAGTCTTTAAATAGTTGTCTCACATATTCCAGCCATATTTGCGGGGATAAGCAGTGGGAGAGTCAAGGGGGAATGTGGGTAATCTAACTTACCCAGATTCAGAGCCAAGTGTGCTTGAGTCTGCCTCAGAGATGTTCACACGTGTGCTTCTTGAGTGCCTTCCTCAGCCCTCATGCTTTATGTCTGCTCAAAGCAGAGCGGTCAAGCTCTACCTGGTGGTGTCAAGTAGCATGTTTTGATGAAATTTTCTACATGTGCTCTTTGTAAGATTAAAAAATATATATATTCATGTAGCCTTATCGATTTTGATTTGGAAACATTTTTGAACACTTTTAACAGAATTCTTGCTCAGTGTGTCCCAGACCCAAGTGTCTGGTAATAAGCTGAGAAAAATAAAAACTGGATTTGCTTTCCTTTTAAGAAAATCAATAAATCACAAGAGATGAATGTTAAAAATAAAAAACAGAGAAATGAAAGTTTCTGCCTGATTATAGCATTCATGTTGGAACACGAGATGGGTCTGAGAGTCGGTCACGTGGGGACAGCAGAGTGGCCGCCCGGGAAGAGAAGGCGGAGGTGGAAGACCGATGATGGGTGGCCTGGAGTCTTGCTGGTGAGACCTCAGCTCGTGAGAAGAGCTAGGTTGCAGGGAGCCGGCTGACCCTGAACACTGGCTCCAGAGAGCGGGAAGAAGGGGCTCAGGAACCAGGAGCAAGGGTCAGCGGAGAGCTGACCACAGAGCCTCCCAGGCTGCCGTGCTGTGAGCCACACAGTGACGAAGGGCCGTACGGTCCGCCCTGGGGTCCCAGGGCGGGAGGACCAGAGCTCATGGGGCCGGGGGAGAGGCAGGGGTGAGGACTCCCTGGAAGTGCTCTCGGCTGGGCGGTCTCACTTTATCCGCAGATGGGGATGTGGACGCCAGAGGAGATGCGTCTCAACCAGCACGCGTGGGGGCTTCCTCCTGCGTCCAGGCTACAAGACCACCAGGTCTCTCCTCCTGGTCAGAGAGGAGCGGGGGACTCACCGCCGCCCTGATCCAGCCAGTGGCACTCCACTGGCCTGGCATTGCCCTGGACCGGCCGTGGCGGAGAGAGCCATGCGCTGCGGTCCACGCCCCGGCT
>SJXQ01003695.1:0-17600 GCA_006408695.1 Aepyceros melampus | reverse complement strand
TGCTGGCAGCAGGTGACTGAAGACTGGGATTTAAAGACACACTGTTGTGCCCGGAAGTCCGGATCCCAAGACCGACAAAAACAAGACCTCCACGACAATGCAAAAGGCAAAAAGGGAAATTTATTTCTGACTCGAGTCAGGGCCCCCGCCACATCCAGCGCAGGGAGTAAGAGGAGAGGCCCCGACCTCTGGGTTCGAGCAGTGTTTATAGGATTTTAACAAAGGCAGGCAGCTGGCAAACTTAGATTGGTTGCACGGGTTACTTGTTAACTGCTGATTGGTCATTTTTTCGCGGGCGCGGGCTTTCCTGAAGAACCTCCATCTTTGTCTCTATAGACCACCTCTAGGCCACTAGGCTTACAATGATTGGCTGAGCAGTGCACGCATGAATTTTGAACCTGCATCTCACCCAGATTGGCTCAAGGTTTGGTGCAAATGGGGACTTTCCTGACTGGTTTTAAGGGTATAATTCCCGGAAGCATGACTCCGGTTACGTTCTTGGGCCTGGTGCAGCTCGCTAAGCCTGCCATGGCCAGAGTCTGGTCCAAAAACACGTCTTCTCAGATTGAAGTGCACGCGGAGCATCCAGGAAGAGGAGGCTCTCTTCTCTCCCTCCAACTGGGATCCCTCACTTTACAGCAATCTGTGACCTCCTGGCTTCCCACTGAAATCTTGCTCCTCAGAAGGAAGTCATGATGGGCGGAGCGACGGTGTCTGGAAAGCAAAATTGAGGCAGGAGAGCCTGGAACACTTCAGTTCATGGAGAATAGGCTTCCCTGCCCCCTGCCCCATCGCCACCGTCTGAGACCAAGTGTGACTGATGGAACACACACGGAGAGACTTCATCCTCTAGCTCAGCCTCTGTGGCCCAGCATGGCCCACGCGAGCCCATCCACGCAGCACAGAGCTACACTTGCTCTTCCATCAACCTCGCTCTGCCTTTAAATATGCCCTCTGTGGACCCAGCCTCACGTCTCGAGCCCAGGCTCCTCCCTGACTCGTCGACACTTGTGTGACAGTGTTGCTGGCTGTCATCTCCACTAGGATGACCTACAGTCAGCTCAGAATCTCCGTGGCCAACACAGGGCTCTCCACCCTGGTCCACCAAATCACTGCTCTGCAACAGCAAAGGCCAACCCATCCCATCCACCCAGCGGCTGGAAGCCCTGAAGTCATCCATAACTTTTCTTTCCTTCTTGTCTTTCCATAACCTGAGACCAAGTCATTGGCAAACACTCCCCAACCAAGTCCATGACAGACCCAGAACCCCAGCATCTGCCCGACAGTAACTCAGACTCTACTGCCTTAGTCAGGGCACCACGCTCTCCCCTGGACCATTGGGGATGCTCTGACCGGTTTCCTGTGGTCCTTTCTGAACAAGCAGAAATCAGATCTTGTCATTCCTTTGCACTAAGTCCTCCGAGAGGTAGATTCTCCAGGACCCACATAGAAGCTTCCATGTGATTTATGCTGAGCTCAAGCTGGGAAATCCATTCCTGAGCTCATCCTTTTCTTCTTTACTTTGTCCAGGGACATCAGTTGAGTTTAATTCCATCTCAGCCATATCTGATGCTTTGCGACCCCGTGGACTGCAGCGCACCAGTCCTCCCTCCATCACCAACTCCTGGAGCTTGCTCAAGCTCATGTCTATCTAGTCAATGACGCCATCCAGCCTCTCATCCTCTGTCGTCCCCTTCTCCTCCTGCCTTCAATCTTTCCCAGCATCAGAGTCTTTTTGATGAATCAATTCTTCACATCAGGTGACCAAAGGATTAGAGCTTCAGCATCAGTCCTTCCAATGAATATTCAGGACTGATTTCCCTTAGGATGAACTGGTTGGATCTCCTTGCAGTCCAAGGGAATCTCAAGAGTCTTCTCCAGCACCACAGTTCAAAAGCATCTATTCTTCAGTGCTCAGCTTTCCTTATAGTCCAACTCTCACATCCATACATGACCACTGGAAAAACCATAGCCTTGACTAGACGGACATTTGTCAGTAATGTCTCTGCTTTTTAATATTCTGTCTAGGTTGGTAACTTTCCTTCCAAGGAGCAAACATCTTTTAATTTCATGGCTGTAGTCACCATCTGCAGTGATTTTGGAGCCCCCCAAAATAAAGTCTGTCACTGTTTCCATTGTTTCCCCATCTATTTGCCATGAAGTGATGGGACTGGATGCTATGATCTTAATTTTTTGAATGTTGAGTTTTAAACCAGCTTTTTCACTCTCCTCTTTCATTTTCATCAAGAGGCTTTTCAGTTCCTCTTCAATTTCTGCCATAAGGTTGATGTCATCTGCATACCTGAGGTTATTGATATTTCTCCTGGCAATCTTGATTCCAGCTTGTGCTTCATCCAGTCTGACATGTGGCATGATGTACTCTGCATATAAGTTAAATAAGCAAGGTGACAAAATCAGGAGCCACCAACCAAAATCATTACATTTGTTGGTTTTCCAAAAATAATTGAAAGTATCATTTACAGAACCACCCAGCCCCTTGCTTTTTGTAAGCAGTTGACTAAGAGAGTCCAAGGCCAATACTTTGTGTGTCTACTGCTGGTTTACACCACACAGGCTACCTGTGTCCCACTTACCACCAGAAATAGAGTCACCAGAGTGACTTCTTTAAGTCTAATCGGATTAGAGAGCAGATTCCAGGAACCCCAGACCCCGTTCAATAAGACTTATCTTTGCACACTGCTATATTTAAAATGGATGACCAACAAGGACCTGCTGTATAGCACAGGGAACTCTGCTCGATGGTATGTGGCTGACTGGATGGGAGTGGAGCATGGCGGGGCATGGATACATGCTTATGTATGGCTGAGTCCCTTCACTGAAACCATTAGAGCATTGTTAATCAGCCACACCCCAATACGGGCTGCCCCGGTGGCACCAGTGGTAAAGAACCCGCCTGCCAATGCAGGAGACATAAGAGACTCGGGTTCAATCCCTGGGTCAGGAAGATCCCCTGGAGGGGGGCCTGGCAACTCACCCCAGTATTCTTGCCTAGAGAATCCCACGGACAGAGGAGCCTGGCGGGCACAGTCCATGGGGTCGCAGAGTGGGACACAACTAAGCGACTTAGGCACACACACATACCCCATACAAAATACAAAGTTTGAAAGAAAAAAAAAGCCATCTTTAAAATGTTGTCCTCTAGAATGCCTCTCAGAACCAAAACTTGTGTCAGTTAGGGTTCCCCAGAGAAAGAGAACCAACAGTATATACAGACACCTAGGAAGAGATTTGTTATGAGGAATTGACTCACAGATGATGGAGGCTGAGGGGTCCACAGTCTGCCGTCTGCATGGCGAGGCCTACAGAGGCCAGTGTGGCTGGAAGACCACCGAGCAGAGCCGAAGTGTGGACTCCAGTCCCGGTCTGAAGGCCTGAGACCAGGAGACGGACGTCTCAGCTCAAGCTGTCGGGAAGAGGCAGCAAACCCCTCCTTCTTCACGCTTCTGTCCTATTCAGCCCTTGGTGGATTGGATGAGACTCCGCCATCTTTGGGAGGACAGTCTTATCTACTTGCCTCACCAGTTCAAAGGCTAACCTCTTCCAGAAACGCATCACAGGTACCTTCAGAACAAACGCTGGGCCAGGTACTGGGCATCCCAGACCCGGCCAGGTGGACACGAACAACTAACCACTGCACCATCCCACTCCAAGCAAAGCCCGAGGCTGAGCACAGCCCAGCCGGGAAGCCCCTCAGCATGCCCGGCGCACCCTGGCCTCGCCCCGTCCCTGTGTGCCTGCGTCTCTCTCCTCTTTATGCTGTCCATCGTGTATCAGCAACGACCACAAGCTTAATGGCTTAAAACAGCACACGTTTGTTATCTCACCATCCCCGAGGATTGGGGGTCCAGCAGAACTTAGCTGGGCACTTGGCTTAGGGCCTCAAGAGGCTGCTCCTTGCATGAGCCAAGTCTGGGGGCTTCCCTGGAGGATCAGGGCATGAAGGGTCTGCTTGCAAGCTCCCTGGGGTCATCAGAGGAATTCATTTTTTTATTTGTGCAGAACCGAAGGTGCTGGTTTCTTGATGACCGTATGCAGGAGTCTACCCTCAGCCCCTAGAGGCTGCACACAGGGCCTTGCACAGGGGATCCCCCAAGCTGGTCACTGAGATCTCCAGCCAGCAGAGTGTGCCAGCAAAATGGGTCTCATCTACCATTGGAGTGGGAGGGACATGCCATACTCCATTGCTAGCCACAATTCATAGCCCCCTGACCCACACTCCAGGGCAGGGGTTGATACTCCAGGAGATGGGGTCAAGGAGTCACCCCAGGGTCTGTCTGCCCCACCTTCTCATTGCCTCCATTTCGTGGAATCCTACACACCTGGGTCCACGTGTCATTGGCCACAGACAGAGATGAAAATGCCAGGACCCTGGTCAGGTTGTGGAGGACCAGTGCCACACGCATGAAGCCCATGGGAGGAAACCTCTGACTTAATCTAAACAAAATAAAGTAGCACTGACTATTTTATCTGTTTTCCAAAGTTGCCCAACACAATATGAAAGGTTCTCAAATATTTCACAGCTCCCGCCCATGGGCTCACTGTCCAGGATATTCTATTCTGTTCCAATCAGAGGAAATTGAGTTTTACTTGCTATCAGCTCTCATCTAGACTCTGTTGAAGATGGAATTTGGGGTGACAGTGAATGAGATTTCCAGTGTGGTCCTTGCCAGGCTTAAACGACCTCAAACTTAAACCTGCACCAGGTTTTGTTTCCCAGTCTCTTTGTCTGTAATAAGAAGTCTTCGTATTTCCCACTCCGGGAATGGCTTTCACACTGTTCGGGTGAGGAACACATCTGAAGGGTGTAATTTGTACTGGACTGTCAGTCACATATGTGGAATTTAATACACAGTAACTCAGACTCCTTCACAAAAAAGGAAAGTGCCCAGTCCATTAGTAAGTTCTACGAAGCGCGCCTGGGTCCAAGAGGACCCAGGGATGAGGGCCAGCCTCCAGGCGTCAGGTGTCTTGTTACTTAATTGTCCTCTCAGAGTCTGATGTCATCACAAGGACTCCAGGCTTATGGCATTGAAAGTGCAAGTCATGTGACCACTTTAAGCCTCACTTTCCCATGTGTCAAGTATGGATTAAATGACTCTTACCTGGTAGACATTTTCCCCATAGTTTGTGAATTTTCATTTGATGACTTTTTATGATCTACAGAAGTTTCGCTCTTTTTTTTTTAACAATTGTGTTTTATTATCTTCTATAATCAAGTCAAAATAAAATATCACTAATTTCATGTGCAGATTATTACTGCCTTATTACATGCTGTCGTTTATCCCTCAGAGCAAAAGCTTTAGGATCAGACATGATGTTTACTTGGTTTGGGGCAGCACTGGCTCCTTCATTTTCTTTTTTTTTTTTCTTTCTCTAGGGTTTTATTTATACAGGGGAATTCCTCCTCCATCACAACCCCAGAAGCTAAAAGGTAGCTTGACTTTTTTTTACAAATTTTATTTTATTATTGTCATTATTCTTTTGCTATACAGAAGGTCCTTGTTGGGTACCCATTTTGGAATTTCAAGTATTTTAATGGAGTAAATCTATGATTTCCTCTGTGGTTTCCTCCATTAGCTCACGCCTACAAGGGTCCTCCCTGTTCTGGTATCAACTGATTATTGGCACCCATACTTTATTCATAGGTTTGTGTACTTTAAACATGTTGCGATTTTAATGCATGTGTACACTTTGGTACAGAGTGTAAGTGAAGATTATTTCTTCCAACCATCTGATCTCATCAGTGTCGTTTATTGTTTAATCTACCTGTGTTAGTCAATTTTCTTGTAATGATGTCACTTAACAAACAGCCCTTCAATATCTCAGAAGCTTAAAAACAACAAACACTGATTTCACACTAACAGCCCAGATCTTGATACTTCAGCTGCAGCAGGGATATGGTTCAGGTATGCTCCACGTTTATCCAATTTCAGGGCCTGGACTGAAGGACTGGACACTCTCTGAGCTGGGATTCCTCCTGGTCAAGGGGAGAGCACGAAAGGAAGACTGGCCTTTGTCTCTTAGAACCTTTGTTTGGTTTGCTGTCGTCTCCATCCACATTCCAATGGCCAAAGGACATTAGATGGCCAAGTCCAACGTCAGTGATGCAGAAAGGATTCTCTTCTTGGGCAGGAGACGTGCGCAGGACTCAGCAGAAGCGAGTGTGTGCCTTCTGACCAGTACTGCAGCTCCGACGTCATCCTCTTGGTCTGGCACATGCACCTTCCTCCCTCGGCAGGATATCCGAAAAGGCCAGACAGTACAGCTGTCTTTTCATCAGGTTTGGATGTAGCTCCTCTAGACCTGGGGATTGCTTTTTTAATTATCTGCCTCCCACACATAGAGAAAGTAACGGTGGCCCAAAGACAGGACTGCTGTCTTCGACCCTTGCATTGAAACTGGAGAGCAGCAGGTAGCCAGGGTCCCTGGGCCACCATCATCCTGCAGTCCAGGTGCCGAGCGATGCGAGGTCCTCTAGTAGAGCGTGGAGGCTTTTTGCTTTGGGCCCAAGTTCTGTTCTCTTGTTCTTTGTGACTTTTAGCTTCTCCCTCAGAAAGTTCTTTATTTTTCTTCTAGGTCTCATCTTGAGAGGTTCCAGAAATGGTGGCTGATCAGCTTTTTTAATCTCTCTTTCTGCCTTTAGAAACACTGTGCCAAAGGCTATTTTTCACCTCAAAGCTTATAGAAGGCACTTGCGACTTGCCCGGCTTCTCAGGAGCCACACGCGTGGTCCTTTTCGCTGAAACACTGGGAAATGTTCCAGCACAGACCCGCCCTGGGCTCCAGACCTTTCCTTCACAAGGATCGTGTGAACGGCATCCATAGCGGTGACCCTGGTCCTACTCACTTCGCTCAAACATCCTCCGCAGGTGGGTGAAGAAAACAAGACCTTTCGGCATGCACAGTAGCAGTAGTAGTAACACAAAGACAAGCGCCGACAGAATGCAGCGTAAGTACATGGACTTTACTATCACAGAGAGAACTGGTGCAGATTCCACAGCAGAAAAACCTATCAGGAGATTTAGGCTTGAGAACTTCTCCGAATTCTCTATAAACTCTGCAACTCAATTCTGCTTCCTCTTCGAATCCAAAGAGTCAATGTGCCTGTGCATCAGTTTCTATTCCCTGCTTTGCTGGCGTTGTCGTTAGTCCCTCAGTCGCGTCCGACTCTCTGTGACCCCGTGGACTGCAGCCCGCCAGGCTCCTCTGTCCATGGGATTCTCCAGGCAGGAATACTGGCATGGGCTGCCATTTCCTCCTTCATCCCTGCTTAACTCTTCAGAAACAATTACTCCAGCAGCTGGGTAAAACGACATAACAAGGGAATAAATGTTGAATGAAAACGACCAGAAGCAAGAACCAGATTCCGAACGTCTAGCTCACCTATGACTCTACGTCGCTCTTCCAGATCTTTCCTTGCTCTCAGTTACCTTGTGAAGCTCATGCCCATTCATTTCGTGACTCTTTTTGGAATGAGCAGCATCTATCAAAACAGGAGACTTCTAAGAGTTTTAGAATCTTCAAAATGTTTTGATTTACTACCAATATGCGGATAAAGATATCTAATCCAAATAAATAAACGAACACATAAACAGGTGGATAAATAAACCATGAGAATCAATAAAAGGGAACCTGGATTGTTAGTGAGAAAATGGAATTTCTTGGGGGAGGGATAAATTAGAAGTCTGGGACTGGCAGATACAAACCACTATAGAGACTTCCCTGGCAGCCCAGTGGTTAAAACTCCATGCTTCCAGAGGAGCAACCGAGCATTCCATCCCTAATTGAAGAACAAAGATCCCATGGGGCATGGCCAAATTTTAAGAAAAAAAAGAAAAGCCTTTTAAGGAGCTGTTTGTATCACCTAAATAATTTTTAAATTGCTTGTATAAACTCATCCATTTATTTTATCAAACAAATGTTATAATTCAAATAATTTTTTTAATTAAACAAATATAATATTGGAAAAACACACACTCAACCAAAAACAATGGCTAACCAGAAAGGTCCTGCTCCACTGCACAGGGAGCTCTGCTCAGCACGGTTTATTCCTGTAACAAACCATAATGGGAAAATAGGAAAAAAGAAACATATGCTTTTCTTCATCTTTTTATGAGCTATAAGAATAAATATTTTCATTGCTAAAATAGGTGTATAAAAAGAAAATAGATGTTCTCAAGTCAAAAACAGTTCATCACTAAACCTTTATGAAGCGCTGACATTGTAGAGCAGACAAGACTGTTTGGCTGCTAAACCAGGAGAGGGGCCTAGGGGTACACCTCTCTTACTTCCAAATAGGTGCTAGTGAGTTAACAGCAACATCAGGATTGTCTTGTGCTTGGAGAGTGCATTTCTCAAGATCTCACATCATCCCCACACCCCGAGCCAGGCCAGCCGTTATTAACCAACTTAGCTGGTAAGCAACTGAGGCTTTGGGGAAGAACTGTTCAACTCTGTAAGACCAGTGAGAAGCAAAGCTGAAGCAGGAACCCGGTGCTCTGGCTCCTCCTGCAGCACGGTGTCACGTGGCTTCTGGTTATTTTGTGCCATTTCCTTCTACTCTTCGTGATCTTAAATCCACGTCCGATCCCTCCGAGCTTAGGGTCACCCATGGGTCTATTTCTATCACCAGTACTTTTCTCTTGTTCCTATTTCCTGATATACCTACTAGTTTTTAAACTGATTCCAGCCTTGGTGGAGGGGGGTGGATTTTAGAGGTTCGGTATACTATCTGTCCCCTGAAAGCTTTCACTTGGTGGCCTCCCAAGCCATATGAGGAGAGGAGAGCAATGCAGTCAGGCCACAAGCTGTTTCGAGGCTGAGATTCAGTCAAGTGTTTCCTGGTCCACACACTCCGGTGTGTCTCTGATGCGGAGCTTGGCTGATAGCCGGGCTGCGGGTGAGGAGGAAGGTTCCAGGCTGTGTCCTCCGTGGCAGGTTCCACACCCACCTTTGGTTCCAGCTCTGTGTGGCCGTCCAGACCACTACCAGCCTTTCAGCTGCTCTCGCTCTTGGCCACTTAGCAGCCGATGGCTCGAGGCTTGAGAACATTAGGGTTACTTTTTCGCTCGTTCTTTCTCTCTGGGAAACTAGCCCCACAAATCCATCTGCTGCGGCATCTCTCTAATGCCTCCAAACTCTCTTAATCCATATCTTCAAGCTTTCCTGGGAAGAATGCTCCATTATGCTAGCTGATTGCAGCTGGAAGGGGACTTCATCCTCCCAGGGTTTCTGTGAGAAACGTGCAAGTGATCTGATCCAGAAAACATTGCGGAACAGGTGTCCAACAACATAACCAACACAATTAAAATAATTCAAAAATTATTACAGTGATGATTACTTCTATTAATCTCAATGACAATATTTCAAAATCAAAACTTCAAATTAAACATTTTGCTGTTATAATTGAGCTTCGCGTAGACAGCAGATATTGGTTTTCCTAGCTTATTTGATGGTTGATTTAATACACGACATTTTGATCGATGCCATCACTTGTAAATTTGGTGCATATAATAGTAATATTAACAATGACAATCATAGCACAGCAATAGCGACCGATACGTGCCAACCAGTTAACACATGCCAAGTATGGCTCTCAGTCTTCCGTATCAATCATTTCACTTCCTCCTCACAGCAAACCTGTAGGATAGATACTGTCTTGACCCCCATTTCACACAGAAAGAAAGTTAGGCACAGAGAGATGAGGAACCACCCGCGGGGTCCCGCGGTTAGTAACCAGTGGAGCAGGGGTTGGGCTAAGGCTGCCTGACTCCCATTCTGTGCTCCTAGCTGCTCCGCTGCTTCCCGTCAGTTGCAGGACAGCTGCCAAAGCCTCAGACGGCACGAGGCCATGAAAAGACCCAGATTTTGAAATACAACCTTGGGAACCCTGGGAGGTCCCCAGCAGACAAGCAACAGATGTTTTTGCCCTCCTTTAACTCCACAAATATGAAGGAAAAGCACTTACTAAACATATTTATATGCAATCATGGCTTTAAATGGCTTCCCTGGTGGCTGAAACAGTAAAGAATCTTTTTCCATGTGGGAGACCTGGGTTCGATTCCTGGGTGGGGGAAGATCCCCTGGAGGAGGAAATGGCAACCCACTCCAGTATTCTTGCCTGGAGAATTCCATGGGCAGAGGAGCCTGGCGGGCTATAGTCCTTGGGGTCACAAAGAGTCGGACATGACTAAGAGACTAACATTTTCACTTTCATGATTTTAAAATCTGGAATTCAAAGTTAACAAAAGTTACACATGGCCCCTGTGCCTACTGAGTCCTCATCTATGGAAAGGAAAGACTTCCATCAAAGCTTACACCTGTAGCTTTTAATTGCAGTTAAGTAGAGAATGCTTTTGAACTTTAGTGTTGGAGAAGACTCTTGAGAGTTTCTTGGACTGCAAGGAGATCCAACCAGTCCATTCTAAAGGAGATCACTCCTGGGTGTTCATTGGAAAACTGATGCTAAAGCTGAAACTCCAATACTTTGGCACCTCATGTGACGAGTTGATTCATTGGGAAGGACCCTGATGCTGGGAGGGATTGAGGGCAGGAGGAGAAGGGGACGAAGGAGGATGAGATGGCTGGATGGCATCACCGACTTGATGGACATGAGTTTGAGTGAACTCTGGGAGTTTGTGCTGGGGTTGCAAAGAGTCAGACACGATTGAGTGACTGCACTGAGAGAATGCCAAGCCTGGAAGGAGGATGCCAAGGGCCATGCTGGTCTGGAAGGCTAAAGATGGCTTTCTAATGGAAGTGACATTTCTGCTGAATCCTGTTAGAAACATGAAGAGCAGGGAAAGAGCGTGATGAGCAGGTGAACTGGTATGCACAAGGATCTGGGGCTGAAGGTGGGGCTGGAAGGGGCCTGGACCATTCAGGGAAGTGGAAAAAGGTCATCCAACTGCTGGTATCTACTCCGGAGGAAAACCCAGGGAGAAAGGGAAGAGAATTCAGTGGAGTCCAGATCATGTTACATTAAAATATGTCTAGGTTACAAATTTGGAATTTAACTGATGAGTGATGGAGAGTCATGGAAAGGATTGACAGAAACGGCATGATCAGAACTGTGAAGTTGCATTTTTAATAGATCATTCTGGTTGTGTTGCAGAAAACATACTGAAGGAGAGCAAGCCTTGAAGCAGGGAGTATTCCAGGTGAGCAAGGGCCCAGGTGAGGGCCCAGGTGAGCAAGGGCCCAGGTGAGTGTCCAGGTGAGCAAGGGCCCAGGTGAGGGCCCAGGTGAGCAAGGGCCCAGGTGAGTGTCCAGGTGAGCAAGGGCCCAGGTGAGGGAGCAGCCCAGGACAGAGGCTTAGTCCGAGGAAGGTGTTAGAGGTGGTGATGAAGAGAGAAGGACAGCACAGGGCCGATTTTGGAAGGAGCAACCAGGAGGACTCAGTCCTTGGTGACTCGGGTTTCAGTAGAGACTGATGTGAAAATACTCTCACATTCTTGGCATGAGCGACCAAGGAGACAGGGGTCAGTCCTGGGAGAACACTGGTTTGGAAAGGAGTTTCTGAGACGAGTTTCTGACAGATGGAGCCAATGCTCCTTGGGAGACAGCCAGGTGGAATTTTCTGGTCGATCGTTGCAAACACATGTTAGGCGCTCATGGGAGAGGTCTAGGCCACACACAGGAAGTCAGGGGTCCATGCCAAACAGACTGTTATTAAGTGACAGGAGATGGTGAAGTATCTCAGAAAGAGCAGAGAACCAGATTCAGGGGGCCAAGCCCAGCGACTTGATGGGCTGAAACATTCTTTTAGTCTTGGTCCAATGTTGCTGACTCTTCCACCTCTTTCTTCCAATTACTTTTCTTGCTTCTTCTTAGAGATGCAAGACTAGTTTCCTCTTCGCTGCTCTTCCCAAGCCCTCAGTGACCTCCCCCCGCAGGTCCCAGACTCCAGTCCATCTCCCAGGCTGGAAATATTTCTCAGCCATCAGCTGATCTCTGGACACCCCAAATCCAGACCCTCTGTTCCTTTGCAAGGATGACTGTGATAGGCTCCTGGAATCCTCACCACAGCCAGTCCCACCAGGATCACAGTCCCTGGGTCAAAACGAGCCAGGCCTCCCTGGAGCACACACCTCCACGCTCACGTGCTGTGCGTGTCCTCCTTCTCCTGCAAACCGCACCCACAGCTCCATCCACCCTGACTCGCCTGCCCCTACACAGCGGCCACCCTTCGTCCCCGGCCCAGAGCACTGTGTGACCTACCGCCTGGCTCAGCCGTCCCTCTGAGTCTTTGCCGAATGTGTCCCCTGTACCTGAAACAGCCTTCATTATTATTTGCGCATTTTGATCCCTCCACTCTGAGCACACAGGAAAACCACATCTCACACCCCACTGCTTGTGGACAGGGCTGCGTGACTACCTCCAACCAGCAGGAAAAAAATGATGACATGAAGCTTCCATGCACTGCCCTAGAAAACACTCCTGAAGCCAAGCATTGAGAAGGACACCATCCCAGAGCGGCAGAAGAAACACTGGTCCCTGTAAGGCTGCATGGAGGAGGTGCCCTTGCCCCTGACCACAGCCTCTTGGGAGGGTGATGGAAGCAGCTTAAACGTGTGAGATTTCATCAGGTACTTGTCACACAGTGCAGCCCAGCCAGGCTGACTGACACACCATTACCCTCCCCTACCAGACCTCTGTGCACCCCACAGGTCCTGGGGGACCCCTGTTCTCTTCCCAAAGACCTGCGCCTGAAAAGCAATGGGGAAGTGGACTCAGGGGTCAGGCTTGGCCAGCAGCCCCCACCTCTTCTCTTGGTGTGATTGTGCTGCCCCTGCCCAGGCTGTGAAATGCAGTGTTGCCTCCTGCCCGGTGCCCCACAGGTGAGTGCCAGGGACCTCGGCCAGGCCAGCCCCCAGGCCTTCTCCTCCTGGGCCTGCACCAAGGCGGGCACATGGGAAGCCTGCTCTGGGGCCTCCCTATATTCAATACCTGGAGATACAGACACACAGCCCCTCTGCCTTCGGGAGCCCTGCGATGAGATCCCGGCCCTGGTGGCCCTGCCTCAGAGGTATGTAAGAGAACCCGGGGAATCTGGTTGGATCTCAGAGAGAAGCGAGATGATGGTGATAAGAGAGAGTCCCTCCAGCACTGAGCCCTGGAGCCCCGCCTCTCCCGTGCAGGTGTCTGAGGAGCAAGTCTCTCCCTTCAGCAAACATAGCTGGAGTCAGCAGGGTTATTTACCCGGAACCGAAGAGCTCGGATTGGTAGAGAAGCGCGGATGTCAGACTTGACACACTAGGCTTTGTCCGCCTGCTCATCTAGCCACACGTGCGAGCCCTCAGGTCTCAGGTTCTCAGGGGATCCCTGCCACGCCTCAGTGATCCATCCTGAACATTGTGTGCAAGTGGCGTGAGGTTCTTCTGGACTTTCTCCTGGGCCCACTCTAAGGTTTTCTGCAGACACATGTGTTTGTAGGTGACGACACACACATAGAGAGGTAGAGATGGAAAGGCTCTGCTTGTGTACTCTGTGTCAATGACCAGAGATTTCTTGTGAGTGTGCGATACTAGTACAGGATAAAATTAACAGGAAAGACAACATGGCCTGTGGTTTACCGTACCAGATTTGTCCCACGCATCCTTCACAGTGGTTAGAGTTTATTTCAGTAAAATGCAAAAGATAAAACCTGTAAAATAAATATTTACCACAAGTTCAATGTGTCCAGCCTAAAATTCTACTATTTCTTAGCACAAATATCTAGCTTTTAGAGATTTCAAATCTCTTTGGTTCAAATGCTACCAGGAAAAGTCCTTTGCTGTCTAATTTTCCCCACTCTTTCACTTTATGTGCCACAAGGATGCAGGAGTCTGCCCATTTCTGCAGAGTACGGAGAATTCAAGAAGCTTTCCAAAGTGCAATGGCGTAACTTCATCGTTTTTATATGAGAGCTATAGAGTCATGGAAATATCGTATTGCCTCATCTTGGGTCAGGGAACACAATCTGAATGAGAAAGTTATTCAAACATGTAAGATACATTTGTGAAATTCACACAGATTCCTGCTAAATTTTTTTAATTAAATTTTGTCCAATGTAAACAAGCATTTGTTTACTCTAAGCATGTGCAACAGTTTCAACAATAATTCCAAAGTGGCTTTGCACATCCTGAAGGCCCATCCACTGCTAGAAATTTCCAGGGGCCATTAACAGCTCATGTAGAAAGTCACAGTGGCGCTAGGATACACCAGCAGCATTCTCCTTTAGAGAGTTAAAAGTTTTAGGGAATTTAATACAAAAGTCTGTTGAGGAAATTTACCTGTGAAACAATTTGGGTTGAAAAATGTTTCTCTGAACAAATAAGAAAGAGGAGTATATTAATTATATCAGTATTGGTGGGGTTCTTTCAACATTTTGAAAATCTGAAAGAGAAAAAGGAAAAGTCATGTGATTCTCCATCCACTTCACTGGCAAGTGTTTCTTCTTTGCGAAAACACCACCTCCTCACGGACCTGCTCACATGGAATCAGGATTTCTGCAGTTTTCTATGTGCAACAGTTTCAACAATAATTCCAAAGTGGCTTTGCACATCCTGAAGGCCCATCCACTGCTAGAAATTTCCAGGGGCCATTAACAGCTCATGTAGAAAGTCACAGTGGCACTAGGATACACCAGCAGCATTCTCCTTTAGAGAGTTAAAAGTTTTAGGGAATTTAATACAAAAGTCTGTTGAGGAAATTTACCTGTGAAACAATTTGGGTTGAAAAATGTTTCTCTGAACAAATAAGAAAGAGGAGTATAATAATTATATCAGTATTGGTGGGGTTCTTTCAACATTTTGAAAATCTGAAAGAGAAAAAGGAAAAGTCATGTGATTCTCCATCCACTTCACTGGCAAGTGTTTCTTCTTTGCGAAAACACCACCTCCTCACGGACCTGCTCACATGGAATCAGGATTTCTGCAGTTTTCCTCTGCTCATCCTCACAGATAAGGCATCACCCTGGCCATGAGGATGAAGCTCTAGCTGGGTGACTGTCGTGTCCACGCTAGGGAATAGGCATGCAAAATGCTTCCAAGTAGAGACATTATGTATGCTTATAACCTCACAGGTATATAGGTTTTGCTTTCTTTATTACCCCCAAATGATGTTTTTTGCCAAAAGAAGCCTAATAGCGCAATGAAATCGCAGAAATTATCACCAGGAAGGACTTTACTGAGTGCTTAATCTAGACAAAACATTGCTTTTTCAGCAAGACTTCATCCTGAAATGCTATACAATAGTGTATACAGTTTGTATTAGGTTCCTAATGGTCTAATTCCATGAACATACTGAAATCTATTGTCTTGTAAATAATTCCATAGACAGTGAGTATGCCCTTGTACAGGCTAAAAATAATCACTAAGAAGCGAGTGTGTCCTGTCTCGCTGGACTGTAGTAAGGGCTGCACACACTGCTGGATCGTTCTACACGTCCATTAGGCTGGGCTGCGGTGCACAGGCGTGTGGCTGAACACCAGTCTGCATGTGGCCAAGAAGGCACTTTTCAGCTGTGCACCGCCTACAGTCTGGACTCTGAGTAAGCAGACCTCCCTCCATAATGTGGTGGGCCTCGTTCAATCAGTAGAAGACTTACCCTGCCCTGGACTGTCTTTGTCAGGGACAAACCACTGAGCCTGCCTTTAGTTCTTGGCCAGGTCTCTGGCCAGAGGGGAAAAGCCTGGATCTGGAGGCTCCTGTCCCAGCCACGGTGCCACATGAATGAGGCCTCGCCTCTCTCAAAAATGGCAGCGACGTTTGCCCTGCCTCCCACCCAGGCCGGGGAAGAACAAGAGTACAGAACTGGGAAACAACTTTGGGATCAAGAAGCATGTGAGTACAACTGCAGAGGAAGGAACACTTCCAAACTCATTCTACAAGGCTTCCGTCAGCCTGAATCCAAAACCAGACAGAGACAACACACAAAAAAGAAAACTACAGGCCAATGTCACTGATGAACAGAGATGCAAAAACCCTCAGCAGAATCTTAGAAAACAGAATTCAGCAACACATGGAAAAGCTCAGACAGCATGTTCAAGGCGGGTGTATTCCAGGGATATAAGGATTCTTCAATATGCAGAAATCAATCAATGTGATATACCACATTAACAGACTGAAAGATAAAAACCATATGATCATCTCAATAGATGCAGAAAAAGCCTTTGAAAAAATTCAGCACCCATTTATGATTAAAACTCTTCAAAAAATATGCATTGAAGGAACCTACCTCAACACAGTAAAGGCCATATATGATAAGCCTACAGCAAACATTACTCTCAATGGTGAAAATCTGAAAGCATTCCCCCTAAGATCAGGAACAAGACAAGGATGTCCATTTTTGCCACTGTTAATAAACATAGTTCTGGAAGTCCTAGCTACATCAATCAGAGAAGAAAAAGAAATAAGGAATCCAGATTAGAAAAGAAGTAAAGCTCTCACTGTTTGCAGATGGCATGATACTCTACATAGAAAACCCTAAAGATAGTATCAGAAAATTACTAGAGCTAATCACTTAATTTAGCAAAGTTGCAGGATACAAAATCAATACACAGAAATCAGTTGCATTCTATATACTAACAATGAAAAATCAGAAAGAGCAATTAAGGAATCAACCCCATTCACCACTGCAACAAAAAGAATTAAATATCTAGGAATAAACTTATCTAAGGAGATGAAAGAACTGTACACAGAAAATTATAAGACACTGATGAAAGAAATCAAAGATGACATAAACAGATGAAAAAATATTCCATGTTCCTGGGTAGGAAGAATCAATATTGTGAAAATGACTATACTACCAAATGCAATCCACAGATTCAATGCAATCCCTATCAAATTACCAATGGCATTTTTCACAGAACTGGAACTAAAAATTCCACAATTCATATGGAAACACAAAAGACCACAAATAGCCAAAGCAGTCTTGAGAAAAAAGAATGGAGCTGGAGGAATCAAGCTTCCTGATTTCAGGTTATACTACAAAGCTACAGTATTTGAGACAGTATGGTACTGGCACAGAAACAGAAATATAAACCAATGGAACAAGATAGAAAGCCCAGAAATAAACCCATGCACCTATGGGTACCTTACTCTTGACAAAGGTGGCAAAAATATACAATGGGGCAAAGTCAGGCTCTTCAATAAATGATGCTGGGGAAACTGGACAGCTACATGTAAAAGAATGAAATTAGGACACTTCCTAACACTGTACACATAACTAAACTCAAAATGGATTAAAGACCTAAATGTAAGACCAGAAACTATAAAACTCTTAGAGGGAAACACAGGCAGAACACTTGATGATATAAATCAAAGCAAGATCCTCTATGACCCACCTCCTAGAGCAAGGGAAATAAAACCAAAAGTAAACAGGTGGGACCTGATTAAACTTAAAAGCTTTTGCACAGCAAAGGAAACTATAAGCAAGGTGAAAGAAAACCATCAGAATGGGAGAAAGTAATAGCAACTGAAACAACTGACAAGGGATTAATTTCCAAAATATACAAGCCGCTCATACAACTCAATACCAGGAAAACAAACAACCCAATCAAAAAGTGGGGAAAAGACCTAAACAGACATTTCTCCAAA
>SJXQ01003694.1:692348-802422 GCA_006408695.1 Aepyceros melampus | reverse complement strand
TCTTTTCACAGCTATTTGTAAGACTTCCTCAGACAGCCATTTTGCTTTTTTGCATTTCTTTGCCATGGGGATGGTCTTGATCCCTGTCTCCTGTATAATGTCACAAACCTCCGCCCGTAGTTCATCAGGCACTCTATCAGATCTAGTCCCTTAAATCTATTTCTCACTTCCACTGTATAATCATAAGGGATTTGATTTAGATCATACCTGAATGGTCTAGTGGTTTTCCCTACTTTCTTTAATTTAAGTCTGAATGTGGCAATAAGGAGTTCATGATCTGAACCACAGTCAGCTCCCAGTCTTGTCTTTGTTGACTGTATAGAGCTTCTCCATCTTTGGCTGCAAAGAATATAATCAAGCTGATTTCGGTGTTGACCATCTGGTGATGTCCATGTGTAGAGTCTTCTCGTGTGTTGTTGGAAGAGGGTGTTTGGTATGACCAGTGTGTTCTCTTGGCAAAACTCTATTAGCCTTTGCCCCGCTTCATTCTGCCTTCCAAGGCCAAATATGCCTGTTACTCCAGGTGTTTCTTGACTTCCTACTGTTGCATTCCAGTCCCCTATAATGATAAGGACATCTTTTTTTGGTGTTATTAGCTCCTGTTGATTAATGTTGATTAAAGTGTCATTAGCTTCTGTAGATTAATGTTCTTTGTTGAATTCCTCTTTATCTTTACTGATTTCCTGTCTAATTGCTTCTAGCAATTGTTGAGGGAAGGATAGTGCAGTCTTCTATGATTGTTTCTCCTTTCAGTTTTATAAATTTTTGCTTCACTTATTTTGCAGTTCTGTAGTTTGGTCCATACATATTTAGGATTGTTATGCCTTCTTTTGGATTGACCTTTATTATGTAATATCCCTTAGTGTCTCTGATAATTTTTTTTTTTATTATTCTGTGAAGTCTGTTTTATCTGGTAGTAATATAACCTTTCCAGCTTTCCTTTGGTTAAAGTGTCATGATGTATTTTTTTTTGTCTTTTTACTTTCTGCCTATCTATACTGTTAAGTTAAATAATATGACCTACTATAAGTTAAAAAAAATAGCCTAATGTTAGTTTTGTGTGGACAGCACATAGTTGGGTCATATTTTTTAATCTACTCTTTTATTCCCTTTTAGAAACACTATCTCTGTTAGTGTTTTTAGACCATTTATAGTCAATGTAATTATTGATCTATCACGACTTAAGTTTTACATCTTATGTTTTGTTTTTTATTTGTTTCATTTTTCATTGGGCTGTTTTCATTTTTTCTGCCTTCCCGTAGGTTACTTGAACACTTTTTAGAATTCCATTTTGAATTAGCAATAGTTTCCAAGTATATTTCTTTGTAGGGCTTTTATGATTGTTCTAGATCATGTATGTATACGTACAATTTATCAGTTTATTGGTGGTGTCATTCTATCAACTCTAATAAATTATTGAAAGTTTGCTTCTGTTTTTGTCCTTTTATCATCCCCTATTTATAGTATAATTTTCTTGAGCATTTTTTATATGTACATTTAGAACCACATCAGGTAGTGTTACACTTTTGCTTTATTCGTCAAACATAATTTAGAAAACTGAAGAAGAAGAAAAGGAAACCCTATTGTGTATACAAATATTCTTATTTTTCTTCCAAGTTTCCTTCTTTCATCGTTTCCTTTCTTTGGAAAGAACATCTTTCAACCATTCTTTTAGTGTAGCAACAAATCCTCTGAGTTTTCTTTTGTCTGGGAATGTGTTTATTCTTGGAAGATATTTCTGCAGGGTATAGGATTCAGGATTTAACAGTTTTTTCTTTCAGTACTATCATGCTTTTCCTTGGGTTACAAAGTTTCTTGTTAACCTGCTTTCTTCTCTCTTTTCAGAGCTTTCTTATGTGTGTTTTAATAAAATATGTGGGTTTTGGATTGTTCTTGTTTTGGGAGTTATAGGGAAATGTTCATCTCTTCCATCTTCCTGGAGGTGGTAGGCCTGCTTCATTTTTAGAATTCCTCTAGTGCAGTGCTTTCTACAGAAACATTCTCAATAACTTTGTGTTAGATATATGACAAAACATGACCTCCCTGTTCTGTATGTATATTTACGCTCTTTGTGCAGTCTGGGTTTGTAATTCAGTTTTCTAAGTTAGACTTGGATTCAAGCCCTGGCTCTATTGAATCCCAGTTTTGTTACTTTGGAGCTATTTAATTAACTTCTGAGCTTCAGTTGTCTAATCAATAAAATGGTGTTAGTAATAATGCCTTTCTCATAGGATTGCTGTAAAGTTTGTGATAATTTTTATAAAGGCTTTAGCATAGTGCCTGGCATATGGTGAACTTATAATAGTTGTTATTGTTATATTGAGTCCCTAGTCAGTTTAGGTCATTTTCATTTGCATTTCTGGCAACTCAGGCTTCTTTTGTATATGAGAATTATTCTTTTACACTTTGAGGGCTTCCCTGGTGGCTCAGATGGTAAAGAATCTGCCTGCAGTGCTGGAAATCCAAATTCAACCCCTGGGTCTGGAAGATTCCCCGGACAAGGGAACGCCTACCCACTCCAGAATTCTTACTTGGAGAACTCTGTGGACAGAGGGGCCTGGCAGTCTACAGTCTGTGGGGTCACAAAGATGCTGAGCAACTAACTTTGGCATGTTGGTTTGTTGGTTTTGGTGTGACAGGATCACCAGATCCTTCTCACTAGCATATATCATGAGGTCACTTACCAGATCATGAATTAAAATTTTTGAATAGGACACTGCTGAGAACATAGCTTTTGCTTTCTATTAGAGACTTCCCTCTAGATTCTTCAGACTCATTTATTCAATGTTTTCTGGATTCCATTTTTTTCTCATAAACTATGAATCCACCTAACTGAAAATTCTACCTTTCTCCATCTTGTCTCTGAAGATAGTATGACCTTGTCCAATATGTTGCTGAAATCAAATTACGCTTTGCTTATGCTATTCCCTGATCTATCTCTGCTGCTGCTGCTGCTGCTAAGTCGCTTCAGTCGTGTCCGACTCTGTGCGACCCCATAGACGGCAGCCCACCAGGCTCCCCCGTCCCTGGGATTCTCCAGGCAAGAACACTGGAGTGGGTTGCCATTCCTTCTCCAATGCATGAAGGTGAAAAGAGAATGTGAAGTCACTCAGTCATGTCTGACTCTTAGTGACCCCATGGACTGCAGCCTACCAGGCTCCTCTGTCCACAGGATTTTCCAGGCAAGAGTACTGGAGTGGGGTGCCTTTGCCTTCTCCAGATCTACCTTTAGATTACCTATTGAATGAAATGGAGCTAATTTAGCCAAAGTCACCCACGTGCTTCAGTAAACATACACTGTTTCTAGTATGCTTCTTTTCCAAGTATTTACACACCATTGGGATACAAGGTTTGAACTTGTGTAGAGACAGAGTGTTAGGGCAAATCCGGATTTCATATGTTATGGTTAAAAACTCAGGCCCAGAGCACTGAGCCTCTAGGGTCTCTATATACATATGTTATATACTCTCTATATACATACTATTAAAGGCCTAGGGCCCTGAACCCTTTTTTAGAGTATTATGGAGCATTCATGACACCTAGTGGCCAGGTACTTGTACATGGGTGGTGTATCATAAATACCAACATTAAAAAAATCTAAATAAAATATAAATTACTCCTAAACGGTTTTTTTTTTTCTTAAACCAACTGTTGGTACAATTGATTGAGATCTTGTGGGTTGCAGTTTGAGGGAGTGCCAGCAGAGGGCGCCAGGGATTCATTCGTTTACTCTGCTGGGCATGGTTTTTTCCCCCTCTGAGAATTGTCAAAATTTCAGACCATCATTTAGGCAGTGATTTTTGTCTTAGTTGCTTACTGCTGTATCCCCAGTCCCTAGCATGGTGCTTGACATATTTGCTGAGTTCATATTTATTATTGGTAGAAATAATTTCTTTCATACTTTTCCTTACGGGTTTAAAAATTCAAGAACAATAAGGATAATGACAGGTATCTTAATGTTCAAAGCACTGAATTAATTCAAACTACTGGCTCAGTATTTTACTTTTTAAATTCAGGATCTTGAAAGTTCTGATATTTGCAAGATCAGACCAGCGTTATCTTTTCATCTTTGGTTAGTTAATGGTGTCGGTCTTATGGGAAAATTTTACATAGTGTTTTCTTTTCCTCTTTGTTAAATTTCTAATAGTTCTAAATGGGTCTATAATGAGTCTCAGAGAAATGTATTAGTGGAGAGATTTGCCACACTGGGGTATATTTCTTTTGGATCAGGAATTCTCCCCCAGCAATATGAGTTGTTCTAATTATTTCTTGGGAATTTAGAGTTGTTTTATAGGGCAGTTCTAGGATTTGAACACCATAGGGAAGAATTAGAGGAATGGGTTTTTTAACACTTTGAAGATTTAATTTTAAAGAGGATCCTAAATTTCAATGTAGTCCATGTTTTAAAAATTATTTTAAAGATAACTGGCTGTGTATAAAAAAGAATGGAATAATGCCATTGGCAGCAACATGGATGGCCCTAGAGATTAGCAGTAAGTCAAGAGACAAATATCACATGATAACATTTATATGTGGAATCTAAAAAATCATACAAATGAACCTGTTTATAAGAGACTCACAGACATAGAAAACAAATATAAGGTTACTAAAGGGGAAAGTGGGGAGAGGGATCAATTGGGGATTTGGTCTTAACAGATATACACTGCTGTATATAAAGCGGGTAAACAATACAGCACAGGGAACTCTCTCAGTATCTGATGATGATCTGTAATAATCTGTAATAATCTGTGATGGAAAAGAATCTGGAAAAGAATGTGTGCCTGTGTGGTGTTGAATCACTTTGCTGTATAGCTGAAACACTGTAAATCAACTATAGTTCAGTTTAAAAAAGAGATAACAGGCTATGTGAAGAAGCTAATGAGTATTCTTTGTGTTGCTTTTGGCAGCTTGGTTTAAAACCCATTGTGATACTCTCTGGAGTGCTGTGAACTTCCAAACATTTAAAATGACATAGTGAGAGCATTGTGGAGAGATGCATATTAATATTTAAAATTTCTCACAAAATCTATTATGCTTGAAATAGACTATGTATGAGGATAATAGGTACCCTCTGGTTATTTTGCAGCCTCTAATTTGCACAAGTCAACATACTGCATTTTAACCTCTCATTTCTGTACGACAAAATGTTAGGTGACTCAGTATTCAGACACACTGATTTCTTTTATGGCACAACTTATGAAGGGTTTATTTATAATGTAGGTTTATATCCTTGCTGATATTTCCCAAATATAAATTTATGTGTGCTAAAGTAATTGTAGTAGTTTTGGTATTTGGCTAATTGTTTTAGCCCCAACTTTGTATGATATAAAAAAGTCAAAAACACAATGTTAAACTTGAACCAGATCATGGGACTAATTTTTCTAAAATTCAAAATGTTTGCTTCTTTCCAAGAATAATTTTTGTTTTGTATTGAACATCTTAATTTGTTTTAGTGCACTGCTTTGGAACAAAAATTGAAAAAATTGACTGAAGATTTGAGTTGTCAGCGTCAAAATGCAGAAAGTACCAGGTGTTCTCTGGAACAGAAAATCAAGGAGAAAGAAAAAGAGTTCCAAGAGGTAAGATAAACGGATTCATGAGGAGTTTGTCCAGAAGGCTCTTGTGGTCATTTCCTAGTTTGATCATTTGAAAAGAGGAGTGTCTGTCATCATTTGGGATGTTCCACTAGAGGGAAAATGCTGTGTGTGGAAAAGGTTACTATACTTCCCTTCTCACTTTTCCATCTTTCAGTTTTTGATTGGAGAAGGGCTTTAGAAATTTTTTTTTTAATCCATGTTTTCTGATCTGTTTTTGATACCACGTAGAAAAGGATAGTATTTCTTGTTTCGAACACTCTGTTGTAGGGAAATTATATGACATTCTACAGCTGGTTGGTTTTTTTTTTTTTTACAAGTTTTCTTTGTTTTTTAATTTTTTGGCCATCCCCTGTGGTGTGTCGAATATTAGTTCTCCAACCAGTGATTGAACCTACACCTGATCCACCTTGGAAGGTGGAGTCTTCACCACCAGTCCACAGGGAAGGTCCTTCCAGCTGTTTCTAAAGTCTGTGAGTTGGCAAATATATTAGAAAGGTGATTAATGTCTGGGAGGAAGAAGTTGGCAGACAAGTTAGGCTTAAGATGCACTTGGATAAATCTTGGTTTCAGTTTTCAGGTGAGTTAGCCTGGGAGTAGGTCTGTAGTCCTTCAGTGAGAGTTATTGTAATTGTTAATCTGGTGTCCCCGTGTGGTTATCAAACTTAATTGGTGGCATGTAATAACTTTGTTATTCTCAATGGTCAGTGGTGTGTGATACTTGATGTTTTAAGCTCCCTTTTTGAGTGTGTTGATTTCTCAGTGGAGTTGTGACTGGTTGGCTCTCAGCCCTACCCTTTTGTCTCTGGGTACCTCGGAACAAAGGTGATTCATTTAAGATGGGGATGAGGTGCCAACGGGCCAGTTTGCACATGTTCTTCTGGTGGACAGCTTCCTCTTCCGCTCAGAGACTGGGATCTGATTCCCGGGACTGGTGCTGAGGCTGCCTGTGTTGGTCCTCAAGTAGATGCCGACTGGCTCCATCCTCTCCTGTTCTTTCAGAAGAACAGTGCCTGGAGGATGTCTGGGTCTCGCCCTGGGCTCTCCCGTGTTAACCAGCATCTGTTGAACGCATTTGTCTTTCACTTTTTAGGAGCTCTCCCGTCAACAGCGTTCCTTCCAAACCCTGGACCAGGAGTGCACTCAGATGAAAGCCAGGCTCATCCAGGAGCTACAGTATGCTAAGAACACATACAATATCCTGCAGGCTGAACTGGATAAAGTAGGGTGCTAACTTACTTCTCCCTCCTCTGTAACCTCCTCCCCCACTTTCTAAAATAATGTGTCATTTCTGTACCACAGTGGAAATAGGATTCCTTTAAAGGAAAAAAATTTTCCTCGCTTTCTGTAGTTATTAAAGTGGAGAGCAAACTAAACCTCTCTGAGTCTGGGTGTTCTCATTTAGAGAAAGGGGACGCCGAGTAGGGATCTCAGATATGAGGGTCTGTGGACATCTCTGATATTCTGGTGGTTCTTGGTCATGCCACCACACGGGAGCTCTCCTAAGTGTGTATTCCGCCAGTCAAAGTGCTAAAAAAAAATTATAATTTACTTTTTTAAATCCACTGCACAAGTGATTTCATCCAGATTTTTGGCTTTCTGACTCTTCCATGTGATGATGACACCCATATTTAAATCTCCAGCCTGGATGTCTGGTCTGAACTTCAGACTTGGGGGTGTGCATCCAATATTTCCACTCACGTTTCTAACAGGCATTTCACACTTAACGTGTTGTTATTGGAACTCCAGCTTTTTTCAGACTTGTCCTTTGCTCAGTCTTCCTTGTCCCAGTGAATAGCAATTCCATTCTTCGCATTGCTTCGGTCAAAACCTTCCCGTCATCTTCAACTCCTCTTTCCTCTCATATGTCAAAGTAATCCCTTAAAACTCTGCTGACTGTACCTTTCTTTATTCACACACACACGTACGCTTGAGAGTATATTTGCATGCATTTGTATATATGTGTTCTAATACACAGCATCGCTCACCTGGGTTTCTGTACTAGCAGAATCCTGTGCCAGGATAAATTTTTATGAATTATTTATTGGCTGTCCTCCAAGATTAAAAAAACAATAAACATTTACAGATGTATAATTTTTTTTTCTTGCTTGTTTTAATTTTTGCTAAAAAAGGAAAACTCTCCAAGCTTCGTCCTTGTCAGATGTTTTGTAGTTTATTTTCCCTACTGATGGGTATTGAGGTTTGTGTAGTACCATTGGTAGTATCACTGGGCAGGTAAACGTGTATGGGGCTGATGTTTCTGTAGGACAGCTTCCACACTGATGGCCTCTAGGGCATATATCTTCTCACATGTGACAGGGTACTTCCAAGCTGCCCTCCAGGAAAGTCGTAGCAGTTTACCTGACACCAGGTATAAGAGGCCTGTTACCTCCATCCTGCTAGTAGCGGATAGTCCTGGTTTTAAAAATTTTGCCAAAGAGTGAAAAATGTTATTTTTTAATTCACATTTTCTTGATTACCACTGAGGTTATTTCTTTCAGAGGGTGACTTGCCATTTGTATCTTTTTGTATAAAATTTCTGTTTCTGTCCTTTACTCATTTTTAAATGGGCTTGCTTTTTTTACATTGAATCATAGCTATGCTTTATATGTTGTGTTTTGGGAATATCATTTTTATTCTGTTGTATTATTGCAAATGTGTTCTCTCAATTTGTTTTCCCATCTTTTGTTGTTTATTTCTCATCTCATTTTTTTAAAAACAAATTTTAGTTGTTTATTACTATTTAGTTGTTTTATTTCTTGTGGTTATTTTTTTCTTTTGTGATTTCCTCCCCAAACCCAGCCATATTCATCAACATATGCTATTGCCAAGTGATGTGATGGGTTAACATGATGGTATTTTAAGTCCAGCTTCTAGGACCATGTTAAGCTATAACATACATAGTATGTCTCAACCAAAGTAGATTGCTTCGGTTCTTAATATTCCATGACATTTTTATTATTTAAGAATATGAATAGCTGTTGAAAAGTAAAAACAAAAATGAAGCTTTGCCTTGTTTTCTCTTTGTAGGTCACGTCTGTAAAGTACCAGGTAGAAAAAAAATTGGGAGAGTTTAAGCAAAATCTCAGCAAAACTGAACAGGCCTTACAGGCAAGTCAGACCAAGGAAAACGAGCTGAGGAGAAGCAGTGAGGTGAGGAGCAGAGAGCATTTATTTGCTTCTGTGCATGAAGAAGTGCGAGGGTTAAAGAATTTCTGCACCATTTTCCCGTAGTGTTTTTCTTTTTTATTTGCTAGAAGTATTACAAAGTGTTTTGTATATAATCTATGACATAGAACATAAGTGGTTTTCTCACTTTCTGTTCTGATGTAACTTACTAATATGCATCTAGCAATTATAGGAAAACATGACTTGTAGTAAGACCATTTGGTACTATTCTTATTTTAAGATAGATTTAGACCACCTGCGAGGTGGAAGGATGGAAGAAAGCACGGGATTTTCTTTTCTTCTTTTTCTTGTTTTTAATTTTAAAATGTATCTGCTTTTTGCTGGGCCAGGTCTGCACTGCGCAGGCTTCCTCTAGCTGTGGTGGCTTTTCCTGTTGTGCAGCGGGGGCTCCAGGGCACTCAGCCTCAGTGGTTGCGCACGCAGGCTCACACAGTTGCCCCGTGGCATGTGGGATATTCCCATACTAGGGATGGAACCAGTGTCCCCTGCAGTGCAGGCAGACTTTTAACCACGGGACCACCAGGGAAGTCCTGCCAGCGGCTTTCTAAGAGAAAAGTAACAAAATTAGTGATAGAAGATATGATTTAAGTCCCCTTTCCAAGGGTTCGCTTTTGAGTCATCAAGTATTAAAAACCTTGTGCAAAGTGATAGACTTAAATACAGTTTTTTTGACAGATAAAGGGTTTCTAGATTTAATATTGTTACAAAAGCATTAACTAATAATTGTATGACTCTGACTTCAACAGTCACACACTAGCCTTCGTGTTAAGCATGAGCAGGCGTGGGTGAGGGTGTCTTTGTGGAGTCATGGTCACGATACACATGGGGGATGAGGTTTCCCAGTGACGAGGGGACGCGGAGTAGCCTGAGAGTGCTTCTACCAGTAGATTTTATCTGTACTTACTTTAATTTGCTTCCCTTTGAATTTAGTTGCTTGGAGTTTATTTTAAAGGACTTAATTAAAAACCACTTAGGGACAGTTAATAGGATGAAACAATTTGAATAGAGCCATAAGTCAGCCTCATAGTTTTATGAAGAAGCATAACAAAACAGTAGAAGTTTCTTCTCTATCACATGTCACAGGGAAGACTATTTTTCACTAGTTTTAAAAATATTTTTTAAAATATTAAATATTAAATCTTTTACATATCTAAAATTACTTGTTAGATTGTACAGAATTTTTTTTTTTTTAAGTTCTCTGTAAGGAACAATGATTTATCCAGATGAGGCAAGTCTAAATGTATTTATCCTCTCAGCTTAGAGTGTATCAGTTCTAGAATCAGAACATCTGTCAGTGGCAAAGAGGAGGTTGTTAAAGCAGCTATAGCCTCAGAGGGGTAATATTGCTGGAGAGAGGCGGCCCCAGCCCCAGCCGCCTGAGTAGAGGAAAGCTTCATATCAGATGATGGTTTCATCAGCAAACGTTTTTAAATGGAACGTTTGTTTCAGCAAAACAAATGTTTGCCTTTTGGCCAGTGGGGACCAACCAACAGATGCTTCTGCTAACATTTCCACAGGCAGACTGGCACCAAACTCTTCCCTCTCTGAGCTTCCCTTTCAGCCAGGAACTCTCCTGCGACTCCACTGGCTGCCTGGTGGAAACATTTTGTAAAAGTGATCGTCTGGTTAAATGAGTCCAAACACTCTTTAAACGATTTGCTGGGCCAAGGCTGCATAGCAAGCTGGACATATCTTGCAGGTGTTTCTGAAGACTCATGCATCCCTGCAGGGTCTGGTTTGTCAGCTGAGGAGCTGTCCACCATGAACTCGCGCTGTGCTGAGTTCAATGCCAGTCATGTTTTGCTCAATATTTCATAAAGTTCTGTGTCCAGTGAAGGCAGTCATGGAGGTGTCTAGCACAGGGCCAGAGAGTTCATTTAGAATTAGTCTTCAGTGCATGTTTGTGTGTATGTGTCTTCTTTTGAGAATAGTATCAAAAATTCAAAGGGCTTAGCTGGCTCTCACATTTTGAATTGGGATTGGAATCAGAAAAACAATCTACCCAGTTTGACGGGTGGTATAACTTTGTGGTCAAATGATGGCTTTAGATGAAGTGAGATCTGACCCTGCTCTGTGGCCTTGGGACCATGACTTACCCTTTCTGAGTGTGACTTGCCTTATCGTCATATGAGGACTAATAGAACCCCTCCGTTTTCAGAGTTGAATTAATGATTAAATTAAGTATTGTATGGCAAGTGCTTAGACCTGTCCCCAACCCATAAGGGCCCTTTGGTCCTGATAACTGTTAGAACTTTTTTGGTGTGACCACTGTTTGCTGTCACCCCGAGGCACAGAAAGTGATGAGCAAAAGACACGGCATTTGAGGTTTTTCACATTTAAAATTATAGCCTATTCTAGTCTACCACTCTGGGTGTCTTTCTGTATCTAATTATAAGTGCAAGTTTAGTGTGCTGATAGGTTTTGGATGCTGAAATAATGTGACAGTTGTACCGAAATGTCCTTGTCCGTGTTTAGCAAACTAATATGCGCTCACAATGAGAAATTATCAGTAGTGGAAACGTGATTTAACGGCCCAATCAAGGGGAAAGTTAACATTTAGTATCAAAGTGAATGGAGGGTTTAGCTAGGCTGCTCATCCAACATCTAGTGCCCAGTCCCGTAGCACTGGGGTTAGACGATCATAAACCGTCATTTGACAGCCAAGATGAGGGGACACTTGCTTGGGGACCTTCCTGAGCGTGGGGACCTGTATGACACGGGGTCCTCTAAGGGACCTGGTCTGGCAGGCAAGAATGATGAGATGGAAGGGGAGAAACACATCCTTTGCATCCATCCCTGGTTCACCATATAGCCTTTGTGCCAGCAGGGGATGTATTAAGCTTCGTTCACGGGTGCCATCATGAGATGCCACACAGTAGCTGAAATGTGTTTTGTCTGGCCCTAGGAAATGACACTTCCCTTGCTGCTTCTAAAACTAAAAGTTGATCTGGGTGGAATTGCTTGCTAAGCTCTAATGCTGGCTTGTGGTTATAGGGATTTTGTTGTGTGTTTCCAGACCGGTGCCCAATTTTTCGAATCATGTTTGGTGGCGAGAGATGCCTGGGAGACTGTATCCTTGTATGCTTAACTCATTGTTGGTAATGAGCTACCCAATCAAGTCTTAAGTGGCTGTAAGCTGTGCAGAAAACTAATTGCTGATGGATGGCAGCCTACAGCTTCATTTGCAGATATTCATTTTCTAAATTCTGGCCTTTTAAAATTCTTGGGTTGGCCACAGCCATAGCATGATAAGCCTCAGGGTCTCGGGGTTGGCGGAACGTTTCTTCATTTGAAACAAATATTTACGGAGCTAATGCCAGAATAAAGGCATGTTAATCTTTCCACTGGGCTTAGTGTTTACTTAAATGTCTCCAGTTATGGACATGATGGATAGAGACGAGCAGACACATAAACATAAGTTGTCCCCCTCCCTCCTGGGTCCCTCCTTCCTCTTCTTTTCTCCTTCCTTCCTCCTGCTGGGTGCACCCAGCTTTAGCTTTCTTGTCACACCTCTACATATAGATGCCATTTGATTCAGTGATTTTTTTATAGCAAAAAATACAAATTGCAAAATGTATCTTAGATGGTTACATTCTAGTTACTCTCTTATGTTGAGCTCATTTAGCTGCTGTTGAATTTTAGGAAGAAATACTACTACTAATGCCCCATTGCCTGCATTAGAGTGAGTTAAGGTATTTTTCCTTTCACATCTGTGATCTAATTTGAGTGGTGATTATTCTGAGTCTGAAGAGCAAACAAGTGATTACACATTCTCTAGTTGAATGATGCTGATTTAAGTCAATCACATCCTTGCACCTTAGTGATCATTCATCCTGTGCAGAATTTCACAATGAGTGGTATGAGCGTTAGTCTTGACATGAGTTGGTGCGGGCCTTTAGTTCTGGTAGATCTCTTAATTTGATAGAGTCTCAGTTGAGCACATGGAAAGGAGGGAGGAACAAGACAAAGGAGACAGAAATATAACTGCAGCGGGCTCTTAAATTTTGATGATGAAATGAACATATATACATGAACACAGCAGCCGCCAGCAAGTTTTCAAGTACTCTGTACCAGCCAGATTCTCCCTCTTCTTGAATTTGGCTTTGCTACATCAGTACCCATCTGCTGGTAGTAACCAGACTGATAATTGAAGGCAGGCTTCCAGCACCACGTTGCCAGGGCCATCTGTTTTCTAACGGTGCAGTAGGGTTTTGGAGGATGGGTCTTAACTGTTTCTTTAAGAATTCAAAAATTCCCTTTACTTCTCAGAGGAATATTTTTCTAAGTGTGTTTGTGTGCTTTTAAAGTTAGGCTTATGAGTCTCCCCTCCCCACACCACTCCAAGGATGGAGGTTGCTTAGTTCTGTCAGTTTGTCGTGATACATGCCAATTCCCAGTGATCCAGAAGGTGCCATATAATATAGGTTGAAATAATTAACAACTGTAACATCATTGAAGGTTGAACAGCAGATTGAGGAATATGGATAGAGGATTTATATTTATATGCAAGTCACATGGTTAATAAGAAGCATTTTTATTCGGCAGACGAATACTACTTTAAGACTAAGAAAAATAGGTCTCCCTAGAAAATAGAACGAGGCTATGTGTGTCTGTCTGCTATTCTATGCCACATTGATGCATGGCTCTTCATTTAATTAGGTTCCCACCAAAGGACCTGTCTTCACTGGGAAGCCTCAGATTCCTCCATTTAGAATTGATCCTTCCATGTTCCAGCCCTCTCATTTTCCATAGCACACTTCACCTCTCTTGAGCATATAACACATCCTGCCATGTATTTAGTGATGGCCCCCTGGTAGGTACCTGTCCTGAGGGCAGAGACTCTCTTAATTTGTAACTGCACCTTTCATAATGCCCATTCCAACATCTTGTACATTGCAGACTTTAATAAAAATTTCTTAAAGGTAATTTACTCATAAAGACATTCTCATATAGCAGTGAAACTTAAGATGGTTTTACAAAAAAACATCAAAATCATCACATGAATTTTTTTGGTTCGTTAGCACCTCGGAACTTTGCAAAGATACATTTGATTATTTTGATGTGATGGAAACTTGGAGCAATTGTGTCTTTGGGAAGCTTGTAAAAAGGGTTTTCCTTATATGTGAATGTTTTAACAACTATAGGGACACCCGGAAAATTCAAAAAGTAAACTTCTTGAAGGCAAAAGATTATCATCAGTTTTTAGGTTTTGTGCTCTGACTTCTGTTTATAATATCATTTTATTGAAATAAAACTGTCTAACTTCATTGCTCGAAGGGCAAGTGTGGCTCCTCCCCTAATGACTTGCACACATGGCCCCATGAGGCAGAAGTCCCACCCAGGCAGAAGTCCTGAGTTGCTTGAGCATCTGTCTCGGCAGTAAGATAACTAACTATACCGGTCTTTTAGGAAATGAAGAGGGAAAACAGCCTCCTCAAGAGTCAGTCTGAGGAAAGGGCCCAAGAAGTCTGCCACCTGGAGGAAGAACTGAAGAAGGCCAAGCAGTGTTTGAGTCAGAGCCAGAATTTGCAGAAGAAATGAAAGGTGAGTGGCGTTTTAGAGTTCTTTCTCTAGGCTAATGTTCCCTCGAGGGAGGGTGGATGTCATTAGAAACTTCTTTGAATTTTTCCATATCTTCTCCCAGAGAGATGTCAGCAGCTGATGTGGAAAAAGTTTTTGCTTTTCCACTTTTTAGTTTCCAGAGTGATAGTTGGACTTTTTTTATTGGAACACACTGAGTCCCCAGATGCTTGGTTTTCAGCACTCTGAAACCAAAAGGGTAAATATTTTCCATACAAAAGTAAATTGTTGGTGCTGTCTCATTCCCCAGCGTGCTCTTTTGTGTCTCAAGCGTGTTTGTTAGTTATATCCAGACGGCTCATCTACTCACCCATTACCGTTTCCCTTATAATGGAAAATTCTATATTAAATGCATGTTTTCCCAGCCATTAGTGACCGTTGTGTTTGGATGGTTTACTTGACTGAATGACTTTAGTTCTTTACTTTCTATATAGCCACAGAATGATGCTATGTACACCAAATGATTCCACTGTTTGTTTCACATTTATTTGTATGTGCCATGTGTCTTTATTTAGATTTATTTTCTCCCCTGAGGTGTTTGCATGTCTTGGGTTCCTTTTAACCTGAGCACTTCTCTGACTCTATTCTTTTTTAAATTCTAACCTCCCCATACAGCTTTCAGTTTTCCACGGCAGGAGGCAGAAATATCAATCTTCAGATTTTTTGAAAGGAAACTATAGGAAAAGAAAGAGGGTGTTTTTTTCAGCATTGGTCACCAGTGTCATTGCTTGAGGCTCTCCCAAGCAAATAGCCTCTATGGCACTGTCTCCAGCAGCCATCCACTCTCATTAGGTAGATGGAGATGAGCGGGCTAAAAAGAGGAATTGCTGTCTAGTTGGTATAACACCTGAGTTTATAATACATGGTACCTTTTTCATCTACTACTGAGATTCTTTAAGACTTCCCATTGTTGAATGAAAGCAGTGTGATTATTCTCAACTTGGAGGGGCCCGTGGGCAGAGGGGAGTTTTAAGCAGAAAACAGGCAGTGATGGAGTCTATGACATCTTGCTGATGACTCCCATTTCACAGGTACCACCCCGACTCTGAGGGGCAGGGGTGTGGGCCATTGCTCCTCACTGATATTCCTGTGTTTGCCTCCAGAGCGGCTGATCCTCCAGAGCGGCTGATATATAGAACCATGTATACTTTGGGGAAAAAAAAATGTACCTTTTTTAATTGAAGTATAGTTGGTTTACAATGCTGTCTTAGTTTCAGTTGTACAGCAGAGTGATTCAGTTACACACACACACACACACACACACACACACCTGTTTTCAAATGCTTTTCCCTTACAGAATAATTGAGTAAAATTCCCTGTAGCACCACATACTCTTGTACTTAAGCTTGATCCTGTGGATTTTTGGCTAAAATGGCAAAGAAGTTACTAACTTTTCTGGGATATCAGGGATGTTGCATAGCGATGTGGGATATTTCCATTTTAGTGCTGCTCTTGTCACCCTTTTCTCTCCTTGAATAGCTATTTCCAAAGGGCAAAAATATGAATATACATAAGCATATACAAGGTAAAAGAATAAAAGTTTCAAGTGCTTAGGAAAGTAACCCCTGGCGTTTTATGCAATAGCACTTTGTTATGCTGCTTCGAAAGAAGACAAACAAGTGTATTGCCATCCTGAAAAGGACCATTTTCTTTATATGAGCTTAGATAAGTATCAGGTGGTTTACTTTCAAGGAGATATGCAGGCAGTAATGCCAATTTTTACATGACTTAAGCTGTTAGGTTTTTTTTTTTTTTTAGAGTTTAGAATTCTTGTAGAATAAGTATTTATTAAAGCCATGACAACTTATATATTTTTTCTGTTTTAATAGCTAAGAACACCTCTCAGGAAAGCATGTTAAGAGATCTTCAAGAAAAGATAAATCAGCAAGAGAATTCCTTGACTTTAGAGAAACTGAAGCTTGCCTTGGCTGACCTGGAAAAGCAGCGAGATTGTTCTCAAGACCTTTTAAAGAAAAGGGAACACCACATGAACAACTGAACGAAAAGTTAAGCAAAACAGAGAGAGAATCTGAAGCATTGTTGAGCGCTTTGGAATTAAAGAAGAAAGAATATGAAGAATTAAAAGAAGAGAAAACTCTGTTTTCTCGCTGGAAAAGTGAAAACGAACAACTTTTAAATCAGATGGAATCAGAAAAGGAAAGCTTGCAGAGTAAAGTTAATCACTTGGAAACTTGTCTTAAGACACAACAAATAAAAAGTCACGAATATAACGAGAGGGTAAGAACCCTGGAGATGGAAAGAGAAAATCTAAGCGTGGAGATCAGGAACCTTCAAAATGTGATCGACAGCAAGACTGCAGAGGCAGAGACACAGAAACGAGCTTATGGAGAACTGCAACAGAAAGCCGAGTTCTCAGATCAGAAACACGAGAAGGAGATAGAAAATATGTGTTTGAAAATCTCTCACCTCACTGGGCAAGTGGAAGACCTAGAACATAAGCTTCAGTTACTGTCAAGTGAAATCATGGACAAAGACCAGCGTTACCAAGACTTGCATGCTGAATCTGAGAGCCTCAGGGATCTGCTGAAATCCAGAGATTCCTCTGCAGTGACAGTTGAGCCTCATCAGAGAAGTCGTTTGGCTTTTGAACAGCAGTCTGCACTGAACAATTCCTTTGCAAGTATAATTGGAGAGCAAGAAAGCGTGCCTTCAGAAAGGAGCGGATGCCACGTAGCAACAGACCAAAGTCCAAAAAGTTCATCCATGTTGCAAAATAGAGTCGTTTCTCTTGAATTTTCCTTAGAGTCGCAAAAGCAGATGAACTCAGATCTGCAGAAGCAGTGTGAAGAGTTGGTGCAAATCAAAGGAGAAATCGAAGAAAACCTCATGAAAGCAGAACAGATGCATCAAAGTTTTGTGGCTGAAACAAGTCAACGCATTAGTAAGTTACAAGAAGACACTTCTGTTCATCAGAATGTTGTTGCTGAAACTTTAGCTGCCCTGGACAGCAAGGAAAGAGAGTTGCAACTTTTAAATGAAAAATTAGAAACGAGCAGGCAGAGATTGGAGAGTTAAAAAAGAACAACCATTTACTTCAGGAATCTCTAAAGGAGCTACAGTTTTTGTCTGAAACCCTGAGCTTGGAGAAAAAGGAACTGAATTCCATCATTTCTCTAAATAAAAAGGACATTGAAGGGTTGACCCAAGAGAATGGGACTCTCAAGGAAATTAATGCCACCTTAACTCAAGAGAAGATGAACTTGCTCCAAAAAACTGAGAGTTTTTCAAACTGGATAGATGAAAGAGACAAAAGCATTTCAGAGTTATCTAATCAGTACAAAAAAGAAAGGCTTACTTTACTACAAAGATGTGAAGAAACAGGAAATGCATTTCAGGATCTTAGTGAAAAATATAAAGCGGTTCAGGAAAAGAACTCTAAATTAGAACGCTTGCTGAGTGAGTGCACGGCTGTTTGTGAAGACAGAAAAAATGAATTAGGACAGCTAAAGGAAACATTTGCAAGGGAACACCAAGCATTTGTATCACAGTTAGCATCAGCTGAAGAAAGAAACCAGAATTTAATTCTGGAGTTGGAGACGGTGCAGCAAGCCCTGCAGTCTGAGATTACAGATATCCAGAACAGCTCCAAGAGGGAGACCGATGGCTTAAAGCAAGAAATCATGAATTTAAAGGAAGAGCAAAATAAGATGCAACAGGAAGTTAATGCCTTATTACAAGAGAATGAGCACCTGATGGAATTAATGAGGGCGAAACACGAGCATCAGTGTCTAGAATTGGAACCCATTCAAGACTCTGAGAAAGAAGGAGAGCGGGAGATAAATACATGTCACATTCAACTTCCGATGGATCTTGATGTTAAAGAGACTTCTCTAGACACTTATAATGCACAGCTGGTGCAAGTAGAATCTGAAGTCAGAAATATGGAATTAAAACTTCGGAAGAGTGAGAAGGAAGAGTGTCTACAGCACAAATTACAAACTAGAGAATTAGAAACTGAAGATTTGCAGCAAGATACTCAGTCACAAGACATTAGTGGCCTTGGAGACCCTGAATAGATCCAGAAGAAAAATGTATTTCAGTGCTTCATGAGTTGTCAACAAGTCAGCAGGACAATGCCCACCTGCAGTGCTGTCTACAGACAGCCATGAACAAGCTGAATGAGTTAGAGAAAATGTGTGAAGCCCTGCAGGTTGAAAAGTCTGAACTCATATCTGAGCTGAATGACTCAAGATCAGCATGTATCACAGCAACTAGTAAAGTGGCAGAAGAGGTAGGGAAACTAGTAAATGAAGTTACAGCATTAAATGACGAAAATGGACTTCTCCAAGGCGAGTTAGTGGAAGAAACACCAGAAGGTGAATTTGGTGAACAACAAGATGAGCAGACATCTGTGAACTTAAATCCTTTGGATGACAGTAATTTCTATGAGCATTTGGCCATGTCAAACAAAGAGGTTCAAATGCACTTTGCTGAATTACAGGAGAAATTTTCCTCTTTACAGAGTGAACACAAAATTTTACACGAACAGCACTGTCTGATGAGCTCCAAGATGTCAGAGCTGCAGTCCTACGTTGACACATTAAAGGCTGAAAATTCAGTCTTGTCGATGAGTCTGAGAAGCGCTCAGGGTGACTTGGTAAAGGAGGTGACACCAGCGCCCGGGGAGGAGCATTTACTGTCCTTCTCATTCTCTTGTGTGACTGACAGCCTTGGTAACGCAAGTTTGGGAGAATCCTCTTTCTACAAAGATCTTTTAGAGCACACAACAGAAACGTCCCTCTTGAATAATTTAGAAGGGACTGTTTCGGCAGACCAGTCCAATGTAGAGGAAGTCTCATGCAGTAGTCTGGAGGAGGAGAATCTGACCGAGAAAGAGATCCCCTCTGTCCCACTGAGGAGCACTCGAGAGCTTGAGACCCTCTGTCAGACGTACCTCCAGTCCCTCAAGCAGCTGGAAGAGAAAATTGAAAGTCAAGGGATTACAAAAAACAAGGAAATCGAAGAGCTCAAGGAGTTACTGAGTTCTTCGAGGGAGGAGCTCGACTACCTCAGGAAGCAGTATTTGTCAGAAAAGAACAGTGGCAGCGGAAGCTGACAGACGTGACAGCGGAGATGGAGTCCAAGCTGGCGGCTGAAAAGAGACACACGGAGCACCTCACACTTGAGCTTGAAGTGGCGCGGCTGCAGCTGCAGGGTCTGGACTTAAGCTCTCGGTCTCTGCTGGGCACCAACATGGAAGATGTAAGTACACGGGACTGACGTGCTATTTCTCTAATCGAGTGCCTAGGAGGCATGCAGTGTTTGTTGAAGTCGACATTAAATCCAAATGAAAATATTTTTAGGTTTAGGGAAATAAGAGCAAAATATACCAAAATTTTGAAAAAATAAGCCAGATCTTTAGGAAAGTGTGTCAGCTTTATTTGGGGGGTAATTTCTATCATCATCATCTTTAAAAATTATTATATTGGACATTACTACAGATGTTTTTTAAAGTCTCCTCGAGAAAATCATGTTACAGAGTCAGAATATCTTCTTGAGGATGTCTATATATTTTCACTTTGTGATTTAATAAAACACATTGAATCTCCAGCTGGCACTTAGGAATGGTAAGGTGATCAGAATTTTTACCTCTTACTCTTTTCAGACTTTTTAATGTTACAGAGTTATCATGAAGCTAAATATTAGTGTTTATTTTGTAATTATGAATACTTTTCTAACAATTTGCTTGGGTACAACTGATTTGATATCAGTTATTCTAAGAGACACTTCTTTGTTGAATAAAAAGTTGTTTAGTGACTTATACCTTTGTCTTTTCTAGTCTATCAGCTAAGCTAGTAATGGTGTACAGTCAGTGAGTCTCACTGAATTCCCTCCCTCTGCCTCTGTAGGGTGGTGGAAGGCACGTGGAGAGGTGACAGCCATTGTGGTCAAAGTAGCAGATCCCAGAGGTTCAAACCTGTGATTTATCCAAGAATATAGGCCACTTACATTAAGTGATTAAGTCCTTGACCTGAAAATCTGGTCATGAAGCCTTACTGCCTTCTCTTATTGAAGAGTGTCATAAATGCTGAAGATGGAAGCAGACCATTTAATTGGAATTTGTTAGCCTCTTATTTGATAATCCCAAAGAAAATTTCAAATTTGGCTATTTAGAATATTCCTAACAGGAAAAACATTTTGAAATGTAACTACATCACAATTTAGATGATCACATAAACTGACCTGAAGGCTTTGCCTTCTTGGTAAATACCCAGGACCTTGCACATGGAGAACACTTCCTGAATGTTTGTTTAATTGTTTTGACTATTTGGATGGAGAGACGTGAATCTGGTAGGCAATATGCCATTTGAAGAGATGTATTTAGCAGAGACAAGTATCTAGTTTCCAAAAAATAATAAGCCTATTTATTCTGATTCTTCTTGAAAAGTAAGCTGCATTCTTATTATATTTTGCAACTACAGGCTATTCCGGGTGGAAACGATAGCTGTGACGTAAGAGAATCAGAAGAATATACTTCAGAAACTAAAGAGAAGACCCCAAAGCATGAGATTCACCAGATTTGTGAAAAAGATGTTCAGCAGGACCTCAGTCTAGAGATGGAGAAAATAACAAAGACTGGTGCAATCAGACTTACAGAAGAATGGTCCAGAGAGCAGTCCTCAGAAACCAGTCATGAGACCCCACTGGAAGATCCAGCCCAGGGCTGTTCAGAATGCATTTCTGAACTATCCCTTTCTGGGCCTAATGCTTCAGTGCCTAGGGATTTTCTGGAGAATCAGGTAACCATTCAGAGTCTCGAGCTGAAAGTAAAAGAGACATCAAATGAGAATTTGAGATTACTTCATGGCATAGAGGAACGTGACCAAAAAGTTGAAAACTTGCTAAATGAAATCAAAGAGTTAGATTCAAAATTCCATTTACTGGAAGTACAGCTAACTGCCAAGATTGAAGCATGTGTGGCATTGGAAAAAATAGTTGAGGAACTTAAGAAAGAAAAATTAGATTTAAATGAAAAATTGGAATCCTTTTCTTGTCATAACCAGAGAGAAGAAAGTTCAGGAGGTCTCACTTCTAGCTTAGAAATGGTCACAAGCAAATTGCCACATGAAGATATTGAGATGATGTAGCCAAGGTGACTGACAACTGGAGAGAGAAATGTCTCCAGGTGGAAAAGGAGCTACAGAGGATTCAGTCTGAGAAAGATACCATGGAGCATCACGCCCTCTCTGTGGAAGCCAGCTTAGAGGCAGTTCAAGCAGAGAAATTATATTTAGAAAAAGACAATGAAAATAAACAAACAGTTATAACCTGTCTTGAGGAAGGACTCTCCGTGGTCACAAGTGAGAGAGATCAGCTTCGTGGAGAGTTAGATGCTTTGTCAAAAGAAAATCAAGAGTTAGATCAGATGTCTGAAAAGATGAAGGAGAAAATACGGGAGCTTGAATCTCATCAAAGTGAGTGTCTGCATCTCCAAGAGCAGCTTCAGAGTTTGGAAAAGGACTCACAGGCACTGTCTCTGGTAAGGAGTGAGTTGGAAAACCAAATTGAACAACTGAACAAAGAGAAAGACTCACTTGTATGGGAATCTGAAAGCCTGCAGACCAAACTGAGTGAATCGGAGCATGAAAAGCTGGCCGTCACCAAGGCTTTGGAGACTGCACTGATGGAGAAGGGTGAGGTCGCGGTGAGGCTGAGCTCCACGCAAGAGGAAGTGCACCAGTTGAGAAAAGGCATTGAGAAACTCAGGGTCCGCATTGAGGCTGATGAAAAGAAGCAGCTCCATGTCTCAGAGAAACTGAAAGCAAGCGAGCGGAGGAATGACTCGCTTCAGGACAAGGTTGAGACCCTTGAAAGGGAGTTGCAGATGGCAGAAGAAAACCAAGAGCTGGTGATTCTTGATGCTGAGAATTGCAAAGCAGAGGTGGAGACCCTAAAAACACAAACAGAATTGATGACTGAACGCCTGAAAGATTTAGAATCAGACCTTGTCACAATACGGTCTGAAAAAGAAAGTCTTTTGAAACAGCTACAAGAAAAACAAGGTCAGGCGTCTGAATTAGATAAGCTGCTCTCTTCACTGAAAAACCTATTAGAAGAAAAGGAGCAAGAGAAAATACAGACGGAAGAAGAATCTAAAGTGCAGTGGAGATGCTGCAAACACAATTGAGAGAGCTAAGTGAGGAAGTAGCAGCCTTATATGATGACCAGGAGACCTGGAAGGTCAAAGAACAGAGTCTGGACTCTCCTGCCCAGGAGGTACAACAGCTGAGAAATAACATTGAAAAGCTGAAAGTCCACTTGGACGTTGATAAAAAGCAGCAGCTCCATATCCTAGAAAAACTGAAGGAAAGTGAGCATCAGGCAGGTTTGCTTAAGGATACAGTTGAGAACCTTGCAAGAGAACTCGAGCTATCAGGAGAAAACCAAGAGCATGTGACTCTTGAGGCTGAGAAGTCCAAAGCAGAAGTAGAGACCCTGAAAGCCACAGTGGAGGAGATGGACCAAAATCTGAGAGGTCTGCAATTAGATCTTGTCAATATAAGATCAGAAAAAGAAGATCTGACTAAAGAATTACTGAAAGAGCAGAGTCGAGTATCTGAATTAGAAACATTAAATTCTTCATTTGAAAACCTACTGCGAGAAAAAGAGCAAGAAAAAGTACAGATGAAGGAAGAATCTAAAGCTGCAGTGGAGATGCTGCAGACACAACTGAAAGAGCTAAGTGAGGAAGTAGCAGCCTTGTGTGTTGCCCAGGAGACCTGGAAGGTTGAAGAACAGAGTCTGGACTCCCCAGTTGAGGAGGTACAACAGCTGAGAAATAATATTGGAAAGCTGAAAGTCTTCTTAGATGCTGATAAAAAGCAGCAGCTCCATATCTTAGAAAAACTGAAGGAAAGTGAACATCGGGCAGGTTTGCTTAAGGATACAGTTGAGAACCTTGCAAGAGAACTCGAGCTATCAGGAGAAAACCAAGAGCATGTGACTCTTGAGGCTGAGAAGTCCAAAGCAGAAGTAGAGACCCTGAAAGCCACAGTGGAGGAGATGGACCAAAATCTGAGAGGTTTGCAATTAGATCTTGTCAATATAAGATCAGAGAAAGAAGATCTGACTAAAGAATTACAAAATCAGCAGAGTCGAGTGTCTGAATTAGAAACATTAAATCTTCATTTGAAAATCTGTTGCGGGAAAAAGAGCAAGAAAAAGTACAGATGAAGGAAGAATCTAAAGCTGCAGTGGAGATGCTGCAAAAAGAATTAGAAGAGCTAAACGAGAAAATGGCAGCCTTGGGTAATGACCAAGAGACCTGGAAGGTCAAAGAACAGAGCCTGAGTAGTCAAGTAGATTCCCTTGAACATGAGAAGGCTCAGTTGCTGCAGGGCCTTGATGATGCCAAAAGTAATTACATGATTTTGCAATCTTCTGTGAATGACCTCATTCAAGAAGTTGAAGATGGCAAACAGAAACTAGAGAAAAAGGATGAAGAAATCAGTATACTAAAAAGTCAGACTCGGGACCAAGAGCAGCTTGTCTCTAAACTGTCCCAGATGGAAGGAGAACAGCAACTTTGGAAGAAGCAAAAGGCAGACCTGGAAAATCTGATGGTGGAATTGGAGCAGAAGATTCAGGTGCTGCAATCCAAAAATGATGCTTTGCAGGACACCTTAGAAGCTCTGCAGAATTCTTACAGGAATCTGGAGAAAGAGCTTGAATTGACAAATTTGGAAAAAACGTCCTTTGTTGAAAAAGTAAGTGGCTTTATGTCTTTACGTTTGAATCTGTTGTCAGGAGGAGGGGCAACCACTGTGTGAATTCTGTTTCCTTCTGGACAGCATTTGCTGTATTGGATCAAACTTTGTAAAGGCTTTAAGTTTGGGGGTCTTGAACTGTGGGGGATATTGACTTGGCTCCAATAGTGAGTGATTCTTAGCTTTGGCACATACTTCCATGGGGTACTTCTATGGATTGGCCCAGTTTTCACTGTGACACCTGGACAGGGAAGAAGCTTTGGGTTGAGTATGGTTCATTTCTTGTAGTACATCAGAATAGTAGCCTGCATACCCATACCCAGTTGAGTATCACTGCTGTAGAGAGTATAACTCATATTCGTCAGAATCAGTAGAGGTTGCTTTTGCCTCTGCCCTACCATTTTTGCCTTTAGGAGAAAAAACTGTTAAAGGTACTGTATAATTATAACCAACAGAACCCTCATGGCTCCCAGGACATGTCCCTCCTAGGGACGTTGTGCTTTCAGCCCCGTTCTCTTTGGGCAGTCTCCTCTTGTTAGCTGATGATGAAAGGGAAGATCTGCCATCAAGAAACTCAATTATTAAAGAAAAGTTAGAAATTTCCCCTAAACTTACTGATCTAGGAAAGTGATTCCTTCAGATTAAGTTTATATTGGACAAGTAGATTATCCAGAAAATACAGTCAATCATATCTCAATGTTTTCCAAGAATTTCAAGTTTTTGCATAGCTTGCAAGTGATAGCAGTTATGGTAGAGACAATTAGACAGACTTTACCAGGCTATTTCAGTCTGGTGTAGGGATGGGTTCAAACAATCCTGCTTTAACTGGTTTTAACAAACCATCATCCTGTTTCTTGAATTTTAGCATGGCTCTACTCTAGGGAATACCTAAAAGATCCAAGGGCTGATAGATTAAGTCACTGCCTCATAAATACTTTCTGATGTTTAAGTTTAATTCAAATCATTACCTCTATGAAGGATTTTAAGATTTGATAATATTATCTTTTCTTTGTCATTCCTTTCTGTATTGCTGTCTTATGTTAAATCTTGCAGAGAAGAAAAGGTAAGCTTATCAGTTGGTTTTGAAAATATTAGTTGAGTGGATTAGTAATGGGAGGATTAGCTGGGTTTTATTATTGGAGTGATGTGAATGTCACGAATATGCTGTATCACAGTGATTAATTTGATCAGACAGACAACATAAGCAGATCCTAATGAAAGGTGAAATTTCAGGTAAACACAATGATTGTGAAGGAAACTGAGCTTCAGAAGGAAATGCATGCAATGATACAAAAAACAGCAGAACTGAAAGAAGAATTTAGTGGGGAGAAAAACAGGCTATCGGAAGAGTTAAATTTAATGTTGGAAGAAGTAAAGAGCAGCAAAGTAAGTTTCTCTGTGACAGATTCGTTGCACTCTAATAATCCTTGTGTACTCTCTCCTTGTTTGTTTTTGTAAGTCTTCTAAGATGTATCAAACTTTTTTTAGCTTTTGAAAAGAATAACCAAAAGCTATGTCATGGTCAGACCTGCAGTAATCTTCGCCATCCAGCACTGTCATGAGCCGTGAAGGAGTCCAAAGAGGCCCCGAAACACATCAAAATACCTGTCAAGGAGCCCAGATATGTTTTCCACAGAAGACAGCCCTTCTGACTGTATTAACTCATACCAGAAATGGATTGCATGCAGCTTTCAATAGGCTGTTTTCCTGGCCTGCCCCAGATTACAAGCCAGAGTGTTGCTAGAGGCAGATGCACAGATCTTGCAAAGAACTAACAAAGTAACAGAGTCACAGTAAAATGTAAAGTTGGAGCAGTCTTGGGGTGCTATTTTAGGGTGGCTGGTGGCAGAACTATAGCATTTGGGCTGCCACTCCCACTGCTGGTCTCATAATAGACATTGCTGATTCACGTGCTTTCTCCTGAATCTCTTAACAGCGAGCCTTAGGTAGCAGCTACCATGCAGGCAGATGGTGAAATTCCTATATCCATACAGTCCGTGTGCAACTTCATCCCCAAGTAGTTCTTAGAAAAGGACAGCAAAATATAATTGTGATTATGACCCAGAATAATCACATAAAGTTGCAATGGTATTTGGAGTAGCCTGTATAAGAAACGGGGGACATTTGTGCCTTTTTTTTTTAAAAATAAGATAGGTTTTTAAAAAATTATTAGCTGTATGTCTTTGCTGTGTCTTTGTCGCTGCCTGTGGACTTTCTCTAGCTATGGAGAGTCTGTAGTTGCAGTGCTCAGGCTTCTTGCTGCCGTGACTTCTCTTGTTGTGGAGCATGGGCTCTAGAGTCCAAGCTCAGTGGTTACGGCACATGGGCTGTTTGGCTTATAGGATCTTCCTGGACCAGGGATGGAACCAATGTCCCCTGCACTGCAAGGTGGATTCTAACCACTGAACCACCAGGGAAGCTCAGTGCTTTTCTTTACATATGATATTTAATAAAAGTGGAAAAGCTTTGGCATTTCATCTCGCAATTGGTTCATGGAATTTGTGGCAGTGCTGTGTGGAAGGAGTTATGAATGATATCTGAGTCCTGCACCTGCTGAAATCTGCTTGGGACTGAGCAGTTTGAGAGTATCCCTAGTACATTGTTACTTGCATTTCATTTATAGGCTCTACTAAAAAAGAAAAAAGCTAAGTGTTCAGCTTGAAGGCCGTGTGTATGTGTTGGTCTGCAATGGCTTTATTCATTCTGTAAACACTACTAAGGTCAGAGGATAGAATGGAGAACGATAGCTATCCGGTGGTTCCTGCACTCACAGAGCTTACCATCTCGACACAATAAATCACTCCATAGGAAATGTAACAAATAATCATAAACGCTTCGAGTACTATAAGACTCCCCTGGTGGTCCAGTGGTTAAGAATCTGCCTGCCACTCCAGGGGACACTGGTTTGATCCCTGGTCTGGTGAGATTCCACAAACCCTGAGGCAGCTAAGCCCATGTACCCAACTACTGAGCCTGTGTTCTACAATAGGAGATACCACTGCAGTGAGAAGTCCGGGCACCAGAACTAGAGAGTAGTCCCCTCTTGCTGCAACTAGAGAAAGCCCATATGCAGCAGTGAAGATCCAGTGTTGCCAAATAAGTAATTAAAAAAAACCAAAAACAACCGTTAAGAGTGATAAAGGAAACAAGAGTCCTTCTGCAGAATGTTTAGGAAGTTGAGTATAGGAGTAGGGAACAACCTAATTTAGATGAGGTGGTCTGAGAATGCCACCTGCAAGGCACGAAGTCATCATGTGAAGAACACGACCAAGGAGGGAGCCTTCTACGTCTATAGAGCAGTGTGACAAGATCTCTGAAATTAGGGACTTCCCTGGTGGTCCAGGACGAAGACTCCATGCTCCCAATGCCGGGGCTTGGGTGCAATCCCTGGTCAGGGAATTAGGTCCCATGTGCCGCAACCAAGAGTTCACATGCCTCAACTAAAGATCCCGTGTGCTGTGATGAAGACTAAAGATCCTGTGTGGTGAGAAGACATGAAGCAGCAAAAAAGAGGGGGAGAACAAAACTCTGAAATTATAAGCACCTATGGACATTTTCAAAATTGAAAGGAAGCCATTGTGGCTGCAGTCAGGTGGAAAATAATATGAAAGAAGGTTGGAGCAATAGGAGGAGACGGTAAAGAGCTAGAGTACAATCTAAAGTGACACAACATACAGGAGGCTGGTGATTGGAGGGAAGGCTTAGGGTAGATCCGTGAATTTGGCTAGCTCACAATACAGGTGGTGTTTAAAAATTATGAAGATGGTAGAAAATACAGATGGAAAAGAGAAGGTGGAGAAGAGGCGGCTCTGGGCCCAGCCCAGGTGGCCCCCGGCACGTAGGGTGAGACAGGAGGAAGAGCCAGCAAAAAAACTGAGAAGATGAGGAGGCAAACCGGGAGAGTGTCCTGTTCCTGAAGGCATGAGTGGAGGCTGTCTTGGGACTGAAGGAGTGGTCAGCAGCATCAGATTCTGCTCAGAGGTTGAAAGAGATGAGGGCTAAAGAATGGCGTTTGTTAACATGGGGCTTGATGATGCTGTTTCAGGAGGAGCTGGGATAAAAGGTTGGAGTGGGTTGAGGAGTGGTTGATGAGAAAGTGGACACAGCATGTATATAAACACATGTAGGAACAGCTATTTGGGATCACGCACAGAGAAGCCAGATGCCTCTAGGGCTGCAGTTTTGCTAGTCCTGCACCGTGAAGTGGGAGAGGGGCAGAGGAGTGGGGAGCATGTGGAAGGAAATTCTTAAAGTGACAGAAGATGCACCTAAGCTGGCCAAGGAAGGAAACACAAGACTGGAGGGGCTGGAGCGTAAAGGTGTTGCTGGTGCTGTTGATGAGGTCAAGAAATGACTGTAATAGAAGCACTTTTAAAAGTGAGAAGCCAAGGGAGCAAAGGAAGGTTTGGTTCAGGGTGTCTTAGTTGTGAAGTTGAGGTTTCAGAGATCCCGTGTTCCTTGTGGAGGTGACCTGGGGTTGGAACAAAAGATATTGCCCCTGGAGGTGAAGTTGCCATTTAAAGTGATTCTGGTAAAGTGTCTGTCTACAATGCGGGAGACCTGGGTTCAGTCCCTGGGTTGGGAAGATCCCCTGGAGAAGGAAATGGCAACCCACTCCAGTACTATTGCCTGGAAAATCCCACGGACAGAGGAGTCTGGTAGGCTACAGTCCATGGGGTCACAAAGAGTTGGACATGACTGAGCGACTTCACTTTAAGTCATCCCTCAGTATCCACAGGAGATGGGTTCTAGGCCCTCCAGATTCCAAAATTCACAGATGTTCAAGTCCCTCATATAAAATGGCATAGTGTTTGCATATAACCTACACACATCCTCCTGTATGCTTTAAGTCTGCATGTGCTCAGTTGCTAAGTCATGTCCGACTCTGCGACTCCATGGACAGTAGCCTGACAGGCTTCTCTGTCCTTGGGATATTCCAGACAAGAATACTGCAATGGGTTGCCATTTCCTCGTCCAGGGGATCTTCCCGACCCAGGGATCCAACCCAGGTCTTCTGTATCTGCATTGGCAGGTGGGTTCTTTACCACTGAGCCACCTGGGAAGCCCATACTGGATTACTTAAAATACCTAATACTATGTAAATAGTTGTAAATACTCTGCCTGCAATGCAGGAGACTCCAGTTCAGGAAGATCCCCTGGAGAAGAGATAGGCTACCCACTTCAGTATTCTTGGACTTCCCTGGTGGCTCAGACAGTAAAGAATCCACCTGCAATGTGGGAGACCTGGGTTCAATACCCGGGTTGGGTAGATCCTCTGGATCTTTCAGATCAACCCACGCCAGTGTTCTTGCTTGGAGAGTCCTCATGGACAGAGGTACCTGGTGGCCCCAGTCCATTGGGTTGAAAAGAATTGCACAGGACTGAGCGACTAAACAACAACACTAAGTAACTCACTAGAATGTGTAAACACAGTGTGAATGCTGTGTGGGAAATTCCTGGTACACAGAAAATTCAAGTTTGACTTTTTGGAACTGTCTGGAATTTTGGGGGGTGGGTAGAATATTTTTGTTTTGTAGTTGGTTAAATTGTGGATGTTTAATCTGTGGCTATAGAACATCAACTGTACATTGCTAAGGATTATAGCACTAATTCTATATACATTTTGTCTTGCTTGTAAATGATTTTTTTCCCTTCCATACTCAGTGTTCCTAAATATATATGTCCAGGTTCTTAATTATCTTCCCATAATTTTATTGTTTTTCTCATTAGGGTCAACTGAAGGAGCTCATGCTAGAAAATAGTGAATTGAAGAAGAGTTTGGATTGTGTACACAAAGACCATATGGAAGAACAAGGGAAAATGAGAGGAGAAATAGCTGAATATCAGCTACGGCTTCAGGAAGCTGAAAACAAACACCAGGCTTTGCTTCTGGATACAAACAAACAGGTAAAAATGCATGGTCTGGTGACTGGGCAAGCGGAAGAGTGTGTGGTGATGGTGGTGATGAGGCATTTTTTGCAAGGAAGCCAGTGTTGTGTATTATAATTACGCTTCACAATTTTGTGAATAGTCTCATTCTATTAACTTCCCTTTCTTTCCCCCAGTTACTTGTACATGTCTTATTTTATGCCTTGAGTTTTTAAAAAATACATTTCCATCTTGGAGAGAGTTCCAAAAACCATGGTCTTTGGAATAGCAGTTTTATTTTCTGTTTGTTTCCCTTATGATGTTTTTACTTGAGCCTCCTGGCTAAAGTAACATTTTTCTGCCCTAGCATGAAATGGAAATCCAGACATATCGGGAGAAACTGACTTCTAAGGAGGAATGTCTCAGCTCACAGAAGGTGGAGATAGACCTCTTAAAGTCCAGTAAAGAAGAACTCAATAATTCTTTGAAAGCGACCACTGAGATTTTAGAAGAATTGAAGAAAACCAAGGTATGTACACTTATCACTACTTCATGACTTAGACTGTCTCATACATCTAACAGTAGTTTCAGTGGTATGAAATTAAGTGTTTTCATTTTAATTTTCATGAAAAAAGTTTTTGTAGTGTTGAATAAAATCATTCATCAGTTGTCTGCTGAGTTGTTTCTACAAATGAGAGGACGCATGCAGTTCCATAGCTTGAGCAGACTTTATTCATCACTCAGTGAATCCTGTCAAAGTAGAGGATGGCAGAGACTTCTGGCAGTGGATATGAAGATCAAGCCTGTAACAGATGACGGCAAGCCCCTCCAGATGTAGATAATGATTGGGTGAAAGTCTTAATGATTGGTCTTCAGGTTCACTACTATCACCAAACCTTTCCCATAACTTTGGGGCTCAAGGTGGGCCAAGCACTTGGCCAGCCATACATACATGTAGGTTCTCTTCTTCCTTCCTCTCGATGCAGGGACCATCAAACTCTTTTCTTTAGAAAAAAAGAACCCTAATCTCACTATTGTTAGACTATGTTTGTGGGCTCATTTGCTCGGTCATGTCTGACTCTTTGCGACCCCGTGGACTGTAGCCCACTGGGCTCCTCTGTCCATGAAATTTTCTGGGCAAGAATACTGGAATGGGTTACCATTTCCTACTCCAAGGGATCTTCCCTACCCAGGGATCTAACCCATGTTTCTTGTGTCTCCTGCATTGGCAGGTGGATTCTTTACCACTGTGCCACCTGGAAAGTTCCATCGTTAGAGTATAGGAAGTCCTATAGTAGTTCTACCTGGAGAAGGAGGCTGTTTTGATTCCCACAAATACTTTGCATAAAATGAATACCATCCAGAATATAAAATATGAACCTAGAAAATAAATATCTTTCAGAAAAGTTATATGTTTATAATCTTATACAATCATCATGGTGAAGGAAATATACCAAGGAAATACAACCTAACTTTAAAATAACCTTAATGATCAACAATGTCCTGTTGCTACAAAATGAGAGATATTAGGTTTAATAACAGAAATAGCTTCAGGTCTACTTTTTAATTTACTTTCTCCTTTTTTAAAAGCTTTGACAGTTGTACTGTGGGGAATGTCTATTTATATATGTACAAAATGGTACATTGTTAGTTGAGTCTATTCAAATCTCATAATTTTATTGAAGTTGATAAGCATTGTTGAAATGGAGTTAAATCTGTCTCGATCCACTTATGTTTGGAATCAGAAATAAAAAATTCTGAAAGGTTAGGTTTTTTGTAACACTGCTGATGAAATTATTTCAAGGTGGAATGTACAAAGAGGGAAATCTACTTGTAACATCAATGTGCTGCTAAGCTTCTTTCTTTTTTCGATAGTTTGGTCTGCCTTTGTATGTTTATGATCTCTTATCAGAAACTCTTAGAGCTAGATTGTTTTAGAATTCTGTATTTCTTAGATAATGCAATGCATAAGCCACATATCACATAATATCCTATCAGAGTCTGGGGTGATAATTCATAATCATATTCATAGCTTTATAGCAAAATTATGAATATTTTTACAAGGTGGGATAGATAAAGACTGTAAATTCCTTTATATCTATTCAGGTCAAGTTTTGCCTGTAAATAATTCAGAACTTGTTTTTTTGAATTTGCAATTGTGCTTAAGGAGCTATGAACATGTACTACTAAGAAGTGCTTGATGACATAATTCTCCCGCCATTCTGTTCACTTTTTGTTTGAAGTACTATAACATTTAAATTTATGTTATAAACCATAATATCATTTGGCTTTAAATTAGTGTTGTGAGCCACATTTCTGGCCTTCATCTGGTGTGACTCAGCAGATGTCATCTGAGGCACTGAAACTGTGCAACAGCACAGAATCGCAAATGGGACACAGTCCTCTCATCCGGAGTGTTCGGCCCACCAAGAATATGTCCATGGATCTGCGCCCCTACCTCCCGGGTGTGACTCCTATTGGATAAACACAGATATATTAGGCTTCTTAGTAGGACACTATCTTAAGAAAGGGAGTGACAAAGACAGTGTTTCCTGGGGGTAGTTAGGACACTGAACAGAGACGAGGAATTGTTTTATGCATCTTTAGATGTTTTATCTTGTTCTTAAACTTACAGCATATGATTCTTAATTATATCTCAGTTATTTTTCCATATGCTCACGAAAAGCAATTCAAGGTTTTTAAGTGGAATTGCTTTTGTTTTGTAGATGGAAAATCTAAAACATGAGATAAATTGAAGAAGGAAAACGATCGTGCCCAGAGTAAAATCAAGTTGTTGATGAAATCCTGTAAACAGCTGGAAGAGGAAAAGGTGATGTTGCAGAAAGAACTATCTCATCTCGAAGCTGCACAGGAGAAACAGAGAGCAGGTGGGTACTAGCTGGGCACACATAGACAAGCCCTGACTGGCGCCGACTAGTGACATCACACTCACATCGACAGGCCCTGACTGGCGCCGACTAGTGACGTCACACACTGGTGTGTCTGCGCTCTGTTCTGTGGTGGCACGCCAAGATTGAGCGGTGAACCGTTTCCCAATTTCTGAATTTTGTGCTCGGGCTGGGGTCATTAATGGGATTCAGAATGAAGTCTGCATTTTAAAAATAGAATGACTGCACCTTCTGTTCTATCAAACGTTCAAAAACCTGGCAGCCCTGTTTGCTAATGAGCCTTTCCAAGAAGAGTTATTCATGTGGATGTCCGTTACCTAGCTTCTGCATCACAGGAAGACTGGCCTTTGAGCTGGCACTGGGAGTTTGCAAACATGATTCTGGTTGTCCTTAGCTGTACTAAACAGAAAGGTTGGGGACTATATTTTTGGGTGTGTAGGTAAAATGAAACAGTAGTGATAGCGATTTTTGTCACTTTTCTCCACACACACCCCTAGAGTGGAATGCGTTTTCTATATGGATAGATGACGGCAAATATAGTACGAGTGGCTCTTCTGGACCATACATAGCTTGGCAGGGGTGAGGGGTCAACAGTCTTCACTGCTGAGAAGAGTAGGCAGAATGGACTGGAGCTTTAAGGATGGAATCAACGCCAACCAGGCAGCTACAAGTGACTGAGACATCTCCTGCAGTGTCCTTCAAACCCTTGTCGGTCAGATCCTCCATTGCCTCCATGCACTTTTCAGCACTTCTTTGGACTTGTCTTTTCATTGGCCCCTGCCTGTATCCCAATATACAGCCTTGATGTATTCCTTTCCTGATTTGGAACCAGTCTGTTGTTCCATGTCCAGTTCTAACGCTACTTCCTTACCTGCATACAGATTTCTCAGGAGGCAGGGCAGGTGGTCTGGTATTCCCATCTCTTTCAGAATTTTCCACAGTTTGCGTGATCCACACAGGGCTTTGGCATATTCAATAAAGAGGAAATAGATGTTTTTCTGGAACTCTCTTGCTTTTTCTATGATCCAAAGGATGTTGGCAATTTGATCTCTGGTTCCTCTGCCTTTTCTAAAACCAGCTTGAACATCAGGCAGTTCACGGTTCACGTATTGCTGAAGCCTGGCTTGGAGAATTTTGAGCGTTACTTTACTAGCGTGTGAGATGAGTGCAATTGTGCGGTAGTTTGAGCATTCTTTGGCATTGCCTTTCTTTGGGATTGGAATGAAAACTGACCTTTTCCAGTCCTGTGGCCACTGCTGAGTTTTCCAAATGTGCTGGCATATTGAGTGCAGCACTTTCACAGCATCATCTTTCAGGATTTGAAATAGCTCAACTGGAATTCCATCACCTCCACCAGCTTTGTTTGTAGTGATGCTTCCTAAGGCCCACTTGACTTTGCATTCTAGGATGTCTGGCTCTAGGTGAGTGATCACACCATCGTGAGTATCTGGGTCATGAAGATCTTTCTTGTATAGCTCCTCTTCTGTGTATTCTTGCCACTTCTGCTTCTGTTAGGTCCATACCATTTCTGTCCTTTATTGTGCCCATCTTTGCGTGAAATGTTCCTTTGGTATCTCTGATTTTCTTGAAGATATCTCTAGTCTTTCTCATTCTGTTGTTTTCCTCTTATTTCTCTGCATTGATCACTGAGGAAGGCTTTCTTATCTCTCCTTGCTATTCTTTGGAACTCTGCATTCAAATGGGTATCTCATTTCTTTTCTCCTTTGCCTTTTGCTTCTCTTCTTTTCACAGCTATTTGTAAGGCCTCCTCAGACAACCATTATGCCTTTTTGCATTTCTTTTTCTTGGAAATGGTCTTGATCACTGCCTCCTGTACAATGTCATGAACCTCCATCCATAGTTCTTTAGGCACTCTGTCCTCAGATTTAATCCCTTGAATCTATTTGTCACTTCCTCTGTATAATCGTAAGGGATCAGGAAAGGAGTACATCAAGCCAGTATATTGTGAACCTGCTTATTTAACTTATATGCAGAGTACATCATGACAAATACTGGACTGGATAAAGCACAAGCTGGAATCAAGGAAGAAATATCAGTAACCTCAGATATGCACATGACATCACCCTTATGGCAGAAAGTGAAGAAGAACTAAAGAGCCTCTTGATGAAAGTGAAAGAAGAGAGTGAAAAAGTGGGCTGAAAACTCAACATTCAGAAAACTAAGATCATGGCATCTGGTCTCATCTCTTCATGGGGAATAGATGGGGAAATAGTGGAAACTGTGACAGACTTTAATTTCGGGGCTAAAAATCACTGCAGATGGTGACTGCAGCCATGAAATTAAAAGACAGTTACTCCTTGGAAGGAAAGTTATGACCAACCTAGACAGCATATTAAAAAGCAGAGACATCACTTTGCCAACAAAGGTCCATCTAGTCAAGGCTATGATTTTTCCAGTAGTCATGTATGGATGTGAGAGTTGGACTGTAAAGGAAGCTGAGTGCTGAAGAATTGATGCTTTTGAAGTGTGGTGCTGGAAAAAACTCTTGAGAGTCCCTTTGACTGCAAGGAAAGACACCCTAAAGGAAATCAGTCCTGAACATTCATTGGAAGGACTGATGCTGAAGCTGAAACACCAGTACTTTGGCCACCTGAGGGGCTTCCCTAGTGGCTCAGATGGTAAAGCGTCTGTCTGCAATGCAGGAGACCCAGGTTCGATCCCTGGGCTGGGAAGATCCCCTGGAGAAGGAAATGGCAGCCCACTCCAATATTCTTGCCTGGAAAATCCCATGGACTGTGGAGCCTGGTAGGCTACCGTCCATGGGGTCACAAAGAGTCAGACACGACTGAGTGACTTTGCTTGGCCACCTGATGCGAAGGGCAGACTCATTAGAAAAGACCCTGATCCTGGGAAAGATTGAGGGCAGGAGGAGAAGGGGATGCAGAGGATGAGATGGTTGGATAGCATCACGGACTCAAGGGATATGAGTTTGAGTAAATTCTGGGAGTTGGTGATGGACAGGGAGGCCTGGCATGTTGCAGTCCATGGGGTCGCAAAGAATAGGACATGACTGAGCAACTGAACTGTCTCCCAAAGCCTTTACAACAGTGACTTTATAGTCTGTCAATTTTTACTGTTCATTCATTCACTTGAAAGAATGGACAGAGGAATATAGAAGGTGTAATAAATTCATTCATTTTATGTAGTATGATAACTACAAGGTGGTTTGATGGATTGGCTGAAATACGAGTTTGAGATATTGATGGGTTATATTTAAACTATCCCAATAAGTATGTGGGCTCCCCTGTTGGCTGAAGACTCTGCCTGCAAAGTGGTAAAAATCTGCCCGCCAAGGAGGAGACGCAGGTTCAATTCCTAGAGAAGGAAATGGCAACTCACTCCATTTTTCTTGCCTAGGAAATCCCATGGACAGAGTAGCCTGGTAGGCTACAGTCTGTGGGGTCTCAAAAGAATCGGGTATGACTTAGCGAGTAAACAATAAGTATGTAACTCACTAGAATATGTATCTTGATACAATCCCTCCCAAACAAGAGCTGTTTGAAGTATAAGAACATCTGTAGTTACATTTTCCCCCATTGCTCCAAAAGAAAAAAAATCAAGAGCAAGTCTAAGGTTATCTGCTTGATGATGCCCAGTGTTAACTAGAGAAGTGTCATGTTACAAATGACTTGTCATTTTACTTTTGACAGATACTGTTGTGGATGCTAATGTCGACGAATTAATAACTGAAATGAAAGAACTGAAAGAAACCCTTGAAGAAAAAACCAAGGAGGCAGACGAATACCTGGATAAATACTGTTCCCTGCTTATAAGCCATGAGAAGTTAGAGAAAGCCAAAGAGATGTTAGAAACACAAGTTGCTCGTCTGAGTTCACAACAATCTAAACTTAATCTTCGGAGTTCTCCTTTGGTGAATTCAGTTGCTCCAGGACCATCCCTGGTCCTTCTGCCACTGAAAAGAAGTTACCATCTGGCCAAAATAAATCTTCAGGCAAAAGGCAAAGGTCCAGTGGGATTCAGGAGGATGGGGGAGAAACCATGCCTTCTACACCAGAGACATTTTCTAAAAAAAGCAGAAAAGCCATCAAAAGTGGTACTCACCCTGCAGAGGATGCAGAAGATGCTGAATTTGAGCCAGAGGGGCTTCCAGAAGTTGTAAAGAAGGGTATGACATAATTTTAAAAGTATTTGTGTTCTTTTAAAGAAATTCACATACAAAAAGAAAAGAAGCATTTGTATTTTGGGGTTATTACGCCATGGTCCTAATTAATCTTCAGAAGCAATAGTCCACTGTTAAATTGGTAAGGTATATACTTTCTTTTCTGTTGTGAGAGAGTGATGGATCTAATTACTTATGTCACAGTACAAAAACTACTAGGAGATTTGAAAAATGACTGTCAGAAAACTGTTTGGAATTTAATATTTCTGTCATGAAAAATCCCCAAATCGAAGATAACCCTTCAAGTTTCCCACCTTTAGTTTTGTGCAACCCAGGTACTAGGGGAGCAGAAGGATGGGCCCCGTGATGCTGGCTCCTGGCTGCAGCTGCTTACCACGTGTTTTTTTTTTTTTTTTAACCCTAGTGTTCCTCAACGTGTAGCCCAGCGACTGGGGCCAGTCTAGGGACGTTTGTTACTGGCCCATGACCAAAACAATGTATAGAAATCATGAGTTAGAGTTTAAAATTTTCATAGCCTTTTGCTGTTTGCAATATCCAAGCACATAATCAGTTTTTATTATACTCATTCTTATTGTATTATACAAAAGTATCATTCCACAGCAGATGAGAGATTACTCCCCATCCCTCTTCTTTCCTGTAGAACTAGAGAAAAACAAATATCATGTATTAATGCATATATGTGGAATCTGAAAAAATTGGTATAGATGGTCTTATTTATAGAGCTGAAATAGTGACACAGAAGTAGAGAACAAACATGGACACCAAGAGGAAAAGCAGGGAGGCAGATGAACTGGGAGATTAGAAGTGACATATATATACATATATATACACACACACACATACTGACATATGACATTGTTGATCCTGTGTATAAAATAGGTAACTAATGAGAACCTACTATATAGCATGGGCTTCCCAGGTGATAAAGAGTAAATGATATTCTTTATGAATGATAAAGAAAGAATCCACCTACCAATGCAGGAGACCAGCGTTCCACTCCTGGACCGGGAAGATCCCCTGGAGGAGGGCATGGCAACCCACTCTATATTCTTGCCTGGGAAATCCCATGGACAGAGGAGCCTGGTGGGCTACAGCCCACAGGGTCACCAAGAGCTGGACACAGCTGATTGACTAAACCGGCATGTGCTGTATAGCGCAGGGAACTCTATACTGAGTGCTCTGTGGTGGCCTAAATGGAACGCAGTTCCAAAAAGAGGGGTTATACGTATACGTGTAGCTGATACACTTTGCTGTACAGTAGAAATTAACACAAATTGTAAAGCACCTATACTCCAATAGCAATTTATTTTTAAAAATGAATTCTGGGATATAGAAAACAAACTAATGGTTACCAGTGGAGAGAGGACAGGGGGATAGGCGAGATGGGTGCAGGAGAGTAAGAGGTACAGACCCACTATGTTTGAAATAAATAGGCTACAAGGATATATCATTCAGCATAGTGAATAGAGCCAGTAATGTAGCCAATATTTTATAATGACAAATGGAATATAACCTTTAAAGATTGTGAATCACTGTGTTGTACACCTGAAACTAACATAATACCGTCAATCAACTATACCTCAATTAAAACGAAAAAATTCTGGGAAATAATTCGGGGAAAAAGAAAAGGAATAAAAAAAATTTTCTTTTTCCTATAGATGGTTTGAGAGGCACTATTCTGAGTAATTCTAACGCTTAGGAAATCGAACTTCCAAATAGTTTTCTTGCTCTTTTTCATTACTGTTTTTTATTTGTAGGTAAAGGGTTAAAAACAAAGCAAAAACACAGGCTCTTGTAGTTAATGTATTACTTTAAAGCTGTTCCGAGCCTGCGTGACATGCTTTCTTTTAGCGTCCTTGGGATTGCTGTTCTCTTGGTCATCACAAGTTGCATCAGTTCCCGCTATGGGGGCAGATGATGCTGAGGGAAATCGCTTTTAGCAAGATCCAGACTCTCCTCCCATCCAGTCTTTCTACGTGGGAGTACTCACTGCAAGTAGCTGTTTTGACCTCACATGTTCCCCCTTTCCACGGGAGCAGGCCTTTTCTTTTGCCTGTCTCTTTCCATTTTACCCCCCTTATTTTCCCCTCCAATCCGTCTTACAGGAAGGCCTGCCAGTTTGTTCTTAGTAGAAGCAGGAAGAACTTCTTTCTCTTTAATATTATTTCCGCCCCCACCTCCCTTTCCCCCATGATGTCTCTTGTGTTTCTAATAAGAAAAAAACAAACAAACAAACAAACAAAAAACCACCTGTTAGGGATTTACTGTTTGCTGCCTCCCAGGGTAATTATGAATAAAATGGGTCCACTGTCCACTGTGGCGAGGAAGTGGTTTTGGAGTCACCCTTATCCTTGCTCACTCATGAATGTCACTCGTGAGTATCACTCACCCTGGAGAGGCTGATGGAATTGCAGCCAGCAGTGCTGACAGTCAATTTTGTGCCCTCAGGGTTTGCCGACATCCCAACCGGAAAGACTAGCCCGTACATCCTGCGGAGGACAACCATGGCAACGAGGACCAGCCCCCGCCTTGCTGCCCAGAAGTTAGCAGCATCCCCGCTAAGTCTCGACAAAGAAAATCTCACCGAGATCTCCAAACCAACAGCTGGTGGCAGCAGATCACAAAAGGTAAGCTCTGTGAACATGTATTGACTGTGTGAGATCCAGGAAATGAGAGAGGCATCTGGGCAAGGCTTTGACATTGCACCGGCTGACTCAGGAGCTTTTCAAAGTCTGACCTTCTCCCCGTGGTATAAATAAGTCAGTAGTGAGGAGAATAGCAAGCAGATGTGAGGATAGGCGTCGTATTATCCTACCACACAATCTCATCTTGACCGAGCAGGCTGCTGATAAACAGTCTGATGGGAAATGGTGGTGTCAGGGCGGAGCTCCAAGGGTGTGTTAGCCAGTTTTGGGCAGAACCATGGAAGGACGCGGAGAAGGCAGTGGTCTTTGCTTGTTTACAGGCTCCCCTCTCACCCCTCTGCCCCCTGGCTGTGATTCTTAGTGTTTGTTACTCCTTGACTTTCTACAAAAAGCACATATTTCAGTAGATGTCTAAAGAAAGGAGCTCTGTGGATGTCTCTATTTTTGATTGTTGAAGTGAGAGAGGGTTGGAATCTTGGGACCTCTCTGCACCTTGCAAACAGCCCAGTCAGGTTATTTAAAGCACAGAGTGTGTTTTCTTCACAGTCATACCAGTAGCTACCATTTATGTATGCAAAGTACATGAATTAATTTTATTTTATTGACCTCTCGTAAGTAGTTATTATAAAAGGATGAAGAAAGTAAGACTCATTAAAGATTGAACTTGCCCGGGGTTAACACCCCTGTCTCTCAGCTCCAGTCTTGCTTTTTTCCTATTGTTTCTCAAACTAGGGATCACAGGAATCTTGGTGGAAGTTTCTGGAATAGCTTACAGAATTTTTGTTTTTAATTTTGTGATTTTACTTTGCTTATTGGTTGCTGCTGCTGCTGCTAAGTTGCTTCAGTCATGTGCGACCCCACAGACAGCAGCCCACCAGGCTCCCCTGTCCCTGGGATTCTCCAGGCAAGAACACTGGAGTGGGTTGCCATTTCTTTCTCCATTGCATGAAAGTGAAACGTGAAAGTGAAGTCTCTCAGTCGTGTCTGACCCTTCGAGACCCCATGGACTGTAGCCCACCAGGCTCCTCCGTCCATGGGATTTTCCAGGCAAGAGTACTGGAGTGGGTTACCAGTTCCTTCTCCATTGCTTATTGGTTAGAGTTTAAGTATTCAATCAGATTACCCTGACCCAGCCAACAGAACTCTGAAGGTATAGTAACCCTTATTTGTATAATGTCATACTTGTTAAGTGGGCAGGTGTGTTCTCATTAGGATTTTGGATACCAAATACAAAGACTTTGGTGATTAGTTGCATCAAAGCCACATTTATGCAAATGTTTGTTATGCTAATATATAAGAGCTTTAAGGATTAAGGAGTTTATATCTACAGTTGAGTTTTGTTCATAACTTACATTATAATAAAGATTTTATTAACTGGGGGCTGAAGAGGAAGGGTCTGAGATTTTCTTTCACCCATTAAAATGGGCCCATCTATGACTTGCAGTTAGAAATATTCTGCTATTTTGTGCATATTTCTTTCCCTTCCCCATCAGTCCTCCTACCTCCCACCTCCAACCCACCTTTCTCTATTTTTCTTTCTTACTCACTCACATTAGGAGTTAACTTTTAAATGTTGGTAACCGTGAAACACTGAAGTATACTGGAGTAGGTCCTAACTCTCCAGGGACCATAAGAAGAGTTTCTTTTCCATAAAGTAACTAGTGCCTTTGCAGAGTGAAGCTTCCAAACTTGACCAAAGCTATTAACCGCAACCTAATTCCTGAAGTGAAGTCTTTGGCTCTTTCTAGTATCCCTTCTGTGATGTTGCTGATTATGTTAACAGTTTACTTGTGTCCTCATATCTGATACAGATATCTTCTGAATTAACGGAGCTGTTAATGTCCTGAAGTGATTGCAATGGTAGATGTTTAAAAGTGTGTTAGGAAATCACCTCATAAGATTACCATAGGGGTCACTTTTCCTTCTTTTATGGAGAACTGATGGTAAAGCAGTTTTCACATGGAGTTCAAACTTATTTTCTAAGAGAGCTTTGCACGCTAGGGGGCCTGCTTTCCACACTGCTGTCGCATCTGCTGGGGACAGAGCAGTAACCATGGTTTCCTGCAGACTGGCCTGTGCAGGAGCTATAGGCTGCAGCAGGCGCCAGTGGTTATGAATTGCTAAGCAATTTTGTGCACTTGTGCACATGAATGGCGGGTGGTTCCCCTTGAAAGGAGGTTATAGGGGACTCGTGATTAGATGCAAGCCTTCAAAATCCAGCCTATTGTTTTTAATGTAATTCAACATTTTCTGAGTCACTTTATAAAATGCTTGCCTCATCTGCTGAGCATATTTCATCATTCAGTTTGAAAAAAGAGACAGCAAGTTATCCTTTCCTAAAGCGGTTGCTTAGAAACTTCGGATTATAAATCCTCGCCTGAAGTCACTGGCTGAGCATTGAGAGATTTCCTAGATCATTTAACAGAACTGTTAGTGACAGCTCACAAGTTTGAAGGGGAACATGGGTAAGATGCAGAATAGGTGAGGATCAGTCTCTGCTTTGTCTCTGGGAGTTAGCTCCAGAGGACCATCCACTAACTGTACGCGATGATTGTGAGGCCATCCCCACAGGGCCTGTCAGCAATTTAGTGGGGTCTTAACCATTTTTCCTACTTATGAGTTTCTTTTCCAATGAGCTATCTGCATACCCGCCGTCTCCCCACTGTGGCTGCAGACAGTTTGTAAGACAGTTAGGGTATGGTGCACTTAATAGGTTAAATACCTGGGAAGTCTGACCTCATCTAGTTATGGATAAGTCTGAGGTTAACTAACCAACATGAGGATCAAATCCAAAGTTAAAACTCTGATTACCAACTACAGTTTCCTCAATTCAGAATCAAGAAATTGAGTCTGGAAGGGGAGGCCAAAGGGTGAACTTTGGCTATTCTGTTGGGTTTCAGAAGGAGTTTTACTAGCTCAAATTCTCTTTCCCCAGTGCAGTCTCTCTCCCTACCTCCTCTGTTTTTTAATGGTGCAACTAAAGGTTTGATTCTCCTGCAGCTCATGGGTTGAAGGAAATATCTGTCTTCTGTATCACTTTCTACTTTAAAGAAAAAAAAAGGAAAGAAAAGAGTGGCAGTAAAACTCTTGTTTTTTTCCTTCAAATTTCCATGGAAAGTAATTTTCCATTAAGTCCTGATCCTTCAAGGCCACTCCTTTTAAGTGTCCTGCACATCATCTGAGGTAGAGGCAACCTTTCCAGGGATCTGATCTGCTAGCCAGATTTACTATGTTTTCTGTAATGAAAAGATTTAGTTGCCTTTTAAAACCACACACTTCCTATGGAAAGAATATACACAGGGAAATAATTTCCATTCTTTCTTCTTCTGCTTCAGAAGGCGGTCCTGGGCAGGCGGTTGGGCAGGGAGTGGTCTGCCACATAGGTGCTTCTCAGAGTTGGTACTGAACACCTATCACCCTGGTTAAGGGTCCTTCCTCTTTTTCTTTTAAAGATCTTCCTACCTGAACCATCTACTCTTGCCCTTTCACTTTGGTTGTGACGTTTTTCTGTATTTCATCTGTCTTGTTCCTTCTCTTTCCTGACCCCGTATTTTTTCTCACTACTATAGAAACCTCAAAAAATCTCAACACTACCAGTGTTGTGTTACCTGGTAACGCATTACCCTCTCATCTACTTAAAAGTCTCACATTTTTTGAGATCTCCTTTTCTCTTAAAAGTGGGATCCCCCTTTCTCTTAAAAGGCAGGACATTGGAAAGGGAACTTACTTTTTTTCTGGACTTTAAATGGAAGGAGAATGATTAAAATGTTATTATGTGAGGAAGAGGCTCTAGATCTTTTAAAGGATGTAAATAAAGCTTCCACCTTATGAAACTGTTATGACCCACTAGAACACGTTTATTTGAATGATAGAGGATCAAGTAAGATAAATGGAAGCTGGTTTGGGTTCTTACACAAATATTGAATGTTTGCCGTTAGTCAAGCATATTCTGGGCAGTACGGATGCAAAGTTAAAGAGGATATAGTCTTTGCCCTCAGAGAGCTTACCTTCTGATCTGAGAAGGTCACAGTGGCCTTCAGAACGAGTGTCTGGTCATTAGCGATGTCAAGGGAAGCTTTGCAAGGTGGCTCATCAGAGGTGGTGTCCGACCCTTTTCTCTAGCTTCTCTGTTTAGATGAGGGCCTGTTTTCAGGGTATAAGAAATAGTCAAACCGTGTACAGCTTCTAGAAGAAGAATTGAACTTCTAATGTGATGACCTAGATAAGTACTTTATTTTTCCTGTTGTAGAAATGCGAATGTGATTTTAGACTCTAACTGTCGTACTTGTGTTGCAGATCAAGGTTTCTCAACAGAGCCCAGTGGATTCAGGCACTGCCTCCCGAGATCCCACTGCCAGATCTCTCTCCATCAGTAATCTTCCTGAGAGAAGTCCAGCGGGCAGCCCCAGGGAGGGCCAGAGAGCCAAGCGAGGCCACCACGCCCCCAGCCCAGAAGCTAGCCTGGAGTCCAAGGGCAGCGAGAACTGTAGGGTCCAGTAGAAGAGCCCGTGTGTGTCAGGACTCCTGGAAGGTGGCAGTTGTTGAACAGAAAGCAGTGTGACTGCGCTTGTCTTTATTCATCAGCAAGCACCATACCAGAGGGAAGAAAACAACTCCTTTTAAATAGAAATATATTGACTATTTAGATCGCCCCTGTAGAAGAATTAGAAAAGTTTGGAAGCACTGATTACCTCTACATTGATATTCCTCTTCTGTAATGTAAAATAGTCCTGTATAAAGCATTTTGGCAATGTTACACTTAAACGGCAAGCACTGTATTACAACTCCTGTTTTTATATGGATTTTACACTAAAAAATGCAAGTAACATTTTCTTACTTGCAATGGACAGCTCCCAGGAAAATGTAAACTTTTGCTTTATGCTGTTTCTTTTGTATAATGTTAGACATGGAATAATTTTAGATCAAGACTTTCTTTGAGTTGAGTAAAATGAAGGAAACCCTGTTACATGTTTTTCAGGAAAACATGCACACAGATACATGTGTGGGCGTGTTTCCCTCTTCCAGTGTGTTTTCTAAATCTCGGCTTGCTTATATAACCTGTTCATATTTGTGTGTGGTGTGCTGGGCGTTGTGTGTTGATTTTCGATTAGCCTGGCTGCAGGCTCCTCAAAGGTATAGTGTTTTGAGTTTCCTATCATTGTGCTGTTTCTCTTCAAGGCCAGTTTGTTGTAGTGTTTTGGTAGGATTCTCATAAATGGTGATCTATAAAATATGGCATTTTTTCCAATAAAAAATTCAATTCACCTTTTATTTACGTACAAATGATTTCTAATATAAATATATTATGAACTTTGGTACCATTTCTTGCTAACTTCAACAGCCTCTTATAAAAATAAAAATGTTTTAACAAATGGTACTGCTACATTTAGAAAACACTTTCAGTTATATTAAAAAGACATGGTTTGGAATGTGGGTCATGAAGATTATGTAGGCATATAATACATCCAGCCAGTGCCTAGCACATTGTGTGTACTCATTAAATCTCATCAACAAGGTTACAAGTATGTGGTATTTTCCAGCTCATTTATGGATGACAAAATTTTGTAAATATGCAGGCATTCTGAGCCATATCAATTCCAAAAACTCTGGAACAAGTCCTTGTGTCCTCGAATCAGGGTAAAGAAGTCTTCCAGGACGTGAACTTGTAAAAGATAATTTGCTGTTGACTTTCAGTTCAGATTTATTTATAAACTTTGACAAATACTAACATTTATAATTTAAAATTGTCCTTAGCTAGGTGGCCTGTATTGCTGGATAGTGCTTCAATAATATGAAGCTGCTTAGTATTCATCTACTGAAAGTGATATCCTGTCTTTCCTCCTGTTTCTTCAGTTGCTCGGGGTTGTGGTCTGGTGCAATATCCTTATCATAAGTCATCCCAAGGCTGCCATGTGCTCAAAGGCGTGGCCCAGAGGAGATATTTACTAATACCAGGCCATCAACTTTATTGGCTGCCTGCAGTTATTGGAAGATTCCACTCAGTAGGTCTGGCTGGGTGGTTCTCTGGGTCCTTGAAAGCATCCTTTTTTTTTCTTTTCTATTAATTTTTTACTAGAGTATATTTGCTTTACAAATACAGTGTAGTATTCTCTGTACAGTAAAATGAATCAGCTATGTGTATACACATAATCCCTCCGTTTTGAATTTCCTTTCCATTTGGGTCACCGCAGAGCTATACAGTATGTTTCATTAGTTATCTATTTTATTCATGGTATCAATAGTGTATATATGTCAATCCCATTCTCCCTGTTCCTCCCACCCCTCCCACCTTCCCCCTTGGTATCTGTATATTCTTATGTTTGTGTTTCTATTTTGACTTTGCAAATAAGATCATCTATACCATTTTTCTCGATTCCACATATATTAATATACGGTATTTTTCTGACTTCATTTTGTATGACATTATTTCCATCCATCCATGTCTCTACAAATGACTCAATTTTGTTCCTTTTTATGGCTGAGTAATATTCCATTGTAGAAAGCATCTTGGATCTTTTCCCAGGTGGACTATATAGCTGCTGCTCCTTGTTACGAGAAATACTCAGCATGTCTTCCATTTATATAATTGTAGAGAATTGTTCACAGTCTTATAAATGGACAGTCAAGATGTTAAATATTTTTTTCCTTAAGCTAACAATACTTGTTAATACTATGAGCTGAGTTGCATATAGGTCATGGTTTAGTTGTATCTGACTCTGTGCGACCCTGTGGACTGTAGCCTGCCAGACTCCTCTGTCTGTGGAATTTGCAGGCAAGAATACTGGCATGAGTTGCCATTCCCATCTCATTGCATAGAGCATGAAAACTTTATATACTAGTCCTAACCCTGAAGTACCTGATAAGCCAGTTGAGTCACAAATAAGATTCGGTTGACAAATCATAGGGGAAAACAGACCAGGTCCAGAGATCTAGATATTTGATTCTCATTTGTACAACGACAGGCTAGACAGATGATTATTTTCATCTTGAATATTTTGTAGGAACTGAGATGGCCCTTTGTATTATTGAGAGTTATCAGGAGTCCAAAGGGACTGCATCTTCAATAAAAAGGAATAAAAACTATCATTGGAATTGTAGCCCAAGTTTCTAAGAGTAACCCCTCAACTCTGTATACATAATAATTTTCTCCAAGATTTGTGATTTTTCTCATTCAATTCTAATCTATTTCTTTTGTTGGAACTATCAAATTTGGATTTGTTTACACCTGGAAAGTAGTCTGTATAGTTCTTCCCCAGGGCTCCTACCTCCAGCAGGGGTGACCCGTTTCCTTTGCTAACTGTTTTTGGTTGAAAAGAGTTCTGCTACTCTTAGGATGGTCAGAACATTGGAATTTCCAAGTTAGCTTTCCCAAAGCCACTCAGGCTAGGGCAAGATGTCATTAAAAGAATTTAAGTGGGAATAAACTATGACCAATTTTTTTTTTTTTTTTAAACAAGGACTTGTGTATTTATGCAGGCTATGCTTGGTCTTTGTTGCTGTGTGGGCTTTTCTCTAGTTGTGAGAGGGGCTGCTCTCCTTATGTGCAAGCTTCTCAGTGCTGTGACTTCCTTTGTGGAGCATGGGCTCTTGGGCATGTGGGCTCAGTAGTTGTGGTTCCCGGCCTCTAGAGCACAGACTCAGCAGTTACAGTACATGGGCTTAGTTACTCTGCACCATGTGGAATCTTCCGGATCAGGAATCAAACCTGTGTCTCTTGCATTGGCAGGCAGACTCTTCACCACTTGGCCCCCAGGGAAGTCCTTTTTTAAGTCAGAGGTTTATTATAACACAATCAGGAGTGGAACTAATCCTTGGCACGCATTTTATTTCCCTTTTGTGGTTGACAAAGTGGATACAAGTGTTCCTTCAGTAGGACATTGGAATCGGTAGCTGCAAATTAATTGACGATTGAAGATAGTTGAGCTGTTTTTTCTCCTACTTCTATTCACATAAGCTGCCTTCCCTTTAGAGAAATGGGCTTTACTGACCAGAGGGAACACTGAGGAGATGGAACTGGGGGAGCTTCAGAAGAACCAGGTCGTTCTAATGAGAAAAGCCTGAGGACCTGAAACTAGCATCCTACCTCCAGGTAGAGCTGTGTAGATATCTAAGGGCACTATTCACCTGAGCTATGGCTCAGCTACTTAAACACTGTGTGGAAACTTGTATTCATTTCACAAAGTGTTTTCACATGTTTGTTCAGACCTTATACCTTCGTTAGGTAGGCATTAGGATCTCCATTTCATAGGCTAAGATTAAGTAAGAGACACAGAGCTTCTGACGTCTGGAGAGAGCTTGTTAAGAATAATGGATCTCACAACAAGCTTGCAAAATGGGGATTATCCTCCTTGGATAAAAATGACAGGGGCTCAGAGAGTTGAAGTATTTCAAACTTGGTTTCGTGAGCCGAGAGGCCACTCTCTTGTTTATACTGTGCCTCTCTGGGAGCAGGCTGTTCCAGAATAATTCTGATAGCACAGATATTCCTGTGATAGAAGTAGCTTTTCCATTTTGTGCAATGCAGATGTCTGTTCTTCAGTCTAGGATGATGGCATCTGGCTTGTGTTACCTTCTGTTGAATTTTCAAAACCTTAAAATGAGACTAGCTATAAATTTCAACTTGTAAAACTTATAACTACGAACACAATGCATGCATGTGTGCGTGCTAAGTCACTTCAGTCATGTCGGACTCTGAGACACAATGGACTGTAGCCCGCCAGTCTCCTCTTGTCCATGGGGACTCTCCAGGCAAGAATACTGGAGTGAGCTGCCATGCCCTCCTCCAGGGGATCTTCCTGTCCCAGGGAGGGAATCCACATCTCTTATCTCTCTTGCATTGGGAGGCAGCAGAGATACTTTTTACCTCTATTGCCAGCTGGGAAGCCCCAAGTCAATGCATAAGCACTATTTAAAATGCACGTTTAATATAATGTAGACATTAAAAGTCAAGTGTCAGGATGCCTGGGCTCTCCATGTGACCTTGGGCCAAGTTTGACCTTCACTGTGCCCTAGTTTCCTCTGGTAAAATTGGGAATAGTAATAAAGCCTGAGAATTCCAGAAAAACGTCTGTTTCATTGAGTACACCAAAGCCTTTGACTGTGTGGATCACAACAAACTGAAAAATTCTTAAAGAGATGGGGAATACCAGACCACTTTACCTGCCTCCTGAGAAATCTGTGTGCAGGTCAAGAAGCAACAGTTAGAACTGGACATGGAACAACGGACTGATTCTAAATTGGCAAAGGAGTACGTCAAGGCTGTATATTGTCACCTTGCTTATTTAACCTATACATACAGTACATCATGGGGAATGCCAGGCTGGATGAAGCACGAGCTGCAATCAAGATTGCCGGGAGAAATACCCAATAACCTTGGATACGAGACACCACCACCCTTACGACAGAAAAGGAAGAGGAACTAAAGAGCCTCTTGATGAAGGAGAAAGACGAGAGTGAAAAAGTTAGCTTAAAACTCAACATTCAAAAAATGAAGATCATAGCATCTGGTCCCATAACTTCATGGTAAATAGATGGGGAAACAATGGAAACAGTGACAGACTTTACTTTCTTGGGCTTCAAAATCACTGCAGACAGTGACTGCAGCCATGAAATTAAAAGATGCTTGTTCCTTGGAAGAAAAGCTATGATAAACCTAGATAGCATATTAAAAAACAGAGATATTACTTTGCCAACCAAGGTCCATCTAGTCAAAGCCATGGTTTTTCCAGTAATTATGTATGGATGTGAGAGTTGGACCATAAAGAAGGCTGAGTCCTGAGAAATTGATGCTTTTGAACTGTGGTGTTGGAGAAGACTCTTGAGAGTCCCCCGGACTGCCAGGAGATCAAACCAGTCAATCCTAAAGGAAGTCAGTCCTGAATATTCATTGGAGGGACTGATGCTGAAGCCCCAATACTTTGGCTACCTGATGCGAAGAACTGACGCCTTAGAAAAGACACTGATGCTAGGAAAAACTGAAGGCAGGAGGAGAAGGGGATGACAGAGGATGAGATGGTAGGATGGCATCACCGACTTGATAGACGTGAGTTTGAGCAAGTTCTGGGGTTTGGTAATGCACAGGGAAGCATGGCGTGCTGCAATCCAACAGGTTCCAAAGAGTCTGACATGACTGAGCGACCGAACTGAACTGAATAAAACCTGGTGTGCTGCCGTCCATGGGATCGCAAAGAGTTGGACACGACTTAGTGACTAAACAACAATACTTCCTGATGCTGTCATGATAATTAAATTCATTGCTTTTTATTTATTTATACAAATGATTTTACACTTAATAAACTGTTGGTTATTCTGTAGCTTCCTGAGCTTCCTGGCGGCTCAGTGGTAAAGAATCCGCCTACCAATACAGGACACCCAGGTTCTATCCCTGGGTTGGGAATATCCCCGGAGAACAAAGTGGCAACCCACTCCAGTGTTTTCGCCTGGGAAATCCCATGGAGAGGGACCTGGCAGGCTACAGTCGTTGGGGCTGTAAAAGATTTGGACACGACTTAACAATCAAACAATTCTATATACGGATAATTACACAGGTGATTTAAAATTTTCAGTTTACAATTGTTAGATAAATCTGTTCATCCAACACTACACATTAATTTCAGATGAAGTTCTGTCCTACAAAATTCTCACCATTCTCAAAACCACTAATGCTTGTTTTGCAAATGAGTTTAATCACTGTAGACTTGTTCATATTGTTGAATTACTGATCTTGCAAATGTACTGTCCACTGGTTTTGGTTTTTCTTTGGCTCATTAAAAATACTCAAAGAAAACAGTTGCTGCAATTTTAATTACAAAAGAGTTGTGTTGCTGAAGTTCATATAAATTGACCATTTGGAACTCAAAATACATTTCTTTACAGAAACAACATTACGAGTTGTGCCTAATTCAAGCTCAGAAAGTCAACTGAGCTCACACATAATAAATTAAAAATGAGAAATACTTTTGTTTCACCTATCAGCACCTCCACTCATAGCATTGTTTTACTGGAAAAAAAAATGTATTTTAAGCTTTGGGTTACAGAAACTCATTTTTCTATGCCTCAATTCTGTTTCTAGTACGTCCCACTCCTCCACCGTGTGTAGTGTTGGACAGAACTATCTGTGGTTTCTGGAGAGTAATAGGTGTGCAGATTCTTGTCTGTCACATTTCTAGCAGCAGTCTTTCCTGGTATGAAAGCCAAAGGGACTGCTTTTATGTTGATTCTGATGCTGCAGCAAGGTCGTCCTATGTGATGTGGATGTATTTATGTATGTAAATGTTCTACTGATGTTTTAGAAAACCACAAGGAAACATGCATATCCTCAAACTTAATATATTTTTGTTGACTTGCAGATTGAATTCCAGCACACAAAATTCCCACGAGCCCTCATCCCCTCAAAACAAAGACCATGGGAGATGAATAAGATGACGTCCTTTGTTATTCCTCTCCTCTAGGACACCTTGAAGGTGATCAGAGGGTAATGTATATATGCATACAAATAACCATACTTGTCAAGTGGCAGCCTTGCAGTTTCAAATGCTTTATCTCATTTGATATTTAATAATTTTGTGAAAAGTGTTAGTCGCTCAGTCGTGTCTAACTCTCTGTGACCCCATGGACTGTAGCCTGCCAAGCTCCTTTGTCCATGAAATTCTCCAGGCAAGAAGACTAGAGTGGGTAGCCATTCCTTTCTCCAGGGGATCTTCCCAACCCAAGGACTGAATCGAGGTCTCCTAAGTTGCAGGCAGATTCTTTACTGTCTGAGCTACCAGGGAAGCCCAAGAATACTGGAGTGGGCGCTATTTTGGCACTCAAGAAGACACGCTCCAAAACAGCCAAAAATGTTACAAAGTTTGTAGCAAAACAAAGCTGAGGTTCTAGACTGATCTCCAGTCCAAAGCTCCTCATATATTACCATGTACCTTCTAGTAGAGAGTAAAGGAGACCAAGAGGTCAAACACCATCCTGATGAGTTCTTTTTAGGATCCTATTCTGAACCCAGTGGTGGGGAGTTCTTTTTTTAAGGCTCAGGACAACTCCACACCTAAGGACAATGTGTTGTATTTAACTTTACGCTTTAGTCAGGAGAAGGCAATGGCACCCCACTCCAGTACTCTTGCCTGGGAAATCCCATGGACGGAGGAGCCTGGTGGGCTGCAGTCCATGGGGTCGCTAAGAGTCAGACACGACGGAGCGACTTCACTTTGACTTTTTACTTTCATGCATTGGAGAAGGAAATGACAATCCACTCCAGTATTCTTGCCTGGAGAATCCCAGGGATGAGGGAGACTGGTGGGTTGCCATCTATGGGGTCGCACAGAGTCGGACATGACTGCAGTGACTTAGTAGCAGTAGTAGCAGCAAAGCTTCAGTCAGGAATGGTTTCTAGTAAAAGTTACACTCTTGTAATCATAGGGAATTTCAATTTTTCCCACTTAAAAAATTTCGTCCATGCTGCTTTTGCAAGGAGGTTGGAAAAGGCAATGGCACCCCACTCCAGTACTCTTGCCTGGAAAATCCCATGGACAGAGGAGCCTGGTAGGTTGCAGTCCATGGGGTCACGAAGAGTCGGACACGACTGAGTGACTTCACTTTCACTTTTCACTTTCATGCATGGGAGAAGGAAATGGCAACCCACTCCAGTGTTCTTGCCTGGAGAATCCCAGGGATGGGGGGAGCCTGTTGGGCTGCCGTCTATGGGGTTGCACAGAGTTGGACACGACTGAAGCAACTTAGTAGACCAGCAAAGGAAAATGGCAGCTTTCCACAGTTAATTGCTTTTTAGGGAAATATTGGGATATTGCTGAGTTTTAAATGTGAGCTGATTCTCTGGGTGTTGAAATCGAAGCTGTGTTTTCTAACTGCGTGTGCTGGCTGAGAGCCCTTGCCTTCTTGCTATCTCTTGGGCTCTCCATTGTCCTGGTTGCCACCTGCCTGTTGTTTTAATGGCCATCTTCTTGGACGTGGGCCAGCAGAGAGTCATGAGCGTACCCTGTGTCTGCCCACAGTGCTTTGTCTCTATGCTGTTTATGGGCAGCCCACAACTTATGCATTCACAGCAGGCTGGTGGTCATTTTCTTCCAAATCATAGACCTGTGGGGAAGGAAAGAAGTGCTACTGCTGATTTGTAAACTGGTGTAGTGAGTATGGAGTCTTATTCTTCTTTGGAAACAGCCACGATTTGGAGCAGGTAAGTGAGCTACCCCTTGGCTCACTTAGGTTCTTCCAGAGGTTAGGTATTCAGCCTGTGAGACAAGTTGAAATGCCAGATGTTCATGGGCTTGCATATAACAGATTTTAATGGCAGAGCAAATAAATGGAAGATACCCATCATTCCTAGAAGTTAAAACAAGTTCTTATTGAGAAGATTTACTGAAGATCCCACTTAGCAATCTGCTGTTATAAAAACCAGAAGCCCAAATTAGCATCCTAAATCTTATTCCAACATGTATAACAAAATTAGAATTTTTCCTCTTGAAGTTGTTATAAACTCATTGAGAATATATTGGTTTGCAGAGTCTCACACTGATCTTCCAAACATATTTGGAATGTTATCGTCAATGAAGGTTGTAGTCAGTGAAGAATTATTAATATTTTTAAAGCAAATTTAGTAAGTTAAAAATAAAATTATCCCCAGACAGAAAATTTTCATTGCTGTGGAAGAGATGCTTGATTGCCTACTCAACTGTCACTTCCACTTTCTTTCTTGCCAATGGAACCTGCTTTTGTTCAGATGCTGGGCAGCATTTGCTCAGAAAATATGGTCCCATCCCTAGGAAAGGAATGAAATTAGCATAAGCCAATTATGGTCATTCCATTCTCTTTTGCCAGAGATTGGTTATGATGACCACTCTATAGTCACTGATTCTGAGACCAGAAATAAAGCATTTCCAAAACACAGATGCCAGATCACAAAGGTGGGTCATTGACAACTATGTCAAGCCTCTGAACCAATCTTGGATTTCTCATCATGTCAGAAAATAAGCTATTATATTTTAAGGTAACTTTCAGGAGGAAATTCTGTTACTCTGCCCACAAGCTTCCTGATATAATTGCAAAGCCTGGTTTCTGATTTTTTGTTAGCCACTTCCTGCACTCTTCATACTTTGTCTTTTGTCTGCTACCTGAGCAAGAGAGCCCTTTGAAGCTCATATGTCTAACAATCCTACTTTCTCCAGGTCTGTCATGAATAGCATTTCTGCCTGGATTGGCACAGGGTACCTGTCTGAAACCTAAATTACACCAGGGAGGACATAAAGAAAGTACATTTCCTAATGCTTTTTATTTTATTTTTGGCCATGCTGTGTCCTAGCATGTGTGGGCTCTTCCTTGTGGTGCACGGGCTTCTCTGGTTGGGGCGCGTGGGCTCCAGAGCACGAGGGCCCTGTAGTTGAGGCGCATGGCGGCTTCTCTCCTAGCAACACTCAGGTGTAGTTGTCCCATAGCATGGGGGATCTTAGTTCCCTGACCAGAGATTAAAACCTCATCCCCTGCATGGAAGGTAGATTCTCAACCACTGGATCACCAGGGAGGTCTCCCCAGTGCCTCTTAATGCTCATCTTGAAAGTCATTCATTACTCTGACTATTGGGATTTCCCTCAATATCAGGTATTTACAATAGCTATAGAGTCCAAAAATCAAATGCCCTTTGGGGGCATCCATAACTTCTATTATGACAGTATGGTTTAATTATATAGGTCTCCCTTATCACTTTGAAGATGAAGACATTGAGATCTTGAATAAGAAATTGTTTTCTCTATGTCCCACACTTTGTCCTGAAACCTGCATTCCAGCTCCTCAGAATGGTGCTTTGAAAAAAATAAATCATGTGACCAATGTGAATAATATTTTCTAGAAATGATCATCTGCAGCCCTCAAAGGAGCAGCAAGTGTGAAGCACACCCAGAAAACTGGATCTTGAGTTCTATGCGGGTCGACTATCCCTTCACTCTGTTCTGGCCTTATAGACAGGCTATTTCACTAGGAATACCAGTATGGAAGCCACGATTAGCGTGCCAGCCGCAGAGAGATGTACGAGTGTGCGTGTTAATGGAATCACTGTGGGGACAGACACACAGAGAACGAACCCTCAGTGTTTCTGGTGACAGAATCACAGAAGCTTTCCACCTCCTTCACCAGGCTTTCCCCCAGGCCAATGCCTCTGTGTGCTCCAGGGCGCCTCTCTTAGGAGCTCTCAAACATGGCCGTGTGTGTCTTTTATACAAATAGGGCTTAAAAAAAAAAAAAAAATCCTCAGATAGAATTTGTCACAATTTAAAAAGAACTTCTCTTCCCAGACTCCTTCTCTTTGTATGTACAACCTATATCCTCAACTTTGATTCACTTGATGAAAACCAGAACCAAATCAGAGTATGAATATCAACCTTTCCAAATCATTTCCAGGTATTCCCTTGAAGTAACAGTGGGTGAGAGCTCTACTATATTGCTCTGAGGAGAATTAATCACTTGACAGAGTGTTTAAAAAAAAAAAAAAAAATCCTCAGATAGAATTTGTCACAATTTAAAAAGAACTTCTCTTCCCAGACTCCTTCTCTTTGTATGTACAACCTATATCCTCAACTTTGATTCACTTGATGAAAACCAGAACCAAATCAGAGTATGAATATCAACCTTTCCAAATCATTTCCAGGTATTCCCTTGAAGTAACAGTGGGTGAGAGCTCTACTATATTGCTCTGAGGAGAATTAATCACTTGACAGAGTGTTTAAAGAGAAATTTAATAGTGAGGTTAGTTAGAGGGTTACATGCACTGAAGATCAAGTATAAATACAGATGAAGAATCCATGGTGGTCATAGCAAAAGCAAACTGTGTTTTATTTTTTGTACTTATTTTTATTTATTTATTCTTGTGACCACACCATGTGGTAGTTCCCTGACTAGGGATTGAGTCTATGCTCCTTGCATCGGGCGTGCAGCACTGCACCACCAGAGAAATCCTGAAAATATATTTTAAGTCAATATCAAAAATAATGGGATTTTGAAAATAGAAATATTGTCTATAAACTCACTCGAACTCAAAAATTATTTTTAACAGAGATAGAGATTTTAAGAAAACTCCTTTTCCTCATGTAACTTCTCCAAAACGACAGAATGATCTCTGTTCATCCCCAAGGCAAATATCTTAATAATTTAATAACAAAATGAAGAACCAAATATGATGCATGATGTTTAAAAAAGGTAAAACAAATGATGCTCTGAGGCCATTTAATAGGATTTTTATCTCACTAGATTGATGCTGACTGGAAGGTAGCCAGCTTGCCTTCACCAATCTGTGCTCATGATTTTCTCCAAACCCTGGCTAAAAAATGATTTCTCTAAGAAATCTTACTTGATTAATCCTATTTCACTCTGTTGTTTCCTGTTGTTTAGTCACTAAATTTTATCCAACTCTTTGTGACTCATGGACTGTAGCCCACCAGGCCGCTCTGTCCATGGGATTTTTCAGGCAGCAAAACTGGAGAAGAGTGCCATTTCCTTTTCCAGGGGATCTTCCTGATTCAGAGGTCAAACCCAAATCTCTGGCTTTGCCGGCAGATTCTTTACCACTGACCCACCAGGGAAGCCCCGTTCCACTTTGTATATCCCTTTAATTTGGATATGCTTAGGCACTTGGGCTGTATTAGGACAGAAGGACTTACATATAACTTTTTAATAATGGGTTAGCACATGTATCTTATCACATCTATTAGATAACCGACTTCCTGGAATATTGTGTTCATTTTACGTCTGATTATATCTTGTGACCTTCCATCTACCCAGACTTTCCCAACAGCTCATGAATAGTGTTTAATAAATATGCATTGAGTTAGGCAGGTTAAAGCTGAGTAATAGAGGAATCCTTTACGTGTGAAATATCCTCAATTTCAGAAATATAGCAGTAAATCATCAGGGAGCATAATCTCTTGGAATCATCACATGGGGACAATCACCTATTGCACGTCTGTTCAAAATTCACTCAGTGAGTTCCCAACTGCAACAGACATTTCAGACTAGATAGAATCTTCAGAACCAGGGTAAGGAGTTTTAACCATCTCAGTTATTCAGATTTTATGCTTATAATGAGCCCAATCTGCAGGTGTTAAATTAGCCAATAGGGAGCCCATTTGCTGGCCCATAAATGTCAGAGAAGTAGACTGAAACAGATAAAAGAAAAGTCAAAAGAATTTATGTAGGTGATATAAAGCTTAAACTTCATACCACAGATGATAATTGCCTCAAAATACAGAAGAAACTTTTTAAAGGTGTTTTATTTTCTGCAAGCTTTCCAAAGGAAAAAGAAAATAAATGAAATAAGGTTGTTTCATTTTTATGCTGCTCCACATAATCTCACTATAAATTAAATTGTGATGCATGCATTTAACTACATTTTTTAAAGGCCGTAAGTTAGCATCCACAGACCTTACTATCTACATCTCCCATAAAATCATCTGCTGAGTGAACATAACTCTAAGTGGGGGATTCTTGTTCATAGACTTGATGTCACTTGATGCCACAGTCCTACAGCATTAAATTTAACTGCGGTTTCTTATTTGTTGATCTTTCCAACAATTTGTTTTAAAGGTTACTTCCATTAGGAAATCCCATCTTTAGATGCAGAATCTTAAACCTTTGTTTTTTTTCAGAATATAACCTCAGTGATGTGTTTTAAAATATCTAATCTGGGAAACATAAGAAAAAGAAGATAATTTACTTTGGAATAAAAATACCTTTCTTTTTATAATGAAGGTATGTTCAGAAATCATTCTTACAGTGTTTGAGCTTTAAGAGCAGGTAAAGTTTGGAAAGATAATGATAATAATTATCTGATATGGAAAGTGGCAAACTTGTTTTTGGTATATTATAAAGTGGAAAAGATAAACTAAACGACCATTATTTTTCAAGCTTGAAATTGTCTACTGATTCTATACAATGATTAAATAAGTATATATATGAAACTAGAAATATCTGGGGTACAAGAACTTGTAACCAGTATAGGAACATGTCTGTTGTACAAACGGTACCATTGTTTTATCAAGAATATGGGGTATTAATACAAATGATCGTATGTACTCAAAGAATGAAACATTATGTTTATGATAATGTCAATTTGACTGTGATTAAACAGCTTATTGAAAGTTTGAAAATACAGTGACTTGTAGGAGACAAGGAAAATTAGACAATGGCAAAATGAATAAAGCATAAAGAGAAAAATGGATCCTCTTTTATTTACCCTTCAATCAGCATGAACACACAAAACATCAGGGTTTCTTTTTTTGTCAAATTGTTTTCAATTATTATACTAAAAAGTATAATACTATAATCAGGATGAGTGTATGGAGAGAAAATGAGAAATATCTTTAGCCTCTTTAATGTGTTATCAAATTCTAGTTTAAAAATAAAATTATAGTTAGATTTCATATTGTTCATATTTTATTACCTTTCTACTGGTGTTGGATAAATACTGCTTTAAATGGATGATCAAACAGGATTGGAAGGGTGGAAATAGTAGCATAGTAAAGATTCTTTAAATCTAAATCTGTAGCCTGCCAAGAATGCTGACCAAACTTTCTTTGGTACAGAACAGCTTGTGACACTCAAATGCATAAAGAAAACATAAATAATAAAAGCAGAGCCAGCTTTTAAAATCCAAACAAAAATAGTTTTCAATGAAATGCAAGATTTTTATGATCTTAGAAACTCTGCCAGAATTTGTTTGCTTTGTGCCGCCAGGATTCACGAGAACTGAATACAAATTTGTGTTTTGCTTGCTTTGCATGCACCTAAATCAAGCAAGTGACTGTTAAACTTCACCTTCTAGTGAAGATCTTCTCTCCTGTCATTAAATTTTAATTAGCTCAGGTTTTAAAGTTTTTAAAGTAACTTTTTCTGTTTTTGAATGAAGTTGTTAATTTGGCATTAGTTCTTAAATACAGCTGAAAAGCCCTGAAGCTCGTCTGACAAATCCAAAGCAGACAAAAGTGAAATAAACTGTTTTCCATACAATAGGTATGATGTTAGCTGCAGGCTTGTCATATATGGCCTTCATTATGGTGAGTTAGACTCCCTCTATGCCTATTTTCTGGAGAGTTTTATCATAAATGGTTGTTGAATTTCATTAGAATTTTGTCAATTACTTTTTTATCCATATATTGAGATGATCATATAGTCTTTATTCTTTGATTTGTCAATATGGTGTATCATCTTGATTAAACTGTGAAGACTGAAGAATCCTTGCATTCCTAGCACAAATCCCACTTGATCATGGCATATAATCCTTTTAATCCATTGTTGGATTTGGTTTGTTAACATTTTGTTGAAGAAAACTGCATCTATGTTTATCAGTGATCCTGGCTTGCAATTTTATTTTTGTGTGATATCACTGTCTGTTTTGGTCTTAGTATAATGGTGACTTCATAGATGAGATTTGAAATATTCCTCCCTCTCCAATTTTTTGGAATAGTTTGAGAAGGATAGGTATAAACCCTTCTCTAAATGTTTTGTGGATTTCACCTATCCAATACTTTCATTTGTGGGGAGTTTTAAAATCACTGATTCAATTTCGGGACTGATACTTGGTCTGTTTAAAATTAACATACAGAAATCTGCTGCATTTCTATACAACAAAAATGAACTATCAGGAAAAGAAATTAAGGGAATAATCCCATTTACCATCACATTAAAAGAATAAAACACCTAGCAATACACCTAACTAAGGAGGTAAAAGACCTATACTCAGAAAACTATAAGATTCTGATAAAAAAAAACTGAAGATGAAACAAACAGATGGAAGGATATACTGTGATCTTGGAGTGGATTGAATGAATACAGTTAAAATGACCATACTACTCAAGGCAATCTGCAGATATGATGTAATCACTGCTACTGCTGCTGCTAAGTCGCTTCAGTTGTGTCTGACTCTGTGTGACCCCCACCAGGCTCCCTCATCCCTGGGATTCTCCAGGCAAAAACACTGGAGTGGGCTGCCATTTCCTTCTCCAATGCATGAAAGTGAAAAGTCAAAGTGAAGTTGCTCAGTCCTGTCTAACTCTTCATGACCCCATGGACTGCAGCCCACCAGGCTCCTCCATCTGTGGGGTTTTCCAGGCAAGAGTACTGGAGTAGGGTGCCATCGTCTTCACTATCAAAATATAAATGGCCTTTTCCACAAAACTAGAATAAAAATTTTAATATTTGTATGGAAAACCCGAACTATTTTATGAATAACCAAAAGTTTGAGAAAGAAGAGAGCTGAAGGAATCATGCTATGATTTTAGTCTATACTACAAAGCTAGCATGGTATTAATAGAAAAACAGGCACAGATCAATAAAACAGAATAGAGATCCCAGAAATAAACCTACACACTTATGGTTAATTAAGTTATGACAGAGAAGGCAAGAATATACAATAAAGAGAGACAGTTTTTTCAGTAAGTGCTAAAGGAAAAACTGGATAATTACATATAAAAGAATAAAATTAAAAAATTCTCTAATATCATATACAAAAATAAACCAAAAATGGATTAAAGGCTTAAATGTAAGACTGAAATTGTAAAACTAGAGAGAGACATAGGTGAACACTCTGACATAAACCACAAGAATATTTTTTTTCTGGATTTGCCTCATAAAGCAAAGGAAATGAAAAAAAAATAAACAAATGTGATTTAATTAATGTAAAAGCTACATACATCAAAAGAAACCATTGACAAATAAGAAATGTTACTGAACTGGAGAAAATATATGCAAATGATATGGCCAATAGTGGGTTATTATCCAATATATTTAAATAGCTTACACAATTCAATATAAAAAAAATGATTGAAAAATAGGCACAAGAACTACATAGACATTATTTCAAGGAAGAAATGCAGATAGCCAACAGGCACATGAAAAGATGCTCAAGATTATTAATCCCTAGAGAAACGCAAATGAAAACAACAATGAGACATCACCTCCCATCTGTCATAATGGCTATCATCAAAATGAACACAAAGAACAATGTTTGCAGGGATGTGGAGAAAACAGAACCCTCATACACTCTTGGTAGGGATGTAAACAGATGTAGTCACTGAGAAAAACAGTATGCAGGTTTCTCAAAAAAAACAAAAACAGAACTACAATATGACCCAGTAATTCCACTCCTTGGTATATATCTGAAAAATACAGAAACACTAATTTGAAAAAAATACATGTCCCCCAATGTCCATAGCAGCATTATTTACAATTGCTAAGATGTAGAAGTAACCTGTGTGTCCATCAACAGTGAACTAATAAAGAAGATGTGGCATATATGTACAAAGGAATATTATGAAAACAAAAAAAGTTTGCCATTAGCAAGAACATGGGTAGGCTTGAAGGACATGATACTAAGTGAAATAGGTCACACAAAAATAATCGTATCACAAGTATCTGCTACTGTTGCTAAGTCACTTCAGTCGCGTCCAACTCTGTGCGACCCCATAGACGGCAGCCCACCAGGCTCCGCCGTCCCTGGGATTCTCCAGGCAAGAACACTGGAGTGGGTTGCCATTTCCTTCTCCAATGCATGAAAGTGAAAAGTGAAAGAGAAGTTGCTCAGTCGTGTCCGACTCTTTGCGACCCCATGGACTGCAGCCAACCAGGCTCCTCCACCCATGGGATTCTCCAGACAAGAGTACTGGAGTGGGGTGCCATCTATCACAAGTATAGAATCACTAGCTAAGTCACTTCAGTCGCGTCCAACTCTGTGCGACCCCATAGACGGCAGCCCACCAGGCTCCGCCGTCCCTGGGATTCTCCAGGCAAGAACACTGGAGTGGGTTGCCATTTCCTTCTCCATGCATGAAAGTGAAAAGTGAAAGAGAAGTTGCTCAGTCGTGTCCGACTCTTTGCGACCCCATGGACTGCAGCCAACCAGGCTCCTCCACCCATGGGATTCTCCAGACAAGAGTACTGGAGTGGGGTGCCATCTATCACAAGTATAGAATCACTTATATGTGTAACCTAAAAAATACAAAAAAACTAGGGAGCATAACAAAAAAGCAGAGTGACAGTTATAGAGAACAAACTAGTGGTTACCAGGGAAGAGAGGCAAGAAGGAGGGGTGAGATAGAAGTAGGAGATTAAGTACAAACTATTAATATTATGTAGTAACTCAGCAGTGGCCACAGGACTGGAAAAGGTCAGTTTTCATTCCAATTCAAACAAAGGCAATGCCAAAGAGTGCTCAAACTACCGCACAATTGCACTCATCTCACATGCTAGTAAAGCAATGCTCAAAATTCTCCAAGCCAGGCTTCAGCGATACGTGAACCATGAACTCCCTGATGTTCAAGGTGGTTTTAGACAAGGCAGAGGAATCAGAGATCAAATTGCCAACATCCGCTGGATCATGGAAAAAGCAGGAGAGTTCCAGAAAAATATCTATTTCTGCTTTATTGACTATGCCAAAGCCTTTGACTGTGTGGATCACAATAAACTGTGGAAAATTCTTCAAGAGATGGGAACACCAGACCACCTGACCTGCCTCTTGAGAAATCTGTATGCAGGTCAGGAAGCAACAGGACATGGAACAACAGACTGGCTCCAAATAGGAAAAGGAGTACGTCAAGGCTGTATATTGTCACCCTGCTTATTTAACTTATATGCAGAGTCCATCATGAGAAACGCTGGACTGGAAGAAACACAAGCTGGAATCAAGATTGCAGGGAGAAATATCAATAACCTCAGATATGCAGATGACACCACCCTTATGACAGAAAGTGAAGAGGAGCTAAAAAGCCTCTTGATGAAAGTGAAAGAGGAAAGTGAAAAAGTTGGCTTCAAGCTGAACATTCAGAAAATGAAGATCATGGCATCTGTCCCATCACTTCATGGGAAATAGATGGGGAAACAGTGTAAACAGTGTAAGACTATTTTTTTGGGCTCCAAAATCACTTTAGATGGTGACTGCAGCCATGAAATTAAAAGACGCTTACTCCTTGGAAGAAAAGTTATGACCAACCTAGATAGCATATTCAAAAGCAGAGACATTACTTTGCCAACAAAGGTCTGTCTAGTCAAAGCTATGGTTTTTCCTGTGGTCATGTATGGATGTGAGAGTTGGATTGTGAAGAAGGCTGAGCGCCAAAGAATTGATGCTTTTGAACTGTGGTGTTGAAGAAGACTCTTGAGAGTCCCTTGGACTGCAAGGAGATCCAACCAATCCATTCTGAAGGAGATCAGCCCTGGGTGTTCTTTGGAAGGAATGATGCTAAAGCTGAAACTCCAGTATTTTGGCCACCTCATGTGAAGAGTTGACTCATTGGAAAAGACCCTGATGCTGGGAGGGATTGGGGGCAGGAGGAGAAGGGGACGACCGAGGATGAGATGGCTGGATGGCATCACGGACTCAACGGACGTGAGTCTGAGTGAACTCCGGGAGTTGGTGATGGACAGGGAGGCCTGACGTGCTGCGATTCATGGGGTCACAAAGAGTCGGACACAACTGAGGGACTGAAGTGAACTGAATAAACTACAAGGATATATTTTATACAACCGGGACTATAGTCAATGTGTCATAACAACTATAAATTTGAATATAACCTTTAAAAATTTGCAAACAATATTGCACATATGTAACATATAATATTGTATTTCAACTACACTTCAATGAGCAATGCAGAAAAACCAAAAAGACTTAAAACAGTAACAATTAGTCAACAGTTTCATTTTTTCATTTGTGTCCAGAGATGGGGACAGATTAAACAGATAAGAATATATACTTAATAAAGATTATACAGTGTTTCTTGGCAACATATTTTAATTCATATCTTCAAAACTCTTTTGTGAAATAACAGGGACTGTGAATGCCCATGAAATGAAAAGTGCTATTAGCCAGCCAAACTAAAAATACCATATTTGGTGCTGATGATCAGTATTGTAGTTCACTCTTTTAGGTATTCAAGTTATTAAAATATAATATTGGTGAGTCTAGTTTTAGAGCTGTACAAATAGTGCTAAAGATGAACTTGGGTTTAGTAAGGACCTAGATACACAAATTTAAATGTACCAAAATTAATATATCACATATATTTTGGAAGAGTTATGTGGAAATACCATCAAATTACCCTAGTAGAACATAGAGCCTCTCCTCTTTTCAGTCTCTGTCCTCTCTCCCTTCTCATTGTTCCTTCTTTCTCTTTAACCCATTATGTGCTGGATATAATAAAAACAAGGAGAACACAGAATTTTATAAGCTTAGTGATATATCACAAAGTCAACATGTGGTTAACCAAGGGAGCTAAGAAAAGAAAGAAACAGGATGTCTCTAGCAGATCATGTATGTCTGCGTGCTAAGTCGCTTCAGCTGCATCCGACGCTTTAGGATCCTATGGACTGTGGCCCTCCAGGCTCCCCTGTCCATGGGATTCTTCAGGCAAGAATAGTGGAGTGGGTTGCTACGCCCAGCTCCAGGGGTCTTCCCAACTCAAGGGTCAAATCAGTGTCTTTTATGTCATGTCCTGCATTGGCAAGTAGGCTTTTCACCCCAAGGGCGACCTGGGAAGCCCCTAGCATATCACGGCCCGTTTCAAACTTACAATCATGCAGTTTGGAACACATCCCATTTATGAATACTTTGGAACACATGTCTTATACACAGATATAGTTTATCAGTTTTTGCCACTATGTTTATCATTTAATTTTAATTTTTTAATATATCCTATTTAATAAACCTTTGCCTACTTCAAGACCATAATCTCCTAACTTCAGAACTTCAATAATTTTGTACTTTACATACTGATCTACAATACACTGTGATTTAACATTGTATATGATATAAAGTAGACATCAGTTTCATTTTCTTCTGTAAGGTAATCTGTTTGAGCACAATTTACAGAAAAGGAGCATTCTTTTCCAATGCTTGTAATGCCAAGTATTTCTAAATCAGGTGCTGGGCCTGTTTCTGCATTCTCTTTTGAGTTTTCCCAGTCTATTTCCCTTTCTCTGGACCTAAAACTCATGTTAATAATGGCTGGATTTTAATACAAATTTTAATATCTAGTAAAGCCAATCCCTCATCATCTTCTCTTTCCCAAATGTCTATTCTCAGCCTTTAAGTTTTTATATAAACTTAAAACCATTTGTCAAGTTCTGCATAAAACATACAATAAAGTTTGGAACACTGTGATTACGTTGACTATACAGAATAATTTGGGGAGTATTTACATCTCTACAATGTTGAGTGATACTTAAGCATCAAGTTCATGCTGGCTTCATTTCAATTTAATTCTAATAGTCTACATAACTTTGGTGCTATTTCTTCATTGTTTATTCAATACAGCTATCTTAGTCCAAAAATGTTTTGGAAGAGGATTTGGAATTTTAGATTATATTTCTCCAATAGTCATCATGATATTAGATTTCAAATTTTCTTGGTTCGGTTTTGATAAAGAAATTTTTAAATGGCATACTTTTTTACAGTTATTACCATAAAGTTATTTGTAATATTTTCTTACATTATTAAATATATGCAGATGTTGGTACTAATTACACCTTTTAAATCTTGATATTTTTGCCTATTTCATGACTTTTATTTTTCTCATCAAATCTTTTAGTAATTTTGAAAAATTGACAATTAATTGACTTGTCCATTCTTTATGTTTTTGTTTTCAATGCCATTAATTGCCATCACATCTTTAATTTTTTTAATTTTACTTTTGGGTTTAGGTGTTTTTTTCTCCCTAAGAAACAAATATTTGATTAATTTATTTCCAGTATTTCCTTTTCTTATGAGTTTAAAGTTATAGATCACTTTTCAAGTTTGGCTGCATTTCACAGTTTTCATATTCATCATCTTTAAGTTGAAAATTTAGAAAATAAAAACATATTAATAAACCATAAAAATGCAATCAAGGGCGCTATTGAAAACAGTAAGAATTAAATGTCTGTGATGATAAAATCACTTTTGGAAAAGTGATAATAAAATAAACCCAAATAAAGAATATAAATTGAGAGTATATTTTAAAAATTAATTTTCATAAATAAACTTATACTTTATACTAGTAACTTTGGAAGTAGACATAAAATACACAAGTTTATATAAACTGCCAAAATTGATTCAAGAAATACAAAGTTTATTATTTCAATATTGTATAATAAAGATGAGATGAAGACAAAACTAAATAGATAAGCAAGTAATAGATAAGTAGTAAGCAAACAAAAAATTTTTGCTATAATTGTTTGAGGATTCTTCTGTACAGATATATAGCACAAGCTGTCGGAAAACTCAATAAGACAAAATATAGAATGTTATTCACTTTTTAGGGCAGGTTCAGTTCAGTTCAGTCACTCAGTTGTGACTGACTCTTTGCAACCCCATGAATCACAGCACGCCGGCCTCCCTGTCCATCACCAACTCCTGGAGTTCACTCAGACTCAAGTCCATCGAGGCAGTGATGCCATCCAGCCATTTCATCTTCTGCCATCCCCTTCTCCTCCTGCCCCCAATCCCTCCCAGCATCAGAGTTTTTTCCAATGAGTCAACTCTTTGCATCAGGTGGCCAAAGTTTCAGCTTCAGCATCCGTCCTTCCAATGAACACCCAGGGTTGATCTCCTTCAGAATGGACTGGTTGGATCTCCTTGCAGTCCAAGGGACTCTCAAGAGTCTTCTCCAACACCACAGTTCAAAAGCATCAGTTCTTCGGTGCTCAGCTTTCTTCACAGTCAAACTCTCACATCTATACATAACCACTGGAAAAACCATAGCCTTGACTAGACGGACCTTGGTCAGCAAAGTAATGTCTCTGCTTTTAGGCTTCACCATAAGAGAATTCCTATGAATACATATGGTGGTTTAAATAATTAGATTAAATTTGTATTAACACTCACTTTTATAGTGTGCTCCAGAATTGCGACTTCACATGCTTGAAATTGGAACTAGTTCAGTTATCAAGCCTTATTTATTTACAATTTTTGTGAGAAATCTTCCTGGAAGCCCACACACAGGGAGAAGCATATTGATTTCCTAGGGTTTAACAGGCAGTGGAAGACGTGACAGTGATTTATTTATGAAACTCCTGGAGGGATGCAGGCTAGCATAGACAGGATTCAATGCTGTCAACCAAAGTAGACAGATTATCACAATGTATATAGCAAATGATCATGTAAACTAAAGGCAAACATGCCCTGAAGGCAAGGGGCAGTGGTGTGAGCCTGACTTGAGAAGAATTTTCTGTAGACGGTGAATAGCTTAGCTTGAATTTTTATGAACATCAAGAACACTGACAATGTTTAAGTGAGTTTTAAAAGTTCATTTCTCCTCAAGGATAGTCATCAAAATAAAATTGTCTTTGATCAACATAATAATTGGGTTGGGGAAGTCAGTTATTTTTTAATGTACTTTTTAAAGAAAAATAATATCCTAAGGAAAATATTATATATCTGTTATATATCTATGAAAGAATATTAACTCCTCTCTACAGGATATTAAAATCAAGTTTCTTTCTGTTGTGCAGTTTTAATGATTGAGTCACTAAGACCGAAAGACCACCTGCTGAACTGAAGTAATTGGGTATTAAGGAACACAGTCACAGAAAGAAGTTCCAATTTTTCTAGAAAGTCATAATGCAAATTCCCACCAATCATGTCCATGATACTTAACTCTCTTCTGCAAGTAATAAGTCACATTCTTAGATTGTCACTAGGTTCCAGTACTCATGGACACTGCATTTTGTCACATCAAATAAAACAGAGACAAAATGTCTTTTCTATGTAGAAATTGGCTGTAAATGCCCCTTAAGTAAAACGAAATGCTCTTCAGTTAATCTGAATAATTTAAAATGCAGTTACATACCCTATTTTTCAAACAGTTATTCTCTAGAATATAGAATCATGAAACCATCACGAACTAATGTACTTTTTCAAGATTTTACTGAGGTAAGTTTACATGAAAAAATACACTTCCTATACTTAACAGGAAACACAGAGAAAGTGTCTGTTCCAAATAACTCCCTCCTCAATGAATGACATTTAAGAGACAACAGGAGAGAGGAGGAAAGAAATCAAGGTATGGACAGCTTCAAGCCACAAATAAATTAGACCAGTGACCTTAAGATTTCTGTTGTTGCTGTTGCTGATGATGATGATGTTCTTTCTTTAGCTGCAAAGCTATCGATTCAGTGAAATATATGATGGGGATCTGTAGATAACAGAAAGAAGCACTATGCCTCTGGATAAAGCAGATCTGACAGACTTAGGGGTCTGCTTCATGCAGCTCAGGCCACATGCAATACTCTCAGGAAGGAGTCCTTTTCTGAGTCAGAGACCCATAGCCATGTTCCTAAAGACTCTGATTCAAAACAAGTTTCCTACTAATCTTTATTACATATACAAATAATGATAATGCCTTTGGTTATGACTATACACTTGTTAAGGAGAAGGCAATGGCACCCACTCCAGCACTCTTGCCTGGAAAATCTCATGGACAGAGGAGCGTGGTGGGCTGCAGTCCATGGGGTCGCTGAGGGTAGGACACGACTGAGCGACTTCACTTTCACTTTTCACTTTCATTCATTGGAGAAGGAGATGGCAACCCACTCCAGTGTTCTTGCCTGGACAATCCCAGGGACTGGGGAGCCTGGTGGGCTGCTGTCTATGGGGTCGCACAGAGTCAGACATGACTAAAGTGACTTAAGAGCAGCATACACTTGTTAAAACATAAATGTCCTTGATAAGGTAATTAATTCAGTCTGTTAATGTTTAATGCCACAGAACAAATTATTGCTCACATCTCTTTGTTAGGTAGTTAGAATAGGAAAAAGGAGTCCAGAATGGCAGTGGCTGAAAGACAAAGAAGGGAAAAGCCCATGAAAATAGAACAAAGTAAGGTCTGAGGACCAGAGTGAGGACCTCTGGTAAAACAAACAGCCCTTCTGGCTAGTCCATAGGGCGGGCTCAGGGAGAGGAGAAAATAATGTATAAAAAAAGGAACCAAAATTGAGCCAGGGGCTTTTTTCTCTTCATGTCTCTTGAGTCGACCTGCCCTCATGCTTTGAGGATGTGTTTTCCTTTGCTTGCCAAATAAAACTGAACTGTAACAGAGCTGTAACACGGGTCCATCCATCACATCAAATTTTTGCTGCAACTGAGGAAATTGCATGGGGTTGTAACACAGGTCTGTCTGTCGCTTCAAACGCTTGCTGCAGCAAGACAGAACCAAAGAAATTACACACTCCCCTAACACCTTCCTAAAGGCAAGAAACAGGTATTTTCAAGAATTATTACATGAGAGGTTCAGGATATTAAAACCAAATTTCAGCTACTTCAAATTTTTCTTAAATGTAGCTCATGTTGTATTTTAATACAATTTGAATTAAATTTTAACATAAGAACAACACATATGGAATACTGGATATGCAAGAGCCATAGAATTAGGGAGGCTGACTCAAGAATCAAGACATCCTAGCAAAGTAAGATGTGAGTCAGGACTGCAACTTTTAACAGTAGCGTGAGATCTTGGCACTTCCAGTGCTGAAGAGTGAGTGATTATGAAGCTGTTGGGAGACAATTCTCCAAAGGTCTCCTGTGATTTGACATATTATAAAGAGCAGTGCAGGCTTTTGTTCTGAACTACCTTTTTTCAAGGGATTTTGTAAAACAAAGGGCCTTGGAAGAAAAACATAGTATCTCCTTCCAGGGGAGAAGGCAAAGAAATTTCCTTGCCAGGTTATTAAACATAATGTCTCCTTCTGGGGAACAGGAAAGGCAGGTTTGCCAGCAGCCCCCTTACAAAATCAATAGTTTTCTAAGCCATCCTAATCACATCCTGTGGCCTGCTCTGCCATGGGTAATAAAGTCCTTTGCTTCTGGCCCAGGAGTCCTGTCTCTTCTGCCAGCATCTATAAAACTGTGGCAGGTAAAATTCTTACCTTGAAAGGAGGGTAAAATCTCAAACCTTTCTACAGTCTTTACAGTGGTATATCATATAAAAAAGGTCAGGAACTACAAGTACACAACCAATAAGCAGTACGATGGGCCTGTGCTGGCCAAGAAATGACGTGAAGATTCTACTAGAGCCGAGTTGAACAGAAGGAAAAAAATTAGCTCACAGAAGTAATTGGGAAGTTGACAGAATCAAAAGAGAAGCAAGTGTTCCCCCAGAGTGATCCTCATGCTTTGAAAATGATCACCAGTCTCTAGGTCACCTCACTGGGTCTAATATTAGTATGCTCCTTACCCCTGTTCCTCTAGGTCATTACAAAGAAACCCAGATTCCCAGATCATTACTCATGTCTCTGTACTAAGACCCGCACAGGTCCTCTCTTGTCTCTCCCATCTCTCCCTTGCACATTATTTACTCTCCTTTTTTGCTTTAAATTTTCCAAGGAACACTCAAGACCATCTGACAGATTATGCACATATTGCCTTGCTTTTTTGGATTCTTCCACTAGAATGTAAACCCCCAAATGGTAGCCATTTTTGTCTGCTCTCTTCACTTGTAAATCTTCACTGCTGAAATAGAATCTAGCATTGCATACGTAATAAAATTTAGTCAAGATGAATTAACTGGTAGCTGAATGAATGAAGAAGAATGGAGGGTTGTGGTTACGTTGAAGACTTAAAGCTGTTTTTTTAAGCCTCCCAATCGCAATAAACTCTGGAAAATTCTGAAAGAGATGGGAATACCAGATCACCTGATCTGCCTCTTGAGAAATCTGTATGCAGGTCAGGAAGCAACAGTTAGAACTGGACATGGAACAACAGACTGGTTCCAAACAGGAAAAGGAGTATGTCAACGCTATATATTGTCACCCTGCTTATTTAACTTCTATGCAGAGTACATCATGAGAAACGCTGGACTGGAAGAAGCACAAGCTAGAATCAAGATTGCCGGAAGAAATATCAATAACCTTAGATATGCAGATGACACCACCCTTATGGCAGAAAGTGAAGAGGAATTCAAAAGCTTCTTGTTGAAAGTGAAAGAGGAGAGTGAAAAAGTTGGCTTAAAGCTCAACATTCAGAAAACGAAGATCATGGCATTCGGTCCCATCACTCATGGGAAATAGATGGGGAAACAGTGTCAGACTTTATTTTGGGGGCTCCAAAATCACTTTAGATGGTGACTGTAGCCATGAAATTAAAAGACGCTTACTCCTTGGAAGAAAAGTTATGACCAACCTAGATAGTATATTCAAAACCAGAGACATTACTTTGCCAACAAAGGTCCGTCTAGTCAAGGCTATGGTTTTTCCTGAGGTCATGTATGGATGTGAGAGTTGGACTGTGAAGAAAGCTGAGCACTGAAGAATTGATGCTTTTGAACTGTGGTGTTGGAGAAGACTCTTGAGAGTCCCTTGGACTGCAAGGAGATCCAACCAGTCCATTCTAAAGGAGATCAGCCCAGGGTGTTCTTTGGAAGGAATGATGTTAAAGCTGAAACTCCAGTACCTTGGCCACTTCATGTGAAGAGTTGACTCATTGGAAAAGACTCTGATGCTGGGAGGGATTGGGAGCAGGGGAAGAAGGGGATGACAGAGGATGAGATGGCTGGATGGTATCACTAACTCAATGGACATGACCTTGAGTGAACTCCAGGAGATGGTGTTGGACAGGGAGGCCTGGCGTGCTGCAATTCATGGGGTCCCAAAGAGTCGGACATGACTGACTGTCTGAACTGAACTTATATAAAGATAAAAATATAACATAAATATAAATTTGAAAGTATCCAAACAACCTCGCTGAACTTAGTCTAGAAGTATCCTGGGTGAAATTAGATGAGCTAAAATTCCATATTTTTTTCTTTTCCATTTTTTTTTAAATTTGTGAGAAGGAATATTTTTGTGGTTTATTACTTGTAAGCAATATGTTTTTTTATAAATCTCTCAAATATCCTGAAATCTGTTATCCTGAGATACCTGAATTTCATTTTTTCAGAAAATAATATTCAAATTTTGATATATAATTCAGTTTCGACTGCCCGACTGTTCACCAAGATAGATTTTTAAACCTTATTGATAGCTATTGGTATACTACACTCAAATGTTAGTTTAATATTTTCAAATAGATGAACAAATATCATAAAGTATTACTTATGATTATTAATGATTAAAATTATATATAAAAGGGAATTAAGTTATTTCAGAGGCTCAGAAAAAAATTATGAGAATATTATCATAGTTTACCTTCATTTTGTAAGAAACAGTTAAAGCAAAAAGCAGACATCAGTGATGACCCACTCCAATTCAGCCACCTTAAGCAGAAACTTTGGCTGAAAGCCAGAAATGAACACCTGCATTTAGTAGTAAATCTTTCTTAGCCCAGGTGATAAAAAAATAAAGGAATTGAAAAGAAGGCTTATATTCCATTCAGAAGGGAAAGCTGTAGCTGCACTATTTTTATATTTTTGTAGCCAACAATTAATGATGGAAATAATAGAGTGAGTGCAGATGGTGGTTTGGACTCTGCATCAGGAGTTGAACAGTTTTGCTGAGAGGAGGTTAAAATTAGCAGTTGAAATTAGTGACAGAGGAAGTATTTTGTTCAATAAACTGACCTTAAGTTCTTTAAATATCATGGCACAGTTTTAGAATTATTCAAAAATAATGTGAGCATCATGCTGTATCAAACTCTCCATCACATGTCTCCCACCTGCTCTCCCTTTTATGCCAATGCTCATATTAAGGTGAAAAAAGACTCAAAGTATCACATTCAAGTATTTAAAGTACAGAGAATTATTCTAGAAGAGGAATGTGTTATGAGAAAACCTTATCAGGGAATTTTGGAGTTCCAGAATTTCTAGAAATATGAACTTCTAAATTCTAATTCAGGGATATTTCTGTGATTTTACTAATGTTTTTAGGGCCTTGGATCTTTCAAATATTTGACAAAAGATGTAAAGTTTCCCCAGAGAAAAAATATAGGTACATGCTTGTAACTTCCATATCAAAGTGACTCACACACACACACACACACACACACACACACACACACACACTCTCTTTGCCCGTCTCATACTTACATATCTGCATATATCCTGACTTAAATATATTTACAAAAAATCGTGTACATTTATTTCTTAAAGACGTTTCATATAAAACACGTACAGTCCTGAGTTCTGTCTGTGGAATAAAAGAATAAGAATCTGTGATCCAAACAGGGGTGGCAAATTGTGATCCATGGGCAAAATTCAGCCCACTGCCTGTTTTTAAAAACAAAATTTTATTCGAACACAGCCTTAGTCAGTCATACATGATTTATGGGTTCTTTCATGTTGTAATGCCAGAGATGAGCTGTTGTAACAGGGATTGTAGGACCAACAAAGCCTAAAATAACCGCAATCCTGACATTTAAAGAAGTTACCTAATCTAGAACAAAAGTCTTCTTTACATCCTGGGAAATAGAAAGTTGAAATAATTTGTAGCTACCCTCAAGAACAATCTAAGAGCAAGGTGAATAAAATTAATAAGACCATTTTTTAGTACAAGACCCTAAAATGCTAGATAAAATACAAAAAAAAAAAAAGATAAAACTTTGCCTCTGCATATGGCAGGGAACCACAAGTGAGACTCGTGCACAGATTCTCATGAGGCTGCCTCTAAGTGATAGGAGACAAGAACTTGCTCCCAGTGACGAAGGAGTCACAAGGAAGGATCATCTCTCAGGGACAAGGCTCTCAAGGAGGGGGTATAGAAGAACAACTAAAACAAATGATCACCTGTGGAATAAATCAAACTCTAAACCTATGCTACCAAAACTCGGAGTCTGAACTTATACTCCAGACAGAGATATTAATATGATCACATCAACCTGCCATGTAGAGAGGTGTATCCAAAATTCAGGCCTCACAGGATTCCTACAAATTAAGCAATCACCACTGAAGATTAGTTCACAATGAAACAAACAAGATCCCTCCAAACAACAAAGAGAGAGCCAGAAGGCACACCCAGAAAGGAAGAACAGCACCCTCAAAATTAAGAAATAGAAAAACCTTAAAACTATAAGCAAGCTTATGAAACTATAAAAGGAAACATTAAAATTAAAAGTTATACATCAGGGAAATAGGCAAGAAGATGGCTAATATTACCATTATAATTTCTATAAATGAAAAATCAGCTTTCATGGTTAAAAATTCAGCAGAAAATTTAAACAAAAAGATAAAACTGAAGAAAACCTTCAATAGATAAAGTTCTGAATAAACTGACCTGAACACAGCCCATAGAGATTTTCCCTCCAGATTCACTGACATATAATTGACATGTAACACTGTAAGTTTAAGCTGTATAAGTATTGATTTGATATGCTTATACATTGCAATTTGATTACCACTGTAGCATTAGCTAATACCTCTATCACACAAATTGCCATTCCTAAAATAAAACAGAGAATAGGAAAAAAGAGGTCAAGGGACATCAGAAACAGAATGAAAAGGTATAATATAAATGTAATAGAAATTAAATAATAAGTTTGAGAGAGACAGCACTAGCAGAGATTAATACCTGATACTTTTGTGGAATTTTTGGGAAAAAAAAGTAAACAATGGGAAGAGTTGGCACCCTTCTAGTCACACTCTTTCTCTTGTATCTGGTCACTGTAGGTTACACAGAGAACAGACTTTGCGCAGGTCAGTGGAGAAGCACAGAAATTGTGAGAAATTCACTGAAACTCCTGGAAGAATTAAGAATCATAAGGTAGACAGTGGTTTCAGAGTTTAAAATCCCTTCTTATCTGATTGCTGAGGGACCTTCTGGCTAACTTCAGAATTTGATCTATTCATTCTAATCCTTGTGCAGGTGTGTGTACTGTCAAATCTGATCTTTGTGACCCCATGGACGTGGTCCTCCAGCTCCTTTGTTCATGGAGTTTTCCAGGCAAGAATACTGGAGTGGGTTGCCATTTCCTACTCCAGGCAATCTTCCTGACCCAGGGATTGAACCTTGTGTCTCCTGCATTGGCAGGTGAATTCTTTACCACTTTGCCACCTGGGAAGCCCATTCATTCTGCTGATATGCATCATATAAACAGCAGTAAAAATATAAATTCATTTTTATACATGTAGACAGAGAAATTTCTAGGTAGCTATTAGAATGAACAAGGAGAGAATAAGGAGACTAAGAGAGACCAAGAGGAGCAAACTGAAATAAAAGAATGCAGACAACTTAGAATCGTAGACTTCAAGAGAAAATGTAAACATCTTAAAATTTTATCTTCAGAATGACTCGAGAAGAAATATGTTGGTTACATAAAGCCAGAACATAATGTTATATAAAATGAACAACCGAAAAAAAAAAGGGAGGGTGGAAAAAGAGCTTTAAAACTAAGCACTTCTTAGGCAAAGAAAACAAAACCCAAAGATTAGAAAGTTATTGAAATCCTATCTAGAGATTAAAAAAGACTGAGTTTGATTTTTGGGAGAAAAGAGACATACTTCAGCATTTCAATAGCATCAACACATGAATGACATAAATTTGAGGAAAGAATAGGGGAAAAAAATGGAGAAGAGGAAATAACCATTGTAGGAAGAGAAGTGATTTAGAAGGTCTGGGGAAGGGGGATCACAAATCTCACAATGAAAAGGGTCAGCTAAGCACCATTAAGAACAGGTTCAAAATATAAATAAACAAATCTTCACCTTGGTACATGACTGAAATTACAGAGCAGTAAGTTTCTAGAGAGAAAGTACAATCAAATACATCAGATTTCCATCGATCACAGTGGAATCTATTAACAAAATAGTGCAATAATTCAATATCTGAATTATAAAATATGATTTGGAACCCCAAGTCTGTATATACCAGGACAAGCAGACTCAGAAATTTTGCCTCCTACATGTTTTCTCTTCTCTTCTAGCTCCAACAGACTATCTTTTCCACCTACTCCTTCTTCCCCTTTCTATTTTAACTTCTTTTTGAGAATGTTTTTGAACATAAATGCTAGGAAATCATAGGTTAAAAATGAAGGAAAACTATCAGTAGTAGTAAAATTCATCCAGGATTCTAGCAAAATGGAACAATAACTTGATATGTGAGCAAAGCACACCTTGAAAAAAATTTTAAATTAAACATAAGTTGAGTAACATCAAAAAGAAAAAGAACTAGGCTAAAAAGTATACCTGAAAACGGGAAACTGTTCCTCTAGATTCCCACCAACCAGCTTAAAAATTTTAACATTAAAAATTAATTTAATTTTTCAGTTACGTGAACAAAAATTTCCCCAAAATAACTAAGATTAAATTACTAAAATTGCTCATAGAAGGAACTCTATGCTTAGGAAATAAAAGACAACAACCAATGGCAGCTGTAGGGGAAGCAAAGGCATTATTTCTCATTTAGCATGCACTGTAAGACTCTGGGCTGCAGTCCACAGGATCGCTAAGAGTCAGACACGACTGAGCGACTTCACTTTCACTTTTCACTTTCATGCATTGGAGAAGGAAATGGCACTCCACTCCAGTGTTCTTGCCAGGAGAATCCCAGGGACGGGGGAGCCTGGTGGGCTGCCGTCTATGGGGTTACGGTCGGACACGACTGAAGCGACTTAGCAGCAGCAGCAGCAGCTAAGACTCTATTCACTTAAGTCAAAATCATATGTGGTTTTCAGTCATTGGTAGCCAAAGTCAAGAATGATCATGCTTCAAATGAAAACAAGAGAGTATATGATATTTTAATATAACCTATGCACTAATGACATAAACTAACAAGATACAGTCTGTATACTAAGGAGAGCCAGACTTAAAGAACAAGTAATTCTGCCTTAAGTATGAATATACATAGATGAAGCTATGTCTAAGCACATATGACAAACATCAGACTGATGAGATTAGGCTAAACTTCATTTCTCTTGTAATTTTACATGTTACCACTTGATATGACACTGAAATGACACTGTCCATAACAAAGTTTCAGTGAGCAAAGGTTTTTGATGTACTGTCATTATAATTCTACCTATATCTTAAAACAGGAGCTTTAACACTAAAATATTATGTTGCACTTTCTATTCAACCTGGGATTTCCTATTTTCACATCTATATGTTACTAAATTTGAATACTATCAAAGGACACATAAATATAATAAATATTTATAGTGGGAAGGCATGTCATAGTAATACAAACTTAAAGGCTGTCATAGATTTCTGACAACCACACAGGTATATCTTAAGAGTTTCACAGAAAGCTAACTATTCTTTCTGTTGAAGGAAGGCAATATTAATCCAATGCTGATTTGGTGCCTGTAAATGGGAAGGGTAAGTTAGGATCATAAAAGGGAGGACAGGGAGTGTTAATAAAGGGATATAGTTGGAATAGGAAAAACAGAAAGCCTAGGTATTTAACATATGCTTTTAAATAAGAAGTTGTGTATCTCTTTGTCTTGAGGTTCACATAAATACAAAGGCAATCAAAAAGTTTGAAATTAGGAAATGGGGGATGACATCATTATGTAAGAACAAAGGAAAATCAATTTAACAAGATTAGTTGTCTGCACAATCTTTCTGATAATTTGTAATGCAAATGCTCAATACATCAGTTTAACAGTTTAACTTTATGCTAAGAAATTTTGCAGTGCTCGAGTCCTGTTCCCCTTCACAGATCACTGCCTTACTGTGGCAAAGCGGCTTGTGTAACTCAATGAGACCATACGCCATGCTGTGTAGGGCCACCCAAGATGGATGTGTCATAGTGGAGAGCTCCGACAAAATGTGACCCACTAGAGGAGGGAATGGCAAACAACTCCAGTATACTTGCCATGAGAACCCCATGAACTGTATAAAAAGACAGAATGATATGACACAGAAAGATGAATGAGTTCAGAGGGTGTCCAATATTACTGGGGAAGAGCAGAGGAAAATTACTAATAGCCCAGAAAAAAATGAAGTGGCTGGGCCAAAGCAGAAACAACACTCAACTGTGGATGTGTATAGTGATGAAAGCAAAATTTTATGCTGTAAAAGGAACCTGGAATGTTAGGTCCATTAATCAAGGTAAACTGGACATGGTCAAGCAGGATATGGTAAGAATAAGTATCTACATTTTAGGAATCAGTTAACGAAAATGGCAAATGGGCAAATTTAATTCAGATGACCATTATATCTACTACTATTGGGCAAGAATCCCATAGAAGAAACAGAGTAGCCCTCATAATCAACAAGAGAGTCTGAAATGCAGTACTTAAGTACAGAGTCAAAAATGACAGACTGATCTCAGTTCATTTCCAGGCAAGTCATTTAACATCACAGTAATTCAAGTCTATGCCCCTACCAATGATTCTGAAGAAGCTGAAGTTGATCAATTCTCTGAAAACCTAGAAGACATCCTAGAATTGTACAAAAAAGATCTTGATGAACCAGATAACTACAATGGTGGGGTCAGTCACAGTGCCAGACATTCTGCAGTGTGAAGACAAAGAACAAAAAAAGATGTTCCATTCATCAGTGGGGATTGGAATGCAAAACTAGGAAGTCAAGAGATACCTGAAGTAACACACACATTTGGCCCTGGAGAAAAAGTGAAGCAGGGCAAAGGTTAACAGTGTTTTGCTAAGAGAACACACTGGTCATAGCAAATACATTTTACAACAATACAAGAGATGAGTTTACACAAGGACATCACCGAATGGTCAATACCAAAATCAAACTAGTTACATTATTTGCAGCTGAAGATGAAGAAACAGTCAGCTGTGGCTTGGATCATGTTTCTCGTGAGAAAATTCAGGCTTAAAGAAAGCAGGGAAAACTTATAGGCAGCTAGGTATGACTTAATTCAAATTCCTACGAATATGCAGTGGAAGTGATGAATAGATTCAAGGGATTAGATCTAGTAGACAGTGTGCCTGAAGAACTACGCACGGAGGTCCATAATACTGTACAGGAGGCAGCAAACCAAACCATCCCAAAGAAAAAGAAAAACAAGAATGTGAAGCGGTTATCTGAGGAGGCTTTACAAATAGCTGAAGAAAGAAGAGAAGTGAAAAACGAGGGAGAAAAGGAAAGGTACATCCAACTAAATGCAGAGTTCCAAAGACTAGTAAGGAGAGACAAGAAGGCCTTCTCTGATGAACAGTGCATAACAACAGAGGAAAACAGCAGAAGCACAAAGACTAGAGGTCTCATCGGGAAAATTGGTAATATCAAGGGAACATTTCACCCAAAGATGGGCACAATAAAGGCCAGAAATGGCAGAGACCTAGTAAACGCTGAAGAGATCAAGAAGAGTTGGGAAGAACACATGGAAAAACCGACAAAAAAGATCTTTAGGAACCAAGTAGCTACAATGGTGTGGTCAGTTACCCAGAATCAGACATTCTGGACTTTGAAGACAAGTGGACCTTAGGAAGCCAGTGGATGCGATGGAATTCCAGTAGGTCTATTCAAAACTCGAAGGCATGATGCTATCAAAGTGTTGCACTCAGTATGTCAGCAAATCTGGAAGACTCAGCAGTGGCCACAGGATTGGAAAAGGTCAATCCTCATCCCAATTCCCAAGAAGGGTAGTGCTAAAGAACGTGCTAATCACCAGACAATTGCACTCATCTCTCATGTTAGCAAGGTTCTACTTAAAATCTTGCATGCTATTCTTCAGCATTATGAAAACCAAGAACTTCCAGATGTCCAAGTTGGGTTTAGAAAAGGCAGAGAAACCAGAGATCAAATTGCTGACATTCGTTGGATCATAGAGGCAGCATGGGAATTCCAGAAAAACATCTACCTCTGTTTCATCAACTATGCTAAAGCCTTTGACTGCATGGATCATAACAAAATGTGGAAAGCTCTTAAAGAGATGGGAATATCAGACCATCTTACCTTTCTCCTGAGAAACTTGTATGCTGCTCAAGAAAAAAGAGTTTGAGCCCAGTATGGAACAACTGATTGGTTCAAGACTGAGAAAGGAATATGATAGGGCTGTCTGCTGTCACCCTGTTTATTTAACCTATACACAGAGCACATCATGAGAAATGTTGGGCTGGGTGACTTACAAGATGAAGTTAAGATAGGTGGCAGAAACATCAACAACATCAGATATGTGGATGCCACTCTATTGGCAGAAAGCAAAGAGAAACTAAAGAGCCTCTTGATGAGAGTGAAAGAGGAGAGTGAAAGAGTTGGCTTAAAACTAAATATTAAAAAACTAAGATCATGGCATCCAGTCCCATTACTTCATGACAAATAGAGGGGGAAAAGGTGGAAGTAGTAACAGATTTTTCTCTTCTTGTATTCTAAAATCACTGTGGATGCTGAGTGTAGCCATGAAATCAGAAGACGTTGCTTCTTGGAAGAAAAGCTATGACAAATCTAGATAGTGAGTTGAAAAGCACAGATATTACTCTGCTGACAAACGTCTGTATAGTCAAGGCTATGGTCTTCACAGTTGCCACATACGGTTTTGAGAGCTGGACCCTAAAGAAGGCTGAGAGCTAAAGAATTGATGCCTTCAAACTGTGGCTCTGGAGAAGACTCCTGAGAGTCCCTTAGATAGCAAACCAGCCAGTCTTAAGGGAAATCAACCCTGAACACTTATTGAGAGTACTGATGCTGAATCTGAAGCTCCAGTATTTTGGTCATCTGAGGCAAACAGCTGACTCATTGGAAAAGTCCCTTGTGCTGGGAAAAACAGACAGCAAAAGGAGAAGTGGGCATCAGAGGATGAGATGGCTAGATGGCATCACCAATGCAGTGGACATGAACTTGGGAAGCTTCTGGAGACAAGGGAGGCCTGGCATGCTGAAGTCCATGGGGTCACGAAGAGTTAGACATAACTGGGCAACTGAACAACAACAAGGTCCTGTTACATGCCCACAATACCCTACATTCTCCTTATAAACTACGATCACAGTGCTATTTGTCTTTCATCTTTCATCTTTCCTTTTGGTATTTTGAGTTCTGTAAGGGCAGTGATCAAGTCTCTCTTGCTCAGTGTTATTGGTCCATTGTCAGAAAAATGTTAGGAGCTCTAGAAACATTTGATGAGTATAATTATAAACACTAAAAATCTAGTTCACTTCTGCTTGGTCACACTTATTTGTTGAACACTTATTACATGCAGGGATAACAAAGATTAATAAAGCAAGGCACTTCCATAAAAGGCAGCCAGAGTGACAATACATGATGTTCTACATCGCATGGCCCATCCACGCTCTAAGGCTGTAGTAGGGGCTATGAGAGCACAGGAAATTAGTCAGAACTCAGCCAGCAATTTCCAACAAGACTTTCCGTCTAAACTGAGTCCTCAATAAAACCAAAGGTTTGCCAGTTAAATCAGGATGATAAAAGCATTCCAGGTCAGGGAAGAGAACAAGCCATTTCAAAAGCATGAAAGAGCATGATGTATGAGAAATTTTTTAAATCTTCGACTACTATTTATTATTAAGACATGGTTGAAAGTTATTTTTGCAAAGTCGGTTTCCAACTGAAAGCACTTTAAGACTCCACTGTCTGATTATACATGGAAATTAGTTTTTACCAAGAAAAAGGATCATTATAGGGAAGTTATAATGTTTGGATATCTGGGCTCTGAAGAACAGAGTAGAATAAAAACAACTGCTGCTGCTGCTGCTGCTGCGTTGCTTCAGTCATGTCCGACTGTACGACCCCAGAGACGGCAGCCCACCAGGCTTCCCCGTCCCTGGGATTCTCCAGGCAAGAACACTGGAGTGGGTTGCCATTGCCTTCTCCAATGCATGAAAGTGAAAAGTAAAAGTGAAGTCGCTCAGTCGTGTCCCACTCTTAGCGACCCCATGGACTGCAGCCCACCAGGCTCCTCCGTCCATGGGATTTTCCAGGCAAGAGTACTCGAGTGGGGTGCCATTGCCTTCTCCATTTGCTTACTACAGAGAATTATTATTTGTTGTTTGGATTTTCATTTTGTTTTTAGGAGCATTCTATTTCTTTCATAATAAAAAGTTATCCATATCTATCTATACACACACATACACATATATTTTAATCTATGTTTCTTTATTTCTGTAAACTACCATGGTATAATAAGAAAACTTCAAATTGTCAAGGTAATGATTGGTTATACTTAGACTGCTGTAACTTGTATAAGGTTAATTCTCCTGGTAGGAACTAAAATGAGATGTTTTTTAAAAGGTGTTTAAATTTATCAGAGACAAGGACAGGTAAGACTTAAAGAGCATCACTATGAGGGAAATACAATTCAATGAAACTCAAATTCTACACATGATTTCATCTTTGAATACTTACCAACTTCTGAACAATACATCCACTGAGTGAGGTGGTGAGAATGTTAAAACAGATGTTAAATGCTATAACACAAAACAGAATTTCTATAGAATTCACAGTGCTGAAGACTAACAGCTGATATGACGAGCCTAACAAGAATGAGGGGCTATGGTTAAAATTTAGTCTTTTAGTGTAGCCCAGAAAGAGGTAAACAGAGGAAAAGGAGAAAACCCAGATAAACATGAGCTAAAAAATAAGATGATCTGCCTACATTCCACCTGCCCATAGGAAGTAAATAAAACCTACTGGAAGAAATAAAATAGCATCTAGACCCTATGCCATCATTAATTCACATTGCATTCAATACAATGTCAAAAAGCCATATTTATCAAAAATAAAAGGAAACAACAAAATTCAAGAACATGGTTAAAGGAATAAACCCAAGTAATCAAGATACTGGAGTTTTCAAAAATGGACTTAAATTACAACTAATAATTTGAATAAAATAGATGAACAGATGAATTAAACCAGAGATTCTAAACTCATGTGTAAAAAAAGGAAGCAAACAATTCCTCAAAATTAAAAATATAGTAACTACAATTAGGTATTCAAAACATGACAGGACAGAAGTTTAGGAAATTTGAAAACTGATAATCAGAAAACATCCAGGTAGAAATACAAAGAAAATATAAAGACAAAAATTACAGAAAACTATGAAAGGAACACGTGGGATATGGAAGATTCAAAACGTGTACACTTACATTTTGAGGAAGAGAGAAAGTGAAAGAATGAATGTTTTTAAATACAAGCTGAAAATTTTTCAAAATTTATGAAAGTTATCAAGCAACAATAATCAAAATGAATACAAGGCAGTGCAAACACAAAGAAAAAACAGAATTCACACATAAAATCAAAACTGACAAAATGAGAGATATACTTAAAGTAGCAAAGGAAATGAGACAATTTTTCTTGAAAGGAGTAACTGCAATTTTAAAAACTGACTTTTACTACTATATTAATTTCTTAATTTTTTCAAGTTTTTCTCATATGATAGTTATTTTAAGCTGTGCTTATACAACAATGGATGAAAAACATGATGAAAATTATGCGTGTATCATGTTAGATGGGGATAAAGTCTAAGGAGTAAATGATTCAGGAAAGATGATAGGGTGTGGCAGGAAGCTTGCTACTTAAGCAGTTAGGGAAAAGAATTCACAAGGAACCAGATGGACATTTGGGGAAAGAGTTTTGCAGGCCAAAGATCAGCCTGGCCTAAGAACATGATTTGGGAGTATGCTCAGGAGGTCATCAAGGAAGGTGAAGAAAGGGTAGGTGGTTTGGGCCAAAATCAGATGGAAAGAAGCACAAGAAAAGCAATGGGCTCATTCAAAGATATCCACTTTCTTTTCCTCCCTTTTAAAAAATGTACTTGGTCACAACACACAGAATTTGTACATTAGTTGTTCTCCCTCATTCCCACTTTTGTTTTAGCATTAAATTTTAAATTCCTATATTAAAATGCTCAGTATCCAACAATTCCAACAATTCCAAAAATGCTGAATTTTTCCCTGGTAGCTCACGTTTTAATGAAGCTCATTCTAGTTTTCCTAAGGAGGTCTCATTAGCAGAGAATTCCCTGAATTCGTATATGTTTAAAGCTTTTTCTACCACCTTTATACTTAGGAAATATTTAACTTGATATAAAATCCTTGGTTTACACTTCTTTTATTGAATTTTTGCATATCCTACTCTATTGTGGCCTTGCTTTGAATGTTGCTTTTAAATAATTGAATGTCATTCTAATTCTTTTTGCTTTGTAACTTATTTGATCTTTTTGTTTAAAGAACTTGAATAGTTTTTAATCTCTATCTTCAAAGTTTAATGCTTTTACTAGGGGACTTTTAAGAGCTAATCATTCTCAGTTAATTTTCTCGTTTGCCCTTTCAATTTGTGGATTCAGGTCTTCATTTATTTTTAAAAAGAATCTGGGGTTATAGTTTAACATATTAGTAATATACCATTATTTTTCCCCAAGGAGTACTTCTTTTTTCCTTTTATTTTTTTAATTTTTCTTTCTCAGATGCTATGTGTTTCAAGAAGCCATTTCACAAAGTGAAAACTTCAGTCTTCTTTGAAAAATCAGGCTGTGAAAGTTCAGGATATTTAAAAATCATCTCCACAACTGTCTTAGTTTTAATGGCAGCTTTAGAATAACTTTAGGTCTCCTGGTAGCTCTTCTCTTCTCTTTCCTGCACTTCTCTTTTTTCTGCCCGTTCCCACCCCCCACCCCCATCTTCCTCTCCTCTCTCCTACAACTGTCCCTTTCTCTTTCTGCCTGCTCTTTCCAACACAAAGCTTTTGTTTGCAGCAGGGTATAGTGTACACTGGATCTACTGCCGCCTGTACTTACTTTTCCCATGGGCTTCCCTGGTGGCTCAGAAGTAAACAATCTGCCTGCTAATGCAGCAGGCATGGATTGGGAATATCCCCTGGAGGAGGAAATGCCAACCCACTGCAGTATTCTTGCCTGGAGAATTCCATGCACAGAGGAGCCTGGTGGGCTACTGTCCATGGGGACGATTTAAGCAACTAAATAACAACTTACTTTTCCCACCTTTAAAGTTTGAGCACTTTTATTTTCAATTTATGATAAAGACATGGTTTTAGTGCAATGTTTCTTTTCTTCTTACTTTATTTTGTTTTAGGAGGAAATACTGGAAGATGCAGACCAGTAGCTGCTATTGTCCTATCTACCTGGAAGTCTCTTAAATGCACTCTGTGATGCAAAAGCAAATCTATATAGTTTAATTTTCTCTCTTTTGTACAGAAAAGAAATCACTGTGCATGCAATTAAATACTTCTTTTTTGAAATAATACATTTATCATGAAAATCTCTCCACAGCAGTTTCAACATTTATCTTATGTATAGAGTTTAATATATTTGTTACTAAAAATTTTCACATGCTGCTAAATTGAACAGCTATGAAAAATCAGATTAGGAACAGTATACTCAATATTAATGAAACTTCTGGCAGAACTGCAACAATTTCAAAGTAAAAATATCAGTAGAGTTAAAGACACAGGAGACCATCAAAAAATGCAGTACTATAATAAATACATGCTCTTCCAAAAAAAAAAAATAATAATACAGATAGCTCAACAGAGGGGATATAAGGAAGAAATGAAGCTGATTAGTGCAATGTTTCTTTTCTTCTTACTTTATTTTGTTTTAGGAGGAAATACTGGAAGATGCAGACCAGTAGCTGCTATTGTCCTATCTACCTGGAAGTCTCTTAAATGCACTCTGTGATGCAAAAGCAAATCTATATAGTTTAATTTTCTCTCTTTTGTACAGAAAAGAAATCACTGTGCATGCAATTAAATACTTCTTTTTTGAAATAATACATTTATCATGAAAATCTCTCCACAGCAGTTTCAACATTTATCTTATGTATAGAGTTTAATATATTTGTTACTAAAAATTTTCACATGCTGCTAAATTGAACAGCTATGAAAAATCAGATTAGGAACAGTATACTCAATATTAATGAAACTTCTGGCAGAACTGCAACAATTCCAAAGTAAAAATATCAGTAGAGTTAAAGACACAGGAGACCATCAAAAAATGCAGTACTATAATAAATACATGCTCTTCCAAAAAAAAAAATAATAATACAGATAGCTCAACAGAGGGGATATAAGGAAGAAATGAAGCTGCTGATTTCTGGGAGGACTGAAGAAGATCACCAATAGCACCGAATCAGAGCCTTTGACAGAAAAGAAGACTGTGGAGTGGAGTGGACAGGCATCATGGATGTGAACTATTTCTGTGGCTTGGTGCTTTCAGCTGACACTGAACTCTGCATTGAACTGCTTGGTGCTTGATGGCACGAATTAATCAGATGATGGGAAACTTCCCATGTAAATCAACATACAGTCCATCTTCTAGTAATATCATACATCTATTTACCAGTCATTTCAATTCAGTTCAGTTCAGTCGCTCAGTCATGTCCAACTCTGCGACCCCATGAATCGCAGCACACCAGGCTCCCTGTCCATCACCATCTCCCAGAGTTCACTCAGACTCACGTCCATCGAATCAGTGATGCCATCCAGCCATCTCATCCTCTGTCGTCCCCTTCTCCTCCTGCCCCCCATTCCTCCCAGCATCAGTCTTTTTCAATGAGTCAACTCTTCACATAAGGTGGCCAAAATACTGGAGCTTCAGCTTTAGCATCATTCCTTCCAAAGAACATCTAGGACTGATCTCCTTTAGGATGGACTGGTTGGATCTCCTTGCAGTCCAAAGGACTCTCAAGAGTCTTCTCCAACACCACAGTTCAAAAGCATCAATTCTTCCGTGCTCAGCTTTTTCCACAGTCCAACTCTCACATCCATACATGACCACAGGAAAAACCATAGCCTTGACTAGACGGACCTTTGTTGGCAAAGTAATGTCTCTGCTTTTGAATATGCTATCTAGGTTGGTCATAGCTTTTCTTTCAAGGAGTAAGTGTCTTTTGTTTTTTTAATATTTTTAATATAAATTTATTTATTTTAATTGGAGGCTAATTACTTTATAACATGTATTGGTTTTGCCATACATCAACATGAATCCGCCACAGGTATACACGTGATCCCCATCATGCACCCCTCCCACCTCTCTCCCCATACCATCCCTTTGGGTCATCCCAGTGCACTAGCCCTAGGCATCCTGTATCATGCATTGAACATGGACAGGTGATTCGTTTCATATATGATATTGTACATGTTTCAGCCATTCTCCCAAATCATCCCGCCCTCGCCCTCTCCCACAGAGTCCAAAAGACTGTTCTATACATCTGTGTCTCTTTTGCCATCTCTCATGCAAGGTTATCGTTTCCATCTTTCTAACTCCTATATATATGCGTTAGTATACAGTATTGGTGTTTTTTTTTCTGGCTTACTTCACTCTGTTATTATAATAGGCTCCAGTTTCATCCACCTCATTACAATGGATTCAAATGTATTCTTTCTAATGGCTGAGTAATACTCCATTGTGTATATGTACCAAAGCTTTCTTATGCATTTATCTGCTGATGGACATCGAGGTTGCTTCCATGTCCTGGCTATTATAAACAGTGCTGTGATGAACATTGGGGTACACGTGTCTCTTTCAATTCTGGTTTCCTTGGTGTGTATGCCCAGCAGTGGGATTGCTGGGTCATAAGCAGAAATTCTATTTCCAGTTTTTTAAGGAATCTCCACACTGTTCTCCATAGTGGCTGTACTTGTTCGCATTCCCACCAACAGTGTAATAGGGTTCCCTTTTCTCCATACCTTCTCCAGCATTTATTGCTTGTAGACTTTTGGGTTGCAGCCATTCTGACTGGCGTGAAATGGTACTTTATTGTGGTTTTGATTTGCATTTCTCTGATAATGAGTGATGTTGAGTATCTTTTCATGTGTTTGTTAACCATCTGTATGTCTTCTTTGGAGAACTGTCTGTTTAGTTCTTTGGCCCATTTTTTGATTCGGTCGGTTTTCTGGAATTGAGCTGCAGGAGCTTCTTGTATATTTTTAAGAGTAGTTCTTTGTCAGTTGCTTCATTTGCTATTATTTTCTCACATTCTGAGCACTATCTTTTCACCTTGCTTATAGTTTCCTTTGTTGTGCAGAAGCTTTTAATTTTAATTAGGTCCCATTTGTTTATTTTTGCTTTTATTTCCATTACTCTGGGAGGTGGGTCATAGAGGATCCTGCTGTGATTTATGTTGGAGAGTGTTTTGCCTATGTTCTCCTGTAGAAGTTTTATAGTCTCTGGTCTTACATTTAGATCTTTAATCCATTCTGAGTTTATTTTTGTGTATAGTGTTAGAAAGTGTTCTAGTTTCATTCTTTTACAAGTGGTTGACCAGTTTTCCCAGCACCACTTATTAAAGAGATTGTCTTTTCTCCATTGTTATTTTTGCCTCTTTTGTCAAAGATAAGGTATACAAAGGTGTGTGAATAAGTGTCTTTAAATTTCATGGCTGCAATCACCATCTGCAGTGATTTCTGGAGCCACCAAAAAATAAAATCTGACACTGTTTCCACTGTTTCCCATCTATTTTCCATGAAGTGATGGGAACAATTGCTATGATCTTTGTTTTCTGAATGTTGAGCTTTAAGCCAACTATTTGACTCTCCTCTTTCACTTTCATGAAGAGGCTTTTTAGTTCTTCTTCACTTTCTGCCATAAGGGTGGTGTCATCTGCATATCTGAGGTTATTGATCTTTCTCCTGGCAATCTTGATTCCAACTGTGCTTCATCCAGCCCAGAGTTTCTCATGAGGTACTCTGCATAGAAGTTAAATAAGCAGGGTGACAATATATAGCCTTGACGTACTCCTTTTCCTATTTGGAACCAGTCTGTTGTTCCATGTCCAGTTCTAACTGTTGCTTCCTGACCTGCATACAGATTTCTCAAGAGGCAAGTCAGGTGGTCTGGTATTCTCATCTCTCTTAGAATTTTCCACAGTTTATTGTGATCCACACAAAGGCTTTGGCATAGTCAAAAAAGCAGAAAGAGATGTTTTTCTGGAACTCTCTTGCTTTTTCCATGATCCAGCGGATGTTGGCAATTTGATCTCTGCTTCCTCTGCCTTTTCTAAAACCAGCTTGACCATCAGGGAGTTCACGGTTCACGTATTGCTGAAGCCTGGCTTGGAGAATTTTGAGCATTACTTTACTAGCATGTGAGATGAGTGCAGTTGTGTGGTAGTCTGAGCATTCTTTGGCATTGCCTTTCTTTGGGATTAGAATGAAAACTGACCTTTTCCAGTCCTGTGGCCACTGCTGAGTTTTTCAATTTGCTGGCATATTGAGTGCAGCACTTTCACAGCAACATCTTTCAGCATTTGCAATAGCTCAACTGGAATTCCATCACCTCCACTAGCTTTATTCATAGTGGTTTTTTTTAAGGCCCACTTGACTTCACATTCCAGGATGTCTGGCTCTAGGTGAGTGATCTCACCATGATGATTAACTGGGTCAAGTATGACCTTATTTTTGTATTCCATAAGTAGACTGTATTCATCTGTCTCACACACATATTTAAATCTTAGAATTTATGAAAATTATCCTCTGTAAGCAATTTGAAACTTCACTTGTAGAAGTGCCAATGTCATAGATTTTGAAGTTTCCTGTGTGTTGGTTTTTGAAATTGTATCCTGACTTTCCTTATTTCTGATCCAGTATTCATTTTCTTGTTCCATTAATGATATGTCTCCATCATCTTAAATCATGTGGTTAGCCTCACCTTCCTATTTTCTTTGGCTCTTGTAGGTTTATACTTTTTAAATCTTCTAGGAACATTTTAATTGATATGAACATGCTTGATTATATATAACCCCCTCAGATAGCCAATGTATAATTATTCTTATAATTAATGAAACTATCAACAAAATTTACCTTTTAAGACTAATAGATTATATATTCTGCTAAAAAGAAACAGTTCATAACTATGAAAACATTACATTACTTGTAATATAGTATTCATTAACAATGTGAGATTTTGCATTGAACAACCTAGATCTGAATTTTGCTTTTAGTCTTTACTAGACTAGTTGTGTGATTTTCAACAGGTGGCTTATCCTTTCTGATCTTCAGTTTTTACAATGTGTATGTCACAGAGTTACTGAGTAAGTTAAATGAGTAGAGATGTGACAGGACTCTATAAGTTTGCACTAGAGAGATGATACATCCAATATTTAGTAATTATTTTTTTCTCTTGTATAATCTTACAGGATGTGTATTAGGATACCTACACAGTTAACCAGAAAATAACTCTAATGAGAGAACTAGGACAGATTTGATCCCAGTGTGGCTCATTGCTAGAAACCCATGGAGACATGGAGGAATGGAGAGCCATATACAAGCATGTTTACCATTTTGCAAGGATTCAATTATAGCTGTTTGGATGATGGTGAATGTATTCTATTACATAGTGGGGGAAAAAAGCTGAATGTGAATAAAACTAATAAATGTGACATCACAACTTTATAGAAGCATTTTACAAACATAACTTGTTTCTAAATATGTTGTATAACCTAGAATTCTTTTGTTATTGTTAGCCAACCACTAACTTACAATCATATTTAGGAAGTTAAGGACAGTTCTGAAAGGTGAAGGATTCCTTGAGTCAGCATTACTGTGTTATTCATAGGATTGCTTTTTTTCTTGAGACTAATATAGAGCTTACTGATTTTGTTTAGTCAGCCTCCTGGTTCAAGGTTTCTTCTTATCAACATCCTGTCATATGATTCTATAAACACAGGATTAAGGATTATAGAGTAATTTATTTAAAAAAAATATTCCAATGAGATGCTGACTTTAGTTTTTTGGTGGAAAGATTGAAATTGCCTACAACTTTATGATCAGTATGGACAGAGTTTGAATACTTCAGTACTTTTGTCTTAAGCTGCTTTCACATCATTACTCGTCTGTCCCAATTTTTGAGTGTTAATTTTTCAATTAAACTTTTTCATATTAGTTTTTCTACAAAAAACTCTGTATTCCTAAGTAATAAGATTTACTTCACAATGTTAAGCATAAATCTGCCAACCTGATTTTATTTATATTCACAAACTTCTATTGAGAATGGCTAGATCAACTTATTTTTGTGTTTGTGCATATGAGTATGTGTTCATGAGACCTCAATTCACACATTTAATGATATAACTGTACTAATGTTGAGAAAAATTTCTAAAATTACCGGGATTTTTACCTGACATTTTAGATTGATAAAATTACATCTCATGTAATACAGTTTACTCAGATTGTAGTCTCTCCGAGTATAATACACAAATACTATACTGGCTTTTAAAACATTTTAAATGGAAATAAGTTAATTAAAATATAACTCACGGTTGCTATAATACCCTCACATTTATGTTTTCCTTTTTAAAAAAAATTCAGTTTGAACTTAATAAAATAGCCTGTAAAAATCAGAAAACAGACAAATCCATTTGATAGTCCCTGCTTAGCTCCTCAAGATTTTGGCCTGCCTCTCCCAGTTAGGAGATGGATATCTCTTCTTCAAAAATCACCCTGGGCTTTAAGATTCTCTGAAAAATTGTGCTTGCTAAGAAGGAACTGAGGAATGTATTGAAACTGCATTCAATATGCATTTTAGTATACATACAATATCTCACTTAAAATATACAACACACTTTAATATTTTTTAAAATCTGGGAGGACATATATCAAACATTAGCATCAATTATTGCTGCCTTGTGACTTTACATGTTGTTTCTTCCTTTATTATAAATAGGTCTATTTTTTAAACAGTGATAGTATTCATTCACAAATATATGAAACATCTATATAGACATTACTGTTTTAGGTTCTGAAAAGTGAACAAAAGAGTATATAATGGAGCTTATAATTTTACAATAATTTTTATTTAAAAATAATTTTAGATTATGACAATTCTGTAAAATTTTGTACTTGAAAACCAGATTATTTCTGCATGATGAGAAAGAATACTTTTGTTTTTTGTATTTCAAAATTTTTTCTAGAAGTATGACTTCACTGTGATAAAAACTTAAAAAATAAAACCACAAATACAATTATTTCAATTGACCAATTTCTTAAATTCTGACTTACAGTTTTTTCTGTCTGTTCCATAACTGAGAAAACTCTCATCCTGAAAGTGAATCTTGATTTTATGACCGCCATGTCAACCATTATATTTTCTCACTTTATTTGTTTCCAATTGTCATCATTTATGTGATTTGATAATTTAAATGTAAAAATCTGCTTCAAACTGTTCCCAATAAAAAGTATATTTATTTTATCTCTATTTTTAAAATTTTGCTTTCTTAATAAATTTCCTTTTTATGTTATATTTTTCTTCCCATCTCTGTTCTTTCTTTATGAGTTTCTGCTTGAATTTCATGAATTCATTTATCTGTAAGCTATTCTGAACTTAAATTCATTTCCTAAGTTATCTTTATTATAGCAAATTACTTTTGCAACACAGGCCTGGCTCCATTTCTTCAGACCAACATACCGTTCCATTAGCCATGTAGTTGTAGACTCATGTTTTATGTTCTTGTTGATTTTTTAAAAGGCTTTTTTTTCTTATGTGCATAATATATCATGAAGATAACTAGATTAATAAATATTTCACAGGGTTATAAGGTTTGTCCATTCAGTGACTTCCAACATGCTGTTTCATACTTATTTTTCACTCCTAAAGTAGCAGTGCTTGTTCATATATAGCTCGATTCTTCTCGTCTATATTTTTATGAGTTTCTATTGGGGTCAAGAAAGTTCCAGAAAAACATCTATTTCTGCTTTATTGACTATGCCAAAGCCTTTGACTGTGTGGATCTCAATAAACTGTGGAAAATTCTTCAAGAGATGGGAATACCAGATCATCTGACCTGCCTCTTGAGAAACCTATATGTAGGTCAGGAAGCAACAGTTAGAACTGGACATGGAACAACAGACTGGTTCCAAATAGGAAAAAGAGTATGTCAAGGCTGTATATTGTCACCCTGCTTATTTAACTTATATGCAGAGTACATCATGAGAAACGCTGGACTGGAAGAAACAAAGCTGGAATCAAGATTGCCGGGAGAAATATCAATAACCTCAGATATGCAGATGACACCACTCTTATGGCAGAAAGTGAAGAGGAACTAAAAAGCCTCTTGCTGAAAGTGAAAGAGAAGAGTGAAAAAGTTGGCTTAAAGCTCAACATTCAGAAAATGAAGATCATGGCATCTGGTCTCATCACTTCATGGAAAATAGATGGGGAAACAGTGGAAACAGTATCAGACTTTCTTTTTGGGGGCTCCAAAATCACTGCAGATGGTGACTGCAGCCATGAAATTAAAAGACACTAATTTCTTGGGAAAAAAGTTATGACCAACCTAGATAGCATATTCAAAAGCAGAGACATTACTTTGCCAACAAAGGTCCGTCTAGTCAAGGCTATGGTTTTTCCTGTGGTCCTGTATGGATGTGAGACTTGGACTGTGAAGAAGGTTGAGCACCCAAGAATTGATGCTTTTGAACTGTGGTGTTGGAGAAGACTCTTGAGAGTCCCTTGGACTGCAAGGAGATCCAACCAGTCCATTCTGAAGGAGATCAGCCTTGGGATTTCTTTAGAAGGAATGATGCTAAAGCTGAAACTCCAGTACTTTGGCCACCTCATGCGAAGCGTTGATTCATTGGAAAAGACTCTGATGCTGGAAGGGATTGGGAGGCAGGAGGAGAAGGGGACGACAGAGGATGAGATGGCTGCATGGCATCACTGACTGGATGGACGTGAGTCTGAGTGAACTCCAGGAGATGGTGTTGGACAGGGAGGCCTGACATGCTGCAATTCATGGGGTCGCAAAGACTCGGACATGACTTAGCGACTGAACTGATTGGGGTCAATTGGAAACTATATTGGCTGATTCTCTGAAAACATTAATATTTAATTTACAATTTACATTTTATATACTGTATACTATTTCTCCTACCACTTCAAACAATTTACTGGAAAAAACTATAATTTGCAGGAAGTAACCTGAGTCACCTCCATAGTGTATGTTAGCAGAAGTACTGAAACATTGTCACTAGAGTTTAAGCGAAGATTTCACTTTTTCCTATATTGGCATAAGTATTTTATATTGATAGATGAGAAAACCTAATTTAAGACCTTCTACCCAAATGCTATTTAGAGATAGCATCATGGTTGGTTAAAAAAAAAAAAAATTCACTAGATAATGACACTTAAATCCTAAATGAGACAAAACAAATAATCCTCAAAATTAGTTATTTGAAGTCTTCAGGAGTTGATATTGGCATGTAAACCTAACAATCTAAAATACAAAATAGCAACCTCCTCCTATTAGATGAGATCAATGGTATATTTAATCTTTTTTTTTCAAAATTCAATCTTGCTTTATTTTATTATTATTATTATTATTGTTTACTTTACAATACTGTATTAGTTTTGCCATACATTGACATGAATCCACCACTGGTGTACATGAGTTCCCAACCCTGAACCCCCTCCCACCACCCTCCCCATATCATCTCTCTGGGTTATCCCAGTGCACCAGCCCCAAGCATCCTGTATCCTGTATCAAACCTAAACTAGTGATTCATTTCTTACATGATAGTACACATGTTTCAATGCCATTCTCCCAAATCATCCCACTCTCTTCCCTCTCTCACAGAGTTCAAAAGTCTGTTCTTTACATCTGTGTCTCTTTTGTTGTCTCGCATACGGGGTTATCATTACCATCTTTCTAAATTCCATATATATGTGTTAGTATACTGTATTGATGTTTTTCTTTCTGGCTTATTGAATCTTTAACAGAGTAGTGAGAGGAGGAAGAAATAGCCCTAGATGCTGGTAAGAAGAAAACAACTGCAAATTTAATAAGGAGATGACTGACTAGCCTAGAGTTGAAACAGAAGTGCGTCCCTTGCTACCAAGGGGCAATAAGGGGCCTGAAGATATTGGAGGGTGTATGGGGGGAAAAGGAGAAAACTACCAGGTTATATGAGGGCTACCCTGGTGGCTCAGTGGTAAGGAATCCTTCCCTGCCAAAGCAAGAGATGTGGGTTCAATTCTTGGGTCGGGAAGATCCCCTGGAGAGGAAATGGCAACCCACTCCAGTTATTCTTGCCTGGGAAATCCCTTGGACAGAGGAGCCTGGCAGGCTATGATTCAAGGGGTCACAAAGAGTCAGACATGACTTACCAACTAAACAATAATCAGGTTATATGAGTCTCACACAGCATCAGGCAGTGGTCCTGTAACAGAGCAGGATGAGCACAGCCCTGAGCAGACAGCCATTACTCTGCATCCTGTTACTAGGCAACAGGTCTTTCTCAGCCATTGGTCATTGCCTCAGTGGGCCCTGCCCACAAGGAACTAACTGTCAGTGAGTGATTATTAGTTGTCCTGTTCAGCTATTTCAGCACAGCAGTGGGCCCTGTCCACTGGTAACTGGCAATGAGGGACCCTGGGGAAGTGATTCAGTCAAGGTCAGTGGCGTTGTGGTCATTAGTGGAAAGTGAGGTAAGAGGCAGATTCAGGCCTCCTCCTGGAGGCCCTCCAGTTTTTATCCAGCCTTGGGCCAGCAAGTGAGCTGGAGGGGCCAGGGAACAGACTGGGGCTAAGTACGGCAGGGCTCCAGAGCCCGCACTAAGACCCGCCATGAGTTGTGGCCCTTGAGGAGCCGTGAGCCTCTCCCCACCCCTGTCTCTGCAACCTAATAGCAATGGCCACCTGTCTCGGTCACAGCCTGTGAGATCTAGTCTCCCCATCTGGGTGCCATGAGGAGATTGAGGGCCAGTTGGGTTGGATGCCTGACTCCTTTAGGGATGACAGCTAGGCAGGATATGGGAACCTGGCCCTGAAAGGAGCTGCCAGCTGAGATCTGCCTCCTTTTAGCCAGGATTGGGATCTTGGAGGGTGTTGGGCCTTGGGACTTCCCCCTTTCTCATCAGGACAGAGAATAACATTCATCTGGTAGGGGTTTACAGGAATATTGTTACCTGTCCATGACCAGACCTCAAGAACAAAGGATGTGGCACTGAGAAGTCTGCAGCAACCATGTATATCCTTAATGTTTTGCTTTTAAAGGGACTTGCTAAAAGCTTTTAGTAACTTTGGGTTCTTAGAGCATGAGCCTCTTTGTATGAGTCTGTTCCAAACTTAATCCATTCCAATCTCTTCAGAACAATAAATCTTTCTCTGTTCTAAACTCTAATGTTTAGTACTGAAGGGCCTCATTGTGCAAAGGGCATATGGACTTGTGATTTCAGTAACAGTCCTTTACCTCTCCATCTTACCCTGTGCCTTGGCAAATGAAATGGCCTGAGTTTTTATGGAAATAGCATCATTTATAACAACTGTATTTTCCTGTATTCAATCTTTCTGACATTCATTCAAATATTACATTAAGAATGCAAGAGCATAATGTTAAAATGACTTTTTCAGACCAAACATAAATAATCCATATAGAAAACTGATTCTGAGGAATGTCATGGATAATGCCTGGAAGAGCAAATATATGCTAAATCTAATGACCCCTTTTCAAAAAAACCTTTTCATAAATTAATAGTGGTACTCCTCAGTATCCCTCTTTCAATAGAGATAGTTGATAGAGAAATAAGGCAAAAAAAATTATTCAATGTATAGATTTAACCAACTCTGTCAAAGAACTGACTTAATTTATAATTACACATCCAATACTGGCAAAAACGTAATTGTCCTCAAACATAATGAAACACTCAATGACATAGAGCATATGCTGGCCCATAATACAAGTCACAAATTTTTTTTTTTTAGGATGGAAATTGTGCAGAGTATAATTTTGAACTATGATGGTATTAATTATAAATCATAAACTATAATATATCCAGAGAATCTACATATGCTTAAAGATTACACAACACACATCTAGTAGATCATGAGTCAAGAAAATATCTCAAATACAAAAAAAAAAAAAAAGTTAAATGATGAAAACACAACTTGTTAAAATTTGCTTATAGCTGATCAGTGCTTAGATTTGTATTATTATATGCAATAATAGAGAAGGAAAAAGACATAAAATGAATGATATGAACTTTGACAGCAAAAAGCTAGATGAAGACTAACATAGATGGAGGAAAATTATATGATAACTGTAAAAATGAAGGAAACACATTTGAGAAAATTCAACATCCATTCATGATAAAACTTCTAAGTAGGAATAGCAGTGTTTTACTTTCAGCCTGATAAATTAAGGCTAAATAACAAAATTAAAATAAAAAGTCCTACAGCTAATATCATATTAATGGTAAAATATGAACCACATTCCCCTATGATATGGAGGAAGACAAGGCATTCAAGTCTTATCAGCATGATTCAATATTGTACTAAAGGTCATAGTGAGTACAATGAAGCAAAAATAAGATATAAGAGATGAGAGCCTGGTGGAAGATGGTGGCAAAGTAAGATGTGGAGATTATCTTTCTTCCCAAAGATACTTCAAAAACACAGCTGCATGTAACTCCTATAAAGCACCTACTGAATGCTGGCAAAAACCCTCAGACTTACGAAAAGGCAACTTAACCCTCACACAAAGTGGTAGGGAAACCTGAAAAAAAAAAGAGAGAGAGAGACAGAGACCAAGGAAATTGGACGGGTCCTGCACCTTGGGGAGGGAGCTGTGAGGGAGGAAGTTTCTGCACACACTCAGGGGTGTAGGGACATAACCTCAGAGGGGAACACAGCAAAGGGTGCTAAGAAGGCCAAACAGAGATAACTCATCACAGTGACTGCTGTCTATAAGCATTCCCCAGCAAAGAAGTTGTTTGCACACTCACCTCAGGGAGTGGGGGTGGGTGCTGATGCTTGGGGTTCAGACTCCAAGGAGAGGACTGGGGTTGATGGCCTTGAAGATACTCTGAGGAAGTTAGTACAACACAGCCAAGGGAGTCCAAGGAAAAGCCTAGGCCTACCAGAGAGGCAAGAGACCTTAACTCTGCGGACCTCTAACTCTAGGTGTTCTCAGACCACAGGACCCCGCCTTCATGATTGCCATAGCTGGGACCAGCCAGCTGCTGTCTGTGAACTCAGGGGTGGACATGCCCATACACCTGTCGCCACTAAGGCTGGCACAAGTGCCAGAGGTGGGGGGCGAGACAAGGCTGGGGTCTGAAATCCCAGAAGGGGCATGATGGCTGCAGTAGCCGTGGCCAGGCAGTGAACAGGCACAAGTCACTACCCAAAACTTCCTGGGAGCCTATGCAGCTTAGCTCTTCCAAGAGACCCATGAAATAGGGGCAATTTCTCTGGGAGAGTGCACAACCCACTGCAGACTGTAACTTCCAGCAGGTCTCTACAAGGTCCCCACCACTGCAGGCACTCCCCACACTGAACAAGTTAGGCCTAATAACCCTCAGCCTTCACTCCCTCTTGTTTGGGCAGGGAACAGATGTTGGAGGGCAGCCTACAAGCAGAGGTGGGGCCGAAACCAAAGAGAAACACTAGGGACTGGGACCAAAGAAGAAGAAGGGAATGCACCTCTGCAGCAGCAGGTATATGAGATTGAATCCTCACAGTTAGCTAGATACTGCTGAAGCTCCAATACTTCGGCCACTTGATGCAAAGAACTGACTTATTAGAAAAGACCTTAATGCTGGGAAAGACTGAAAGGAGAAGGGGACGACAGAGGATGAGATGGTTGGATAGCATCACCAAATCAATGGACATGAGTTTGGGCAAGCTCCAGGAGACAGTGAAGGACAGAGAGGCCTGGTGTACTGCAGTCCACAGGGTCTCAAGGAGTTGGACATGAATGAGCTACTGAAAAACAACAAAAGATAGCAAAGATTCATCAGGCGGCTGCTATCACAGTATTTTTAAGGAAATGGCACTCTCCATTGCACTCTTCATAAATTTCCATGATCACTTCTCTACTACACTGTGTACCTGGGAGGATGGCTAGGGACTAATGGCCACATCTGAATAGAATCATAACTGAAACTTATGTTTTCCAAACACCCAACAGAAGTTTTGGTGTACAGAAATATCTTTTTATCTTTTTTACTCTTTTCCCTAATATTTTTGACTCCTTAGTTTTTCTTACATTTTTAGATACTTTATTCACTTTAATGTAAACAATTAGGCAGCAACTTAATAGTCCTCACTCTTCTCCAAATTTTCCTTTATGAATTTTTTTGCCAATACCAAGGAGTTGAAATTTCTCATTCATAAATAAGAAACTAGCAAAAAACCTCTGACAAAGAGGTTTTGCTGCTTCATACTCAGAATGGGTCAGCAATTACCCTGGGATCAAAAGCCCCTCAGAATTTTTTTTCTCTCCTTTACCTTACTTCAAAGTACCCTTGCCTTACATAGCCTTAGGGCTGAAAGACAATTCTATTCATGACACCAACTTTTAATATCTACAGATGATCAGGTATTAGCAAGAGTCTTGGATTTGGGTAGATAATCAAGCTCATAAGGCATGGTAGCCTTCACTCAGTACCACATTTATGAGCTTTAATAAAAGATAAATAACAGAGAACATAGTAAGCACCATGGCAGTTGAGCAGTGGTCTCCTGAAGGCCAAGAAAATCTTCTGAGTGTTCCAGAAACTCATTAATTAAGATTATGACTGAGAGCTGATACTGAATTTAATAACATGAAGGTGACTGGTTACTTTCACAAAAAAGTTACAGCACCATGTTGGAGTAAAAGCCTGATTAGAGTAGGTTAAAGGGAGGAAATAGATGGGGAAACAGTGGAAACAGTGTAAGACTTTATTTTTGGGGGGCTCCAAAATCACTGCAGATAGTGACTGCAGCAATGAAATTAAAAGACGCTTACTCCTTGGAAGAAAAGTTATGACCAACCTAGATAGCATATTCAAAAGCAGAGACATTACTTTGCCAACAAAGGTCCGTCTAGTCAAGGCTATGGTTTTTCCAGTAGTCACGTATGGATGTGAGAGTTGGACTGTGAAGAAGGCTGAGCACCAAAGAATTGATGCTTTTGAACTGTGGTGTTGGAGAAGACTCTTGAGAGTCCCTTGGACTGCAAGGAGAACCAACCAGTCCATTCTGAAGGAGATCAGCCCTGGGATTTCTTTGGAAGGAATGATGCTAAAGCTGAAACTCCAGTACTTTGGCCACCTCATGTGAAGAGTTGACTCATTGGAAAAGACTCTGATGCTGGGAGGGATTGGGGGCAGGAGGAAAAGGGGACGACATTTGCCAACAAAGGTCCGTCTAGTCAAGGCTATGGTTTTTCCAGTAGTCACGTATGGATGTGAGAGTTGGACTGTGAAGAAGGCTGAGCACCAAAGAATTGATGCTTTTGAACTGTGGTGTTGGAGAAGACTCTTGAGAGTCCCTTGGACTGCAAGGAGAACCAACCAGTCCATTCTGAAGGAGATCAGCCCTGGGATTTCTTTGGAAGGAATGATGCTAAAGCTGAAACTCCAGTACTTTGGCCACCTCATGTGAAGAGTTGACTCATTGGAAAGACTCTGATGCTGGGAGGGATTGGGGGCAGGAGGAGAAGGGGACGACCGAGGATGAGATGGCTGGATGGCATCACGGACTCGATGGACGTGAGTCTGAGTGAACTCCAGGAGTTGGTGATGGACAGCGAGGCCTGGCGTGCTGCGATTCATGGGGTCTCAAAGAGTCGGACACAACTGAATGACTGAACTGAACTGAAAGGGAGCTTGAAGAGGCATTGTAATCAGCAACTGTGGTGAACACTCTCAACGAACTTTGCTATAAACAGTATGAGGAATGGACAGAAACTTGAGGCAAAGGTCAAGTCAAAGGACTTTGAAATAGAAAAGTTTGCTGATGGTAATAAGCCAGTAGAAAGGAAAAATAAAATATGCATGGAAGAAAAAAATCATTGCTAGAATGATGTACTTCTTTAAGCAATAAGAAGTGATTGTTGAACATGGCTGGAATACTTGGAATATTTCCACATTGTTTTTCTGTAATATTATGCTACTTAACATTAATCTTAACCTTTGTTCCATTTTCTGTATTTTGGTTTCTTTTGAATATCTTGTTTTACAATTTCTTGCAGAAGTGCTTTAGGGTAAGTTTAACTCTGAAAAATAGGGAAGCCAACAAATCACTTCTCTATTCCATGGCCATGAAAAATCATTTTCCAAGATGTTAATTACTCAGAGAAAACTACTAAAATCAAAACTAGTGTAAAGGATCTGTGTATAACTGATATTTTCTAGACCTATATTCAGAGAAAGAAAACAACAATTATAGCTTACACAACAATGGCAATCTAATCAATAATATCTGGCTGACCTTATGGAGAAATACTGGATTTCTAGATGTATTTAATATAAATGACACAGAAACAATCAGATGAAGAAGGTCAATAGTTTACAAGTTGGAAGCATGTTATTCCATGTTCTGATTTTGTTGTTTCCAATGTACTGATCTTGCTTCTATCACCAGTCACATCCATAACTGGGGATTGTTTTTGCTTTGGCTCTATCCCTTCATTCTGTCTGGAGTTATTTCTCCACTGATCTCCAGTAGCATATTGGGCACCTATGTTTGACCACTTCCAATTTGCCTTGATTCATGGACCTGACATTCCAGGTTCCTATGCAATATTGCTCTTTACAGCATCTGATCTTGCTTCTATCACCAGTCACATCCATAACTGGGGATTGTTTTTGCTTTGGCTCTATCCCTTCATTCTGTCTGGAGTTATTTCTCCACTGATCTCCAGTAGCATATTGGGCACCTAATGACCTGGGGAGTTTCCGTTTGGTATCCTATCATTTTGCCTTTTCATACTGTTCATGGGGTTCTCAAGGCAAGAATACTGAAGTGGCTTGCCATTCCCTTCTTCAGTGGAGCACATTCTGTCAGACCTCTCCACCATGACCCACCCATCTTGGGTTGCCCTGCAGGCATGGCTTGGTTTCATTGGCTATGCTTTGCTGGAGCAGTCCTGAAAAGATACCCCATGCCCAAGGTAAGAGAAACCCAAGTAAGATGGTAGGTGTTGCAAGAGCGAATCAGAGGGCAGACACCTTGAAACCATACTCACAGAAAAATAGTCAATCTAATCACACTAGGACCACACCCTTGTCTAACTCAATGAAACCTTGTCCAACTGAGGATATTAGAGTATAAATATTTATTTGCAAATACGAGTGCAGACTAAACAAACTAATTTGTGTAGAGCATTGAGGTCAATGTGCCAAATCAATAACTCAATATATACATATAAACATACAAAGAAAATAAGTGTTGTAATGTTCATGGATTAAAAAAAAAAACCTTAAGGATAGACAGAAACACAAAGACTTCGGAATTAAGGTTAAGAAATCACTCTATGCAATAGCCAAAACCAAATTAAGGATTAAAACTGTTTCAAAATAAGCTGTGGAATTTTAATTAAAGTTTTGTTTTCAATGTAATCACTTCTTTTCCTGAAAAGTGAAGGAGAATGCCAAGATTGTGACTTGACTAATGAATACTGAATACATTAGAGAAATGATGGACTGCAAAAGACCAGGTCTTTATACACACTAAGACATATAGACTTTGTCATCATCAGCCTACTCATTTATTCACCTGAATTCTACCCATCTAAGAATTAAAGAGAGAGAGTATATAGTGCATAACACACCAAAGGGAAATACACAGTAGTGGCTCAGAGCATTAGTTTTGGAGCTAGAGTGACAAATCATACTCTGTCCCTGCTTTTGTATTATTGCAAAATCTTTAACAAATTACTTAGCTCTCTTGTCTTTAGGACCATGGGAAATGGTATTTTATTTCCCAAAAATTTTTGGTGAGGATTAAATGACAGAAGCTGTCTTACAAAAGAAACTCGCTCATAGTGCTTTGTAAGTATACATGTATATTTTTATAATTATTACAAAGCCATGTAATAGTCAATGAGCTAAATAAAATAGAAAATATAAGAATAAGAATGTTACTTACATTAAAAATGTGTTAAGAACTTCTCTGGTGGTACAGTGGAATCTGCCTGCCAATGTAAGGGACATGTGTTTTATCCCTGGTCTGGGAAGATTCCACATGCTGTGTGGCAATTACATTCGTGTACCACAGTTACTGAGCTAACTGCTGCAACTACTACTCTAGAGCTCATGCACTCTGTAGCCTGGGCACTACAACAAGAGAAGATACCACAGTAAGCCAGTGCACTGCAACTAGAGAGTAGCCCATGCTTGGTGCAGTTAGAGAAACCTTGCTGCAGCAACAAAGACCCAATGCAGCCAAAAATAAATTAATTTATTAAATCTAAAAATTTAGGAAGACTTACTTTTATAAAAAAAAAAATGAGTTAAACATGTATACTGACAATTTTTCTATGTGTGGATCACAGATTTGATTCTAATCTTTCCAGAACCCAACCTAAAAATCTGGTAAGTTATACTTTTCATTGGGATCCTAAAATTAAACAGAAATTAACCATTTAGTGAATAAATAACTTTTTGATGGTGAAGCAGACTATTTCTTTCAAGATTGCTGACAAGGAATGTTGCAATTTCATAAAGATGTCCTTAGGGACATCCTTACAAGGGACACAGAAGCTGGTTTCATGGAAATGCTTTTAGAAAAATGTTTTGGGACTCTGATTTAAACCCCATTAAAATAAGGCCATTCTCTGGAGGACTAGGATACTCTAAATCCAGTCTCTGCTTTTTCCACATGACTTGGGCAATTAGAGGGAAACAAAGGTTAATACACTGCAATAATTCTGAAATGGTGAATTTAAAGTGAGACTTTTAGGCAAAGAACTTCATTGTTTCATTAGAATTAAATTGTTAGTGGATATTGTAGATTTTTTTTCTTGTGAGTCATGTTACCCAGAGGCCTTTAAGTTCCTGGAGTTTTTGTTACCAGATATACTGATAAGCACCCTCAAATACCAAAGTTTTCACTGAAATAGATAAATAGAAATATCTTCATTATTTCCCTTAGGATTCTGAACCAAATTAAACGAATATGGCTTGAACTGCCAACATTTTCTCTAACATAAATGGCTAGAAACCTCTTTACTCAACTATATTCCCTATAGATGTCAAATGCCAGTAGAATGAGTAAGATTTTGTAAGTCTAAACAATATGTGTAGTTGAGTTCTTGAAAATATTCAAATACTGTTTTGAAAAAATAAACATTATATATTAACCTCAAGAAACATTTGATAAATAAGAACTTTAGAGCCTGAGAATAAAGACAATATTTATTTTCAAAGAGCTTGCAGACTAATAATAATTCAACTGTCTTCAACTTTTCTGGATACTTCTAGCAATAATCATTGTGAAAGTCTGAGTATATGTACAATGTGTTGATCATTTTCATATCCCTGATAAAACATTTTTAAGGATAAGGATAGTAAAACAATGCATATCAGATGCACCAATTTGTGTAAATTAGTAGGAAAAAAACCTTTGGGAAGAGAGGATTCCATTTCTGGGTTTAATTTACCTGGCCTTTAGAATGATGTAAATCTGGTGGCTCTTTTTAAAACTTGGAGAGGAACCTTCCTTCTGTAAGGTGAACTACTGTCACTGGCTAATTCTAAGTCATATCTAAAGAATGAAGGATACAATGTTTAGAAATGCCCTGCTATGATTTAAATGAACAATGAATCCTTAAAAGAGCAACACTAATAGCACTCAGTAACACTCAGAATATGGTTTCATTCAAATATAATTTCTATGTATATATATGTGTGTGTGCTGCTACTGCTAAGTCACTTCAGTTGTGTTCAACTCTGTGCGACCCCAGAGATGGCAGCCCACCAGGCTCTCCCGTCCCTGAGATTCTCCAGGCAAGAACACTGGAGTGGTTGCCATTTCCTTCTCCAATGTGTGTGTGTGTGTGTGTGTGTGTGTGTGTGTGTGTGTGTGTGTGTTACTTAGTGGTCCAACAGCATAGATTCCCTCTTGTATCTCAGTGTCAATTTTTTCTTGATTGCCTTAATTTGTCTAGCAAGTTTCAAGTAATTTTGGTTTTCAGCAAATCCCCAAATGGAATCAATTTGGAAATAAATGAATCTTTGATTTTTCTCTTCAAACAACAATAAAAATAAAGTTCCATGGAAAGATGGAATAAAAATAGAAAAATGCTTTAAAAAATACCTTTATCACATTTCTTCTCCTACCATAATTATGGCTCTGTTTCACCTAACATTACTTCCTAAACGTTTATTTTTCATTCACTTTATCTCATTTCTTTCTTGAGCTTCCTTTCCCCCATCTTTTTATTTGTATCTTGTATTTTCTTTCTCCAGTCAATTTTCTCTACTTATATATCTACTCACTTTCTCCAGGAAGTGGCTTTTTGTGGGATTATATACAAAGTCAAATGGGCCTTAAGAAGCACTGCTGTTAATAAAGCTAGTGGATGTGCTGAAATTCAAAAATAATGATTCAAATCCTTAAAAGAGGATGCCATCAACGTTTTACATTCATTATGTCAGCCAATCTGGAAGACCCAGCATTGGCCACAGGGACTGGAAAAGGTCAATCCTTCTCCCATCTTCCAAGAAGGGTAGTACCAAAGAAAATACTAACCATCAAATAATTGCACTCATCTCTGATATTAGTAAACTCATGCTTAAAATCTTGCATGTTAAGCTTCAGTGTTATGCAAACCAAGAAATTCCAGATGTCGAAGCTGGGTTTAGAAAACAGAGAGGAACTAGAGATCAAATTGTCAACATAAACTGGATCATACAGAAAACTAGGGAATTTCAGAAAAACATCTCTGTTTTATCAGCTATGCTAAAACCTGTGACTGTGTGGATCATGACAAACTGTGGAAAGCTCTTGGGAGAGCTTTGAGATGGGAATACCAGACCATCTTACTGTCTCCTGACAAACCTGCATGTGGGTCAAGAAACTATAGTTAGAACCTTTTATGGAACAACTGATTGGTTCAAGATTGAGAAAGGAGTATGACAGGGCTGCCTGCTGTCACTCTGTTTGTTTAACCTGTACATGAGCATATCAGAAATGCTAGGCTAGATGAGTTACAAGGTGGACTCAAAATAGGTGAGAGAAACATCAATAACTTCAGATATGTGGATGATACAACTCTAATGGCAGAAAATGAAAAGGAACTACAGAGCCTCTTGATGAGGGTGAAGGAAAAGAATGAAAAGCCTGCTTAAGGCAAAAAAAAAAAAAAAAATCATGGAATCCAGCTCCATTGCTTCATGGCAAATAGAAGGGGGAAAAGTGGAAGTAGTGAGAGATTTCCTCTTCTTGGGCTCCAAAATCACTGTGGACAGTGACCGCAGCTATGAAATCAGAAGACAATTGCTTCTTGGCAGGAAAGTGATAACAAACCTAGGCAGTGTGTTGAAAAGCAGAGACATTACTCTGCCAACAAAGGTCTGTATTGTCAAGGCTATGGCCTTCCCAGTGGTCACATTCTGTTATCAGAGATGTACCATAAAGAAGGCAGAATGCCAAAGAATTGATTCTTTCAAACTGTGGTGCTGGAGAGGACTCCTGAGACTTCCTTGGACAACAGAAAGAACAAAACAATCGATCTTAAGGGATATCAACTCTGAATATTCACTGGAAGGACTGATGCTGAAGCTGAAACTCCAGCATTTCGGTCATCTGATACAAACAGATGCTTCATTGGAAAAGTCCTTGATGCTGGGAAAGACTGAGGGCAAAAGGAGAAGACGGTGTCAGAAAATGAGATGCAATAAACATAAATTTGGGCAAACCCTGGGAGGTGGTGAGATACAGGGACACCTAGCATGCTGTAGTCCCTGGGGTCACAAAGAGTTGCACACAGCTGGGCAATTGAACAACAACAACACAAAGATGTATCAGATTGAGTTAGAGCAGAAGAGAATGTCTTCAAAGGGTGACAGAGGTGTTTTTTTTTTTTTTTTTTTCAGTTAGGTTTGGGAGTCATTTCTGTGATTGATTTTTACATAACAAATTAGGTTCTAATTCAGTTGACATTTTGTTAAGAACATTTTGTTTAAGCAGAATCTGAGTTTATACAAATCAGGTTAGCTGCATGGAACATTTATTTATCCACTCACTGATTTATTTATCTATTAACTTACTCACTATCTGACTTGCCCAATCAGAGAGAATGCTTTGAAACTGAATACAAGGAAAGCACTGAATGAAAGCAGAAGAGAATGTCTTCAAAGGGTGACAGAGGTGTTTTTTTTTTTTTTTCAGTTAGGTTTGGGAGTCATTTCCGTGATTGATTTTTACATAACAAATTAGGTTCTAATTCAGTTGACATTTTGTTAAGAACATTTTGTTTAAGCAGAATCTGAGTTTATACAAATCAGGTTAGCTGCATGGAACATTTATTTATCCACTCACTGATTTATTTATCTATTAACTTACTCACTATCTGACTTGCCCAATCAGAGAGAATGCTTTGAAACTGAATACAAGGAAAGCACTGAATGAGACATTAAACATGAATCTGAGTGGCATCTTCCTCAACTGATTTACAGTTTAGATATAAGATGCACACAGTTACTAATGAGCTCAACAAATCTTCAAGGATTCCAAGTTAGAAATTTACACTAATTAACCCACTGCCTCAAAAAAGGGAACTCCTTCCTGAGGACATGATATTGAAAGAAATTTTATTATGAAATTTTTGAAATCTTGAAATAGGATTTTTTGTTTGTTTTGTTTTTTTTTGTTTTACAAATAGTGCAAAACAGTCAAAGTTGTCCCTTGCAGGAGCAGAATGAATAAAAAATCCTGGATGACAACCTTCTTGGGTTTCTAAAAGTTGTAAATTGTCCCAATATGTGATTTGCTGTCTGAAAGCATGTCTCTAAACTGGAGGCCAGTAACTTATTACCCCAAGAGTCAGTTGCAATCTCTGGAGAAAGTTTTGATTGTCACAATTGGGTTGGAGTGCAGGGGGGCTACTGGCAACTAATAAGTAGAGGCCACAAATGCTGATAAGCATCCAACAATGAATGACTTAGACGTTTTTTCCCAAAACAAAAAGAGTAATCTGGTAAAAACGCCAAGAATACCAAGGCTCAGCAATTTTGATTTAAAGTAAAAATGTAAGGAAGTAGAACTGCTGCAAAATGAGAAATATGGCTGAAGATGCTCCACAAACAAGATAGCAGACAACTTTGGAGACTATGTTAAATGATTTGGGATCTACAGGCAAGGGTGGACACGGAAGGTTTTTCCATTATATGTAAACATCATTCTTAGCAGTAACAGAGGCTTTGAAGGTGGAATACTGAAGGGTAGGAAGAGATAACAGTCAACACTGGGTAAATTTTATATGAATTCAGATTTGAATAGGCTGTGTGGCTCTAGTAATATTATTTATTCAATTTGAGTCCGTTTTCTCACTTGTAAAATGAGAGCTTTGAACTAGATAATCTATCACCCTACCAGTATTCAGTTGAGTCACTCAATCGTGTCCAACTCTATATGACCCCATGGACTGCAGCACGTCAGGCCTTTTCTGTCCATCACCAGCTCCCAGAGTTTACCCATACTCGTATCCGTTGAGTCGATAATGACGTCCAACCATCTCATCCTCAGTCATCCCCTTCTCGTCCCACCTTCAATCTTTCCCAGAATCAGGGAATTTTCAAATGAGTCAGCTCTTCACATCAGGTAGCCAAAGCATTGGAGTTTCAGCTTCAAGATCAGTCCTTCCAATGAACACCCAGGACTGATCTCCTTTAGGATGGACTAGTTGGATCTTCTTGAAGTTTAAGGGACTCCCATGAGTCTTCTTCAATACCACAGTTAAAATAATCAATTCTTCTGCACTCAGCTTTTTTTTTTTAATAGTCCAACTCTCATATCCATAAATGACACTGGAAAAAACATAGCATGGACTAGATGGACCTTTGTTGACAAAGTAATGTCTCTGCTTTTTAATATGCTGTCTAGGTTGGTCATAACTTTTCTTCCAAGGAGTAAGCATCTTTTAATTTCATGGTTGCAATCATCATCTGCAGTAATTTTGGAGTTCAAAACAAAATAAAGTCAGCCACTCTTTACACTATTTTCCCATCTATTTTCCATGAAATGATGGGACCAGATGCCATGATCTTAGTTTTCTGAATGTTGAGCTTTAAGCCAACTTTTTCATTCTCCTCTTTCAATTTCATTACAAGGATTTTTAGTTCTTCTTAACTTTCTGCCATAAGGGTGGGGTCATATGCATATCTGAGGTTATTGATATTTCTCCCAGAAAACTTGATTCCAGCTTATGCTTCATCCTGCTCAGCGTTTCTTATGATATAATCTGAATATAAGTTAAATAAGCAGGGTGACATTATACAGCCTTGATGTACTCTTTTTTTCTATTTGGAACTAGTCTGTTCTTTCACATCCAGTTCTAACTGTTGTTTCCTGCCATGCATACAGATTTCTCAACAGGCAAATCAGGTGTTCTGGTATTCCCTTCTCTATCATAGTTTTCCACAGTTTATTCTGATCCACACAATAAAGTCGTTGGCATAGTCAATAAAGCAGAAATAGATGTTTCTCTGGAAATCTCTTGATTTTTCCATGGTCTAGTGGATGCTGGCAATTTGACCTCTTATTCCTCTGCCTTTTCTAAGACCAGCTTGAACATCTGAAATTTCAGTTCAGTTCAGTTCAGTCGCTCAGTCGTGTCCGACTCTTTGCGACCCCATGTATCACAGTATGCCAGGCCTCCCTGTCCATCACCAACTCCCGGGGTTCACTCAGACTCTCATCCATTGAGTCCGTGATGCCATCCAGCCAGCTCATCCTCGGTCGTCCACTTATCCTCCTGCCCCCAATCCCTCCCAGCATCAGGGTCTTTTCCAATGAGTCAACTCTTCTCATGAGGTGGCCAAAGTACTGGAGCTTCAGTTTGAGCATCATTCCTTCCAAAGAAATCCCAGGGTCGATCTCCTTCAGAATGGACTGGTTGGATCTCCTTGCAGTCCAATGGACTTTCAAGAGTCCTCTCCAACACCACAGTTGGAGAAGCATCAAATCTTCAGCGCTCAGCCTTCCTCACAGTCCAACTCTCACATCCATACATGACCAAAGGAAAAACCATTGCCTTGACTAGACGGACCTTAGTCGGCAAAATAATGTCTCTGCTTTTGAATATACTATCTAGGTTGGTCATAACTTTTCTTCCAAGGAGTAAGCGTCTTTTAATTTCATGGCTGCAGTCACCATCTGCAGTGATTTTGGAGCCCAAAAAAATAAAGTCTGACACTGTTTCTACTGTTTCCCCATTTATTTACCATGAAGTGATGGGACCAGACGCCATGATCTTCGTTTTCTGAATGTTGAGCTTTAAGCCAACTTTTTCACTCTCCTCTCTCACTTTCAACAAGAGGCTTTTTAGCTCCTCTTCACTTTCTGCCATAAGGGTGGTGTCATCTGCATCTCTGAGGTTATTGATATTACTCCCAGCAATCTTGATTCCAGCTTGTGTTTCTTCCAATCCAGCATTTCTCATGATGTACTCTGCACATAAGTTAAACAAGCAGGGTGACAATATACAGCCTTGACGTACTCCTTTTCCTATTTGGAGCCAGTCTGTTGTTCCATGTCCAATTCTAACTGTTGCTTCCTGACCTGCATACAGATTTCTCAAGAGGCAGGTTAGGTGGTCTGGTATTCCCATCTCTTTCAGAATTTTCCACAGTTTATTGTGATCCACACAGTCAAAGGCTTTGGCATAGTCAATAAAGCAGAAATAGATGTTTTTCTGGAACTCTCTTGCTTTTTCCATGAT